>JASPKZ010000815.1:1465000-2045000 GCA_030220185.1 Diploptera punctata | reverse complement strand
ATGTTTGTTTTATTTAATAAATTATGGTAATATTTGTTTTAAAGTGTTTAAATGTGGAATTCATCCTCCAAAACCAAGACTAACTGCTCGGGCCAAAGACCATTTAAACTATAGAGATCTTTTACGCTACGTTACGACTGGGCTTAACTTCCAGTGTAACAGTAGGGAAGTATCTGAAACAATATTTTTTTTTATAGGAAGTGAACACTATGACCTTTATTTTAATCATTTCAAATCTAAAATTTGCAGTAAGTGAGATATTATTTCTTGAGCATGCACACAAATGCTTTTAACAATTTAAAAAAATTAACATCATATAATTTGTTTCTCTTCAAACAATGTATGTTAATTACTTTTAAGAATATCTTACCATTAGAATTCACATTTGATTGACTTGAATTTTCTTTCAATGCGAAGTTTGTGTTTCTAAAATTTTCTTGTATGTATTTAACTGCAAATTCAGGATCTGAAAATGGGTAAGAAATATGTTTTAAAAATCCAATATCATCTCTAAAATATGTTAATAAGTTGTATTAATCAATTAATTGAAAACAAATTACCTTCCATTTGTATATGAAATTATTCATTTCCATATATATATCATAGACAAATCCATCACACATATATCTCCTGCCAATATCTTGTGCCATGCTTCCTCTCTTTTAATAACACAAAGAGTAAGTACCTGTTATCCCAGGCTAAAAATGGGTAATTGCACTACAGGGTATGCTTGCTTAGTTGCCAACTTGTTGAATTCAGGTTAAGTTGGAAAGAAAAGAAAAAATGATCTTATGTCCCTGGCTTTATGATTCTCACAGATCATTCATGTTTTTTTTTTTTTTTTTTTTTTTTTTTTGCAATTCAGGTTCACTGGGTCAACAAATGCTCAGTTCAGTTAATCCTACCGTATAATTACAGTTTTGAAAAATTTCCATTGCTCAGTGGTATTACAATTTTGCTCCTTTTTCTATAAAGTCCTGAGTTTGGCCAAGTGCGCTAGTCTACACTATTAATCAAAGGGACTTTAAAAATGTAAATACTACTTGGTACAAAAATTTAAAATACAGAAGTATACCTTAATATCATGCAACCTGAATTCCTGTTATCATTCGCTTGAAGTCCTGATTTTTGAGCACATTCTTTTCCTATGATCATTTTTCTATCCTTGATCCTTCTTGCATCTTAAATCTCCTGTTATTTCCTTCTTATATACTAACCTATATGACATATTTCCCTTCGTACATCCTACAATAGAATGACTTCCCAAAAAAATTCCTTCCATTCCTGACAATGGTGTATTTTACCCCATGTCCTCCCTAATTTGTTAATTTATTTGGCAATACCTCATAACTGTTTTCTTGAATTTTTTTGAACAAAATTTTACATTACTTCTTGTTTCGTGTAGACTTATTACCTGATTGTTTCCCTACCTTAACTGTGGGTTTAACCTCCTCTCTCTTTTTTGTCATCTCCTATTCCTTTACTTTCCTCTTAATTTCCTTTTATGTTGTTGGGTCAGTTCTTAATTTACTTCTAAACTACTTATGTTACTTTAACCTATCTACACTACCTTATGTGTTTAACCTCACATTTCCTGTAATCTCCCTTCCTCGGTCAATCTGTCTCTCTTGGCTTTACTTGCCAATTGCACAAGTGTGTGTATGTGTGTTTCCCTTACTATTGTTCTGATCCCTCTAGTGCACTAGTGTTTCTGATGTTCCTTGCTAGTATCTGTTGCCTCTTCGTTATGACCATTTTCTACCTGTGCGTACATCTTTCCCTTCGCGGTTTTACTTTCCACTTTTTTTCACCACCAGTGGGTTTTTCTTGGCATCATCATCGACTAGGGAGGCCCCAGACTCTCATCGTGCAACGACCATGAAGACAATGGATGGAGGTTGTCTCCGACCTTGGTGATTCGGATTTCTCCACGCGACGACCAGACGACCACAAGGGGGGAGAAAAACAGATACTAGCAAGGAACATCAGAAACACTAGTGCACTAGAGGGATCAGAACAATAGTAAGGGAAACACACATACACACGCTTGTGCAATTGGCAAGTAAAGCCAAGAAAGACAGATTGACCAAGGAAGGGAGATTACAGGAAATGAGAGGTTAAACACATAAGGTAGTGTAGATAGGTTAAAGTAACATAAGCAGTTTAAAAGTAAATTAAGAACTGACCCAACAACATAAAAGGAAATTAAGAGGGAAGTAAAGGAATAGGAGATGACAAAAAAGAGAGAGGAGGTTAAACCCATAGTTAAGCAAACATTTTTTTATGATTTTGAAGTGTTTTCCTATCCAGTGTACCAACTTCCGACCTTGAGAAGAGAATCCGGCTCTACCGAAAATTAAACCCAACCTGAACCAGTAATTCTTTTTGAGACACAAATCCTTCTTCAAAATGTTACAACATCGGGCATGAAGAGAATTACTTCTTCAAAACTTCGCCACAACGTGGGACAAAGCAATTTACTTCTTCACTACATACCTAATTACGGCCGTAAAGAGGCTCTGTTAAACAACAATGCTTCAGTGTTCTCTAGTCTAAAATTTAAAGATAAGCTGATCGTGATGGGAATAAAACTATACCATTGTAGTAAGTACCATCAGAAAAGCAATCCTTGCGAGCAAGTCAACTGAGAAATAACCACTAGCCTAAGAATTCTGACTAATCAAAGACATTCAGATTGGCTAAGGCACATAAGTATAGTTGAGAATGTCATGAATCATTCTATAAATGTAAGCACAGGTGAGGCTCCAATATGTTTAATGACAGGCAAACAACCTGATAATTTAATAACTAATTTGCCCAATACAATTGTTAATGGTGAGCTACCATCTGAATCATCTGAGCAAATTTGTCAGAGAGTCGTAGAAAGACTAAGACGTCGCACTGAAAAGTGAAATAATAAACTGAGACATAAATGAAAGTGGAACCCTAAGATTTGAGATAGAGTTCTTGTAAAGGAAATTCCACTATCCAAATCTCTAAAGAAAAGATATCATAGAATGCAGTTACTATTTAAAGGACCATATGTGATTCTTAAGATTTTTATCAATACAACTTATGAGTTAGTTGATGAAGACTCTCATAAAGTCCTTGGAAGATATTCTAAAGAGTCTCCTGTTTAAAGCCATAGCTGAAGGTAAGTAATTTATTGTCGAATAGTTTAAATAAAAATAAATAGTTTTGTAACCTTCAAATATTGATTCTTAAATTTTTACAGTAATATATGTATTAATATTTTGATTTGTTAGCTATTTATAATTTGTATTATATTGTTTTATTCTTGTACATTTTTTCTTATAAATGAAACTGTATGACCAATATTTTAACTTTTGGAGAATATGATCTATTTTATTTTATTCTTGATTTTCATACAAGCTTTGAAGAAGTAAATTGCTGTCCCACATTGTGGTGACATTATGAAGCAGTAAATTTCTTCATGCCCGATGTTGTAGTAACATTTTGAAGAAGGATTGGTGTCCCAAAAAGAATTACTGGTTCAGGTTGGGTTTAATTTTCGGTAGAGCCGGATTCTCTTCTCAAGGTCGGAAGTTCTCTGGATAGGAAAACACTTTAAAAATCACTAAAAACTGTTTCTTATAGAAATAATTGCAAATTTATTTATTTCTTAATTTCCCAGCAGATCAAGTAAATGTAGGTGGTGTTATTCTTCACCGTCAATTAAAATTAAATTATTTAATTTTACATTTTATCAGGAGATCTCTTCTTGCTCCTATCTTTGTTGAAAGTTGTATGCAGAATGACTAGTGTAATTCTTTTATAATTTTTAAAGAACATAATTACATCACATGTAATTTATATATATATATATATAATGTATATTTAAATTCTATTGGTTAATAGTCCTTTAAATATAAGGTTTAAATTGATTTGTTAAATAAGAAAGTTAATTGTTTTAACATCCAATCAGAATTTAGTTTACTTTCATTTAAGAATATGGAGTTAAGCAGGTGTTCTTATTACAGTTATAACAGAAAGCTTTATAATTTTGACGACAATGACTTAAAATAATTTTTAAAAGCATTATTTACAAAACTGTTATGTAGTACAATTTCTTTAATTGTTACTGAGACATTTTTATTCAACAATAACCAACAATGAATTATTTACATGTTTTTATATAAATATTAAAAGAATTTTAAAATACAAAATTATTAACTTTAACTTTTATATTCATTATAATATTAAAAACCTGCTATAACTTTGAAGAGATTGGATAACTTGAATGTGAGTCAACCAATAGCACTCATAGGCCTAGTTAGTTAACCAATCAGATTTGAATGTCTTAATTGGAATAATGGATTGTGGGAAGGAAATATTTCTCAATATGAACTTTGCACTGGAAGATGTCATGGCGACAAGTCCTACATAATAATCGCTCATGATTTTTGTAATATTGAGTATAAATTCATTATAAAAGAAGGAAAAATGAATGACATTACTACATATGAAGTATCACATATGTGAAGCTAATATAATTCAACATAATAGATTTTTGTTTGGTATTATTTGTGCTAGTTGAGTCTCAAATATTAATTAGTACTGCCATTATATAACGGTCAATATATCACCAATATTAAAGTGAAGACATGTAAGTTTCATAGTAATTAAAATAAATGAAAGTATGATTTAATATGGAAACTACATTTATAAAATTACTCAGTGTTATTTTTGAGTAATTTTTTTTTTTCTAGTTTTCCTTCAGTTCCCTTGAAGAGAATTTCAATAGCCATGGCAAATTAGATTGAACTCAGGACATCTAGAAGGCAACTAATCATTGATACTTCAAAACGGTAGATGGCAACATCTCCTTCTTTAAGATACAATGTGGTACATCTTCAATCACCACTACTGCTTAGAGATCATTTATTTTCTCTCTCAAATATTCCCTCTTTGTCTTTTAATAACCTAGTTGTTTCCCATCTACTGCCACCTAATTGTTCTAAATTTACTTCATTTAGCTCATATAACCAATTCATTTTTGCTAGTTTTCTTTTCTTTACAATGTCGACATATTCTTCATCAAAACATTTCTTGTTCTGCCTCTTTTTAAAATAACCTATGCTTTCTGATGCTAATAATTTAATAGTTTCTCTTTCAGCTTTTCATTCTTAATTTTATATCAGTTTCTTCTTCGGTTGTCACATTGTCATCTGAAGATTCCAGTATTTTAAATCTATTGGCAATTTTGATTTGGTATTCTTGCCACAGTTCATCATTTCTCAAGTTTTTAAATTCAAAATTTTCAGAATCATCTTTAGAATTTGTTCCTATTATAAGCGATAACTGTTCTCTGATTTTTACCTGACCAGATGATGATCCAAAATTGCAGTCTATCCCTATAACTGATCTAACATTGATCATGATACCGTGCCAGCATTTGTCCACTAATACATGATCTATCTGGTTCCGAGTTCTACCATCTGAAGATGTCGAGTTATATTTATGAATATCCTTATGCTTAAATCAAGTGCTCTTAACAATAAGATACTTTGATGTGGCAAAGGTGACTATCTAACCCTATTGTCATTACTGTCTTCATGAAGAGTGAATTTGTCTATTGTTGGTCTCAATATATCTTCCACCCAACTTTTGCAATAAAATCGTAAGACAATTTTCATATGATTTGTGAAAGACTATGAAATACACATTCAGAACTCATCCTTGATCTTTTCTTCTGTGGGACCATGTACATTTAAGATTACAAAATCATGTCGTTTACATTCGTAAATTAATGAGTAATTTTTTAACATCTTACCTCATATTTTATGTTTCTTCAAACACGGGAAATAGTTTTTGAGAGAAGGATCTCTCTCATTTTCAACCGACATTATGACTCAGTCATAATTAAGAACCTCATAATGTTATTTCCCATATTAAACTATGAATGTCGTTTACACTTTAGAATTATGTATAATATCCTATTACTGACAAACTTAATATCTCAGATAGTGGAGAGGACCTTTCTTCGGATTAAAAAACCCATTCCAAATTCGGGTCTTATTGCACCCCCATAGTATAATGTAAAGCTACTGATTCCTACCTTCTCTTGGTCATCTAACTACCTTTAAAATGATTATATCCAAGGGTGATTTATTTATATTTAATTCCTGCATTAATATGTCTAGTGCCCCACTACTGTATAATGTCCTAATATTCCATGTTTCTAGGAACATGTCCCTGCATTTAAGCTTTTAGCATATGGGTTCCCTGAAGTACTCTCCACCTGGAGAACCAAATGGGGGACCACAAATAACATTTCCAGCTTCCAGATCCTGTTTGATACTTCTTAATGGAAAGAACACAGGAAATGTTATTTTGTACACAATCTTACACTTTTTATTGTTATTTCTTCACAAAATCTTTACAAAAAATTTTCCAATATTTGGGTACTGTTTCTCCGTATTTACTATGTTCGTCTAATTTTTTAAAAATATTTGTGAAATTGTGTAAATTATTTTACTCAACTTATAAATTTTGGGAAGTAATTGAAAATAATTTACATCTGAAAAGTTGGCAAAAATCATTGTTTTTCTTTCTGAAAAGAGCAAGAATGAAACATACGAAAATTGTTCACAAAGTAACATCGCTTGCTTTCAATTTTATTTTTGAATCAATGGGGTTGGAAAGGGCAATACCCTTTCATATGTATTGTATATATCATACGATTGAGGCACTGTGATGCATTGCATTAGTTGAAATGTTATACAGAACAAAGTTAGATGGCAACTCTGCATACAATTTTTGCCAAAATTTAACATTGAGAGACACTTCTATCGGTTCCACATGTTCATAAACATAGAGGACGATCATATAGCATAAAGAACAGATAGAGGCGCATCTCTGTGATAATTTTTTACAACAATTTAACGCCATCTAAATTTGACCAGGGCATAATTTCAAACATGTCACGGTAGATCAGTCGCATGGAAAACATCCTATCCACTCCCATCCATTTAAAAATAAAATTGAAAGTTCAACACAAGCAACGCTATTTTGTAAACAATTTTTGCATGTTTTAATTCTTGCTCTTTTCAGAAAAAAAATTACAAGGAATTTGCCAACTTTCCAGATGTCTTTAACTATAAATTATATTCAGTTTTTTTTTCCCCCCTTTCAGAATTCATTAAAAAAGTTGACTAAACTAATTTACATTATTTCCTAAGCATTTATTAAAAAAGTAGATGAACATAGTAGATAAAGTAGATCACTATTTATTAAGAAGTCATTGAAAAAGTTATACAACAAAAATATTGGCAGATTTTTTGTAATTCTTTTTCAAAATAAATAACAATTAAAAATGCAAAATTGTTTACAAAGTAACATTTCTTGTGTTATTTCTATTAGGAAGTATCAAACAGGATCTGGATAATGTATATGCTATGGCAGTAACATTGGATGAGCCTGGTGTAATGAGTAGTAATATGCTTTTTTGTGTTTTAAGAAAAAGTAATTTAAGTACGAGTGAAAATTACTGACATAATAAAAAAAATTATAGATAATAAACATTTACAAATACCTTAAGTTTAGAAGAATGTAGCAAAAAAATCCTAACTGAAACTTATGCATCATTTCTCTAATCTGAACGGTTTTATCATGTTTATATGTGAATGTGCGCACATTAATTCTTAACCAGACTAATTTGTTTTTAAAAACGAAATAACACTAATTTGATGTTATTATAACACTAACTCATTTATTGTTTTGTATAATAATATTTCACAAAAATTTTATCCATTTTATGGTCACTGTAGGAAGTACATTATTCAAGAGGAATAGAATTTTCTCAATGAAATTACTGTACACACTTAAGTCACATACATAGTTCAAGATTCAAAAATTCTACAGTACGCCTATACATAATTATTTTTTATGTAACATTACAGTCTGTTTACACATTTAATTACTATTACCTCATAAGCCTTCAGAATCCATTAATGGAATCACTTACCTTTACTTTTTACTTAGGAAATCTAACAGTTCATTATAGAAGAAATTCAATGTATATTCTCCACAGTGCGATAGGGACTGAGAATGCCATTGGCCTACCAGCTAAATGTTTTCCCAACATCTACATGTGAGAAGAAACCAAATAGTTTGATTTTTTAGTCTTAAACATGTTTTTAATTCTAACATCAATACCTATCTTCACATTATTACCAAGAAATCACTGAATAGTCAAAGGTCAGGTCAAATTATTTTTGATAAAAGGCTCAGTTGTCTGAACAGTTAGGTTCTCTAAGTAAATACTATCACTTCATATTAAGATTTTTTGCACATATTAAACAAGTATAAAAGGTGTAAAAAGTTCTCAAGAAGATAGATGTAACGATAAATTCAAATTTATGTAACACAATATTAACATAATTAATTTGTTTTTATTCACGCTTTATATTAGCTTGACCTGTATCTATCTATCTATGTAATGGAATCTTTCAAAGCGATTTTCACCCACTTAAAATCATTGGATCGACTTGAAACTTTGTATACTTGTAGAGGACCCGTGACAATACAATAATTTCATATTTATTTTCTAAAATCCTGGCCATAATCATCAGAAAATCAAAAAAAGTGTTTTTGTATAAATGTAACAGAATCTTTCAACGCGATTTTCACCCACTTAGAAACATTGGATCGACTTGAAACTTTGTATACTTGTAGAGGACCTGTGACAATATAATAATTTCATATTTATTTTCTAAAATCCTGGCCACAATCATCAGAAAATCAAAAAACATGTTTTTGTATCAATGTAAGGGAATCTTTCAATGCGATTTTCACCCACTTAGAAGCATTGGATCGACTTGAAACTTTGTATACGTGTAGAGGACCCGTGACAATACAATAATTTCATATTTTGTTTAAAAAATCCTGGCCAGAATCATCCGAAAATCAAAAAAATTAAAACTGGTATAATATGTTGCGGACTTGTCGAGTTTTTAATCAATCGTTGTAAGAGCTCAGTTGGTAGAGCAGTGAACTCTTAGTGATATATAATTTCAGTAATCCATACGTCGCTGGTTCAAATCCGGCTGGGAGGGTTTTTTTATAGAAGAGTTTTACTTTTAGCTCATACTACAATAGTATCGAATTTAAAGATATTTACATTTTTATCTTATTCTGTAAAATATTAAAACTAAAAAATAAAAAATAAATAATAGTTTTAAAAAACTAAAAGAACACGCTTTATTAGAAAACTAAAAAATGAAAAATAATTTTAATTTCCAGTACGCTTGGAATAAAATAAAGTGGTCATCAAAAAAATCATCTCCAACACATATAGAATAAAACTAGAGTTATCAAAAAAAAAAAATAATTTTACCATCAAAAGCGTGGGGTGATTTTTATGATTTTTACATTTTCTTCTTAGAGAACTTACTTTTACCATTATCTGTTTATTATCAAATATATTAATTGATATAGAGCACCCCACGCTTTTGATGGTAAAATTATTTTCTTTTTGTTGATAACTCTAATTTTATTCTATATGTGTTGGAGATGATTTTTTTGTTGACCACTTTATTTTATCCCAAGCGTACTGGAAATTAAAATTATTTTTAATTTTTTAGTTTTCTAATAAAGCGTGTTCTTTTAGTTTTTTAAAACTATTATTTATTTAAATTACAAGCACATTTCTGTATAGTCTATAATGCACTGGTATGTTCTTGCAATAAATTTTTTGTCAATGTTCTTGAAGGACATTGCACCTACTGTAGAGTCTGAAAAAAAAAATATATGTGACAACTTTTAACATACCCCAAAATAGCCTGCACAATTGTGTCAATTGTACTCTTATGGTTTTGTTTTAAATAATATTAGTATTTTAAAGTTTTTGTAACAATTATTCAATTCTCTTCTTTACAATTCTTAATTATCTATTTATTTCCAATTGATTTTAGAGTCATGTTGTTTTTCAAGCAATAATGATGTTTCAATGCAGCCACATAAAATTCCAAAGTTCCTATAATAAATTCCATTGCAGCTAACATGTAACTTTTAAGTTTCAATTTTCTATACTATATATCGTTGGTGGGCAATGAAAACCTCCTAACTCCATTTTGGTAACTATTACGGGAGAAACAAATAGCTGTTTTAAATAATTATGAAAATTGATAAGTAATAGTTCCTAAATATTTTACTACAGAATACAAGTCATGTTATTAATAAATTTGAAGTCCGTGTTGTCAACAGGTTATGCATCACATATTTCTGTGCTGGCAACTGGAGTTATGTGGTTTTCAACGACTGATGGAGTAACGAGGTTTTCATTACCCACTGTTGATATCATCAGTCCACTGCTGTGGTCTCAAGGTAGCGTGCTGCCTTGTCACGCAGTGGGCCCGGGTTAGATTCCTGGTCAGGACAGGCTCTGGGTGAGTTTTTTCAGGGTTTTTCCTCACCTGTAAGACAAATGTCAGGAAGCTTAGGGCCCAACGGTCCCCAAAAATCATCCAACCATCATCATCATCCTTCACCAGCATGGAAAGTAACGGGAAGCTACCAGATCTATAATTCCCTAGTGAAGCTGCAAAGCATAGCATGAAAATGCTATGATTGCAGTGAAAGACCTGCCCTCAGGCAGAATTACTATGGATGAATTAATATATGATCAAACTCCTACCTACGACAAAATAAGGTTAGAGGGATTATTTATATTTCTGCTAGTTTTTATGTTTAAGACTTCAGTATTGGGGCATTTTTTCTGTAGTTGGTAATGAGCTATGTATGTTGACTGCATCGTGTGTTTCTAAATTATCTCCACTCTTATTTAGTGGTGTATGTACTTTGGATTGAGAAAATTTTTTTGTCCCATAATGAAAACATTATTATTAAATTTCGAAAAAACTGTAGATTATCTTAACCAATGCATTTTCCTAAGTTCTACAGAATATTAGTGTGCACGCACATATGCTTATAGAACCACATATCTGTGAAATATTAATAATCACCTTCGCAATTTCCATACATTTTATTAAAATTGGATGCACACTAACTTGCTCTAACACCTAATCTAATAAATTGCGCATATATTAATTAATGAACTAATCTACTTTGATGTACACTAACTTGTCAAATTGGAACCTTACAAAACAAAATGGATGAACATCAATTTCTTAAAATATGTTTTGGAATTAATGGCGAATGTTGGTCATATCTATTTCACATATTGTGAAGTTACATTAGGCAATTGTGCATGCGTACTGTGCATACTAAAGTTCTACACTGTATTCTTGTAATTCTGTTGTACTATGTACTTCTGCCTTTATTAACATTTTGTACTATTTAAACTTTTTACAATACTTATAACATTTTTTTACAATTATTAAATATTTATTTATGTATGCAATGATATCTTTAAAGTTCTACAGAACCACAGTGTACATGCGCGAGATGTGCAAATGCTTAATGTAATGTCCACAAGATACTGTGAAATCAGTGTCACTAACATTCGCAATTAATTCCACATCATACTTCAATAATTTAATTAATTTTGTTAGGTTAGTATTAGAGTTAGTGTACATCAGAATAGTATACACTTATTAAATAATATGCTTGTTATTTATTTTTGTTAGGTTACATCCATTTCTAATAATCATTTGGGAATTTATTGGAAAGGTTGGTCATATCAATTTCACAGCTGTGTGGTGCCCATCTAGCTACAACTCTATAAACGTGTACACAAGTGCACAGTTTTCCCATGCACACTATTATTCTGTAGGTCAATTTATGGTGGAAATCAAAATACAGTTTTTCTTAGATTATATTATGCTAAGCTAGTAAAGTGGAGGTACACTTTACTTACTTACCTAGAATTTTATACATCTCGAGTATTTGCATGCCACTTCCCAATCACTGCCATAAGAAATTACACACATAGGGTTTGATCCTGACAGCCTGATTTATTCTGTGAAAGAACTATTGAGTAATTAGTACACATTAAAATATTATAGGTTAGAGATAAATGTGAGGCATTGATTAGTTTTTCTAAAGTATGGTATTCCAATTTAAATATAAGCATGATAATGTCATGACGTAAACCAATTCACTGAGTCATTTTACATAATTAATGTATTTCAGTTTTTGGAAAAAGTAGGTTATATGGCGGACACAAATTATTTTAAGTTCCACAGAATTGCAGTGCGCATGTGCGAGTTGCTGTAATGGTTAATGTAGGCTCCGGTAGATGGCTCTGCAGTCGGTGTTACCAACTTTGGGAATAACTTCCCAAATGCTAAAAAAATGGACGTAAACTAACTTGCCATTTCCTAACCAAAGAAAACAATTTACATGCGTATTATTTAATAAATTATAAACTAATTTTATGTACACTGACACTAACACTAAATATGCACACTGTGGTTCTGTAGACTTCGAAGAAATCATTGCGTACATAAATAAATATTTAATAGGCCTAATTGTAAAAAATGTTATAAGTATCATAAGAAGTTTAAAATAGTACAAAATGTTAATAAAGGCACAAGTACGTAGGGCAACAGAATTACAAGAATATAGTGTAGAACTTTAGCATGTGTATTAAGCGCAATTGCTTAATGTAACTTAACTAGGTGGCAGGATATATATGTGAAATCGATATGACCAGCATTCACAGTTCATTCCAAAACATATTTTAAGAAATGGATGTTCACTCATTTCATTTTGTAAGGTTCCAATTTGACAAGTTAGTGTACATCAAAGTAGATCAAAGTTTGTTAATTAATATATGTGCAATTTATTTGGTTAGATGTTGGAGCAAGTTAGTGTGCATCCATTTTTAATAAAACGTATGGAAATTAATTGTGAAGATGATTATTAATATTTCACAGATATGTGGTTCCATAAGCATATATGCATGTGCACAATTATTCTGTAGAACTTAGAAAATGTATTTGTTTAAGTTAATGACGTTTTTTTTTTCTTTCGCGAATTTAAGGATAAAGTTTGACATTATGTGAAAAAGAAAATGCACATGCACCACTGAATAAAAGTGGATACAATTTAGAAACACATGATGCAGTCAACATACATAGCTCATTACCAACTACAGAAGAAATTCCCCAATATTGAAGTATTAAACTTAAAAACTAGCTGAAATACAAATAATCACTCTAACCTTACTTTTGTCGTGGGTAGGAGTTTGATCATATATTAATCCATCCATAGTAATTCTGCCCAAGGGCAGGTCTTTCACTGCAATCATAGCATTTTCATGTTATGCTTTGCAGCTTTACTAAGGAATTATAGATGTGGTAGCTTCCCATTGCTTTCCACACTGGTGAAGGATCATTATGATGGCCGGTTGATTTTTGGGGACCGTTGGGCCGTAAGCTTCCTGACATTTGTCTTACAGGTGAGGAAACCCCCTGAAAAAACTCACCCAGGAGCCTGTCCTGACCAGGAATCTAACCCGAGCCCACTGCATGACAAGGCAGCACGCTACCTTGAGACCACAGCAGTGGACTGATCATATCAACAGTGGGTAATGAAAACCTCGTTACTCCATCAGTCATTGAAAACCACATAACTCCAGTTGCCAGCACAGAAATATGTGATGCATAACCTGTGGACAACACGACTTCAAATTTATTAATAACATGACTTGTATTCTGTAGTAAAATATTTAGGAACTATTACTTATCAATTTTCATAATTATTTAAAACAGCTATTTGTTTCTCCCGTAATAGTTACCAAAATGGAGTTAGGAGGTTTTCATTGCCCACCAACGATATATAGTATAGAAAATTGAAACTTAAAAGTTACATGTTAGCTGCAATGGAATTTATTATAGGAACTTTGGAATTTTATGTGGCTGCATTGAAACATCATTATTGCTTGAAAAACATCATGGCTCTAAAATCAATTGGAAATAAATAGATAATTAAGAATTGTAAAAAAGGGAATTAGAATAATTGTTACAAAAACTTTAAAATACTAATATTATTTAAAAGAAAACCATAAGAGTACCAATTGACACAATTGTGCAGGCTATTTTGGTGAATGTTAAAAGTTGTCAAATACAATTTTTTTTTTAGGCTCTACAGTAGGGTGCAGTGAGGTTCTCCTTCAAAAGCATCAACAAAAAATGTATTATAGACTACACAGAAATGTGCTTGTGATTTATAAAAAAGCAAATTAATTATGTTAATATTGTTACATAAATTTGAATTCATCATTACATCTATCTTGTTGAGAACTTTCTACGCCTTTTATACTTATTTAATATGTGCAAAAAATCTTAATATGAAATGATGGTATCTACATAACTTAATTACTAGAGAACCTAACTGTTCAGACAACTGAGCCTTTTTTCAAAAATAATTTGACCTGACCTTTGACTGTTCTTGGTAATAATGTGAAGATAGACATTGATGTTAGAATTAAAAAATTATTAAAACTAAAAAAGTCAAACTATTTGGTTTCTTCTCACATGTAGATGTTTGGACAACAGTTGGCTGGTAGGCCAATGGCATTCTCAGCCTATCGCACTATGGAGAATATAGATTGAATTTCTTATATAATGAACTGTTAGATTTCCTAAGTAAAAAGTAAAGGTAAGTGATTCCATTAATGGATTCTGAAGGCTTATAATAGTAACTAAATGTGCAAATAGACTATAATGTTACATAAAAAATAATTATGTAGAATTATTGAATCTTGAACTGTGTATGTGGCTTAAATGTGTACAGTATTTTAATTGAGAAAATTCTATTCCTCTTGAATAATGTACTTCCTACAGTGACCATAAAATGTATACATTTATTGTGAAATATTAATATTAATTCAAAACAGTAAATGAATTAGTGTTGTTATAAAATCAAATTAGTGTTATTTCATTTTTGAAAACAAACTAGTCTGGTTAAGAGTTAATGTGCGCACATTCACATATAAACATAATAAAACCGCTCAGATTAGAGAAATGATGCATAAGTTTCAGTTAGGATTTTTTTGCTATATTCTTCTAAACTTAAGGTATTTTTAAATGTTCATTATCCATAATTTTTTATTATGCTAGTAATTTTTACTCGTACTTAAATTACTTTGTTTCCTTAAAACACAAAAGAGCATATTACTACTCATTACACCAGGCTCGTCCAATGGTACTGCCATAGCATGTACATTATCCAGATCGTGTTCGGTACTTCCTATTAGAAATGACACTGCATTTTTAATTGTTATTTCTTTTGAAAAAGAATTACAAAAAATTTGCCAATATTTTTGTTGTATAACTTTTTCAATGACTTCCTAATAAATAGTGATCTACTTTATCTACAATGTCCATCTACTCTTTTTAATAAATGCTTAGGAAATAATGTAAATTACTTTAGTCAACTTTTTTAATGAATTCTGAAAGGAAGAAAAGAAACTGAAAATCATTTATAGCTAAAGACATCTGAAAAGTTGGCAAATTCCTTATAATTTTTTTTTTCTGAAAAGAGCAAAAATTAAAACATGCAAAAATTGTTTACAAAATAGCATTGCTTGTGTTGAACTTTCAATTTTATTTTTAATTGGATGGGAGAGGATAGGGTACTTTCCATACAACTGAGCCACCGTGACTGGGCCAGCGTGACCTGTTTGAAATTACGTCCCGGTCAAATTTAGATGGCGTTAAATTGTAAAATTAACACAGAAAAGCTTCTCTATGATCTACATTTTCTCCATCCTAAGAGAATTACGTTAATCAACTTTATTAATTCAAAGTTTCAATCTTCCAATTAGAAACTTCAAATTTATTTTAATAAACCAATACGAAAATTATGCTACGGTTTATTATACAGCGTGTCGCGCCCGACGTAACGCAATCTCGCGTTATGCTCGGCGTGATACTGGTTTATGCTAAGGTACGTACACATATGCGCGCCGCGAACACGAACGGCGCGCGCGCGGCGCGTGTTATGTTCGTCGAAATGATTAATTTCAACGAACCTCCTGCGATCCATAGGAAACCCACAAACCTTCAGTAGACATTTTGCAGAGCAGGTGTAACCAACCATGTCTATTCCCTTTCCGTTCTCCCGCTTGTCCTGCATTCTTTTCCTAAAAATAGGGACTTTTTTTTAAAATGTCGCGGGACGCGGGACAAATTGTTAAAAATCAGGACTCTCCCGCCAAAATCGGGACGTCTGGTCACGCTTATTACTTATTACATCTTATAACTTTATTTATACTTTTTCAAATATTATAGCATTAAAGGAATTTAAAAAAATATATGATTTGTATATATATGTATTAAGAATCTATCTCACCATAACATGGCCTTAATTTCTAATAAACAAGTACATGATTATTATACTAGAGGTTGTACTTTATTGCACAAAGATACTAGTTTCTAAAAAAAAAGTATAAAAGGGATTCGTTATGCATTAATCAACCATTACAATAACTTACCTATTGAATATCAACATTTCACGAATGTTAAAACATTTTTCTAATTGTATTAAAAATACTTTTTCTCGTTGCTTTCTTAGTTAATTTTGTTATTATTAATATTATCCTGTTTAAATATTGTATTTATATGTGTATATATATATTGTGCATCTATAGTACTTTGTATTACTTAAACTTATGCCTGAATTTGTTTTCTTGTTTTTATTGTTAATTGTTTTATGGCCATTATTTTTTGTATATTGCCCCTTAACATGAGCAATCTTGCTCTTTGAAATAAATAAATAATTAGTAATAAATGTGTTTATATATTGTATTGTTTTGTGATACTTCATACATAATATTATGAAATGAACGTCTTAAATAAATAATGTTTTCTAAATAATTTTAATTTATTCATACAATTACAGCACACACGAAAAAAAAACACATAACATTGAAAAAAAACAGGCATCTCCTTTCAATGATTTTTAAAAATGATCCTTATGTTGAGGATCCCACAATAATTGCTTGCTTCTATAAATATCAATAAGTTTTAACATGTTTTCCTCTTACCACTCCATACTCAAATAATAGGTGCGCACCGAAAACAACGAACCTCTCAGGTACCCGTCCAAAATATAAACAGCGAACCATCAAAGTGTTCGTGGAAAAAAACCGACAATGAGTGGATCGTGGTGAGAGACGCGCGCGCGGCGCGCGCGCCGTTCGCGCGCAAGTTAAAACCCCGTCCAAATCTGACGAACATGGTGCGGCGCGCGCGCCGTTCGTGTTTGCGGCGCGCAGGTGTGTACGTATAGTTCGCCGATGAAGTGAATGAAAGCCAGGGACGAAGGGAGAGAGGGAATTCCAAGCGATAAAATACCAACTCGCCTACTGATAATAGGCACAGTCATTATATGTCACGTATCTGTGTGGTTTATTTCGGGCGCATTCTACATATTTATATTTTTATGTCTACTTTGTATAGTTAAATTTCTTTTTAAGTTTAGTTACAGTGCCCAATATTTACTTTAGTTTTAATAATGTCTCGTAAGAAAGGACAAACTATTCACAGCGAGGCAAGGGAGATGATTAAAAATGTTATTATAGTGTGTGATGAAGAATCGAGATCAGGAGAACTGAAATATTTAATTTCCCAAAAAAATAAACGTGTTGCTAAATATTGTGGTATATTAGAACACAGCGTATACAATATAAGGAAGGAGGGTGTTGTGGCTGGTGATATTTCATTATGTACTCCAGGAAAAAAGAGACCTCGGGCTGAGGAACATAAAGCTCATTGTGACGATTTTGATAGAAGAGTGATTCGAGATATAATTAGGGACTTTTATCAGAACATGAAGATAGTTCCGACAGCTCCCAAACTCCTTGAAGAAATTAAAAAAAACAATAGACTTCCCCTGGCAAGTAGACGCTTTAAGGAAGTTGCTACATTACATGGGTTTCAGATGGTAAAATGCGGCACTAAGAGAAAAATTTTAATAGAGCGTCCAGACATAATTTATTGGCGGACCAGATACTTGAGAACTATTAAAAAATTCAGAGACGAAGGAAAAAACATTATTTATATCGATAGACCTATAGGAATGCAAGGACACATAGTTCTTCGATTGCCTCCCTATATGTGCGAACTCAATGCAATAGAACTGGCATGGGCTGCAATAAAGAGATATGTTAGAGAAAATAATGTTACTGGTGACCTGTCCCTAACAAGACTACAGGAATTGACTCAAAGTGCGGTGAACTCAATCACACCGACAGATTGGGAGGGCTACGTCAGTCACGTTAGGTCTCTGGAAGATGAATTTTGGAAAAGGATGGATTAATGGAAGATGTGATTGACAGTTTCATCATATCATTAGGAGGAATGGATTCGAGTGGAGAGGAAGACAATAGTCAAAATAGTAGTGAGGATTGTTCATCAGACTCGGAACTGGCACGCCCGCTAAGCTTCTAATGATAAGGTAAGTTATAGTACAATCCCTCGTGATATGATGTGCTGACTAATGAATTCCTATTCCTTTCATACACTTCGTCTGCGGACTATACCTCTACGGTTTATTATACAGCGTGTCGCGCCCGACGTGACGCGAATTCGCGTTTCCCTCGGCGTGATGCTGGTTTCGCATGGAGCGCATACGCTACAGTGCATATGTTTATGGAATTGTCGCCAGATGGCACCACATATATGGAAAATCAAAATGACCAACGGTCATAATAAATTTCCAAATGTGTATACAAAAACTAATGTATACAAAAACTGGGAAAGCTGACGATAAAACAGAATTGTTTTGAAACATGTCTAAGAACAAATCAACATTAATATTGAGGTATGATGTCCAGACTAAAAATAATATAATACAAACCTGTCCCTGCATAACCTAATAAAATAAATTACATACATACTATTTAGCAAACTATAAACTAATCTGCTGTACACTAAACTGACCCATCGGAACCTAACAAAATGAAGTGATTGAACTTTTATTTCTTAAAATATGGTTTGGAATTAAATGCAAATGTTGGTCATTCACACATATGTCCTGCCATCTGGTGGATTTAATTTTATGAGCGTTTACGTATGCCAACTTCAATTCTAATAAAGAACTTTGAAAATAAATTGAGAGGAAAAGTCATAATTTGTCTACATAGATAAACATATTAAAATTCTTCATAAAAAAAGTTTCACGTGTCGTTGCAAAACGATTAAAATAGTTCGAAATATTAGTAAAGACAGAAAAAGTACCTAGAGCAACAGCATCATATGAATGTTGTATGGAAAATTATAGAATAAATGATTCTTTTGTTCTTAAATAAACATATGGTTGATGAATATACCAAATTTTAGAATACTTCAGATTTTCGCCTGAGCAGTTTTATCAGGTTTTGAATTTAATAGAAGACGAAATTTATGCACATCCATGATATTCCCGAGATACAATATTTACAGCTTTTATTTATCTCTTGACTAAGTTCAAGCCACAATAACTTTTTTCTGTACATCTCTGTACTCCTTCATGCTCATATTGTATAAAAATGGTATAAAACATGTATAGAACTCGATGATTTGCAACAAAACTATCTAACTTTCGTCGTTAAAATTGGAAAGTTATAAAACAAGTACTGTATTTCCGACATTTTGTTATAAAATCTTAGTTTGTTTTTAGCAATTACACCAATGAGTACGGGTAATATCTTCTATATTCTTTGTTTGCGCTGGCAAATTGCGTCCTGGATTCAAGATATTCCAAAACACAACGCGACATGTCAGCGCAATTTTTTTTGCGCCAGCAATTTGCGTTGTAGATAAACCACTTACTTACTTACTCACTGGCACTATCGAACCCGTAGGTTCATGGCCGCACGGACATAAGCTCTCCATACATCCCTATCCTGAGCTAATGCTTTCCAATCATTCCCTGTATAATCTACTTCCCTCAAATCATACTTAATGTTGTTCTCCCACCTCATTTTTGGTCTACCAACTGGGCGTTTTCCTTCTGGCTTTCCTACAAGAAGTTTCCATGCACGTCTTTCATTCCCCATACGCGCAACATGTCCTGCCCATCGCAGTCTACGGGACTTAACTGTTCTTATTATATCTGGCTTCCTATAAAGACCATGTAGTTCATTGTTATGTAGTCTTCTCCATTCACCTGTCTGTTCATCTCTCTTTGGTCCAAAAATTTTCCTAAGAACTTTATTCTCAAATACTCGTAATCTCCTTTCCTCCCTTAAAGTAAGAGTCCATGTTTCGCACCCATATAATATAACTGGTAGAACAATAGTTTTATATATTTTCAGCTTAACGTTTTTTGAAAGGAGTTGGGACATCAAAAGTCTCTGCAATGCATAATAGCATGCATTTCCAGAATTGAGCCTATGTTTAATTTCTTTGTGCATCTCATTCCTATTTGTGATTATTGTTCCTAGGTATTTGAATTCAGCCAATTCCTCAAAATTTCCCTCATTTGTCATTAGCTGTCCATTTCCATTATATAATGTATTTCTACGTGTGACCATATATTTAGTTTTACTGATATTTACTTCCAGTCCTAATTTCTTAGTGTTACTCAATAGTGTGTGGGAATTGGATAAATCGCCCTTGGATATAGTCGCTTTACAGGAAGTTAGGTGGCCAGGAGAAGGTAGTCAGGAATCAGGAAGCTTCGCATTATACTATGGGGGTGCAGAAAGACCTGCATTTGGAACGGGTTTTTTAGTCAGAAGGAGGATCCTATCCGCTATCCGAGATATTAAATTTGTTAGTGATAGGATATCATACATAATTCTAAAGGGTAAACGACATGATTTTATAATTGTAAATGTACATGCCCCCACAGAAGATAAGATGACAAGATCAAGGATGAGTTCTATGAAGAATTAGAATGCTTATTTGATAGCCTTTCACGATATCATATGAAAATTGTCTTAGGAGATTTTAATGCAAAAGTGGGGCGGGAAGATATATTCAAACCAACAATAGGCAAATTCAGTCTTCATGAAGATAGTAACGACAACGGGGTTAGATTAGTCACATTTGCCACATCAAAGAATCTCATTCTTAAGAGCACAACATTTCAGCATAAGGATATTCATAAATACACCTGGACGTCCCCAGATGGAGAAACTCGGAACCAGATAGATCATGTATTAGTGGATAAACGCTGGCACAGTAGCATCATTGATGTTAGATCAGTTAGAGGGACAGACTGCAATTCGGATCATCATCTGGTCAGAGTGAAAATCAGACAACGGCTATCGCTTATGAGAGGAACGAACGCTAAAGATGATTCTGTAAAATATGAATTAAAAAACTTGAAAAATGATGAAATGCGGCAAGAATACCAAATCAAAATAGCTAATAGATTTGAAGTACTGGAATCTTCAGATGACAATGTGGCAAACGAAGAAGAAACTGATATAAATAAAGAATGGGAGGCTATAAGAGAATACTATTAAATTGTCAGCATCAGAAAGCATTGGTTGTTTAAAAAAGAGGCAAAACAAGAAATGGTTTGATGAGGAATGTGCCGACATTGTAAAGAAAAGAAAGGTAGCAAAATGAAATGGTTACACGAGCCAAATGAGGTAAATTTAGAGCAATTGGGTAGTGTTAGAAGGGAAACCACCAAGTTACTAAAGAGTAAAAAGAGGGAATATTTGAGAGAGAAGATTAATGATCTTGAAATGAATGCAAAAAATAGGAACATTAGAGAATTATATCAGGGAATTAGGATAGAGAAGAAGGGGTTTCAGGCTAGAACAAACATAATTCGGAATGAAAATGGGGATATGATTGCAGATTCTAGGAGTATATTAAATAGATGGAAAGGTTACTTTAATCAGCTATTAAATGTACATACGGAACAGGACATTGAGGAGGATAAGTTACAGACAGCAGAAATGCTAGTCGCAGAGCCAAGTGCATTAGAGGTTGAAATGGCGATTGAAAAATTGAAGATGTATAAAGCATCAGGTTCAGATGAGATCCCAGCAGAACTGATAAAATCAGGGGGAGAAAAATTGATGGACAAGATACGCTGGTTGCTTAGTATGATTTGGGAAAAAGAAGCTCTTCCAGATGAATGGAAGGAATCAATTATCTTACCAATTTATAAGAAAGGAGATAAAACTGATTGCAACAACTACAGGGGCATCTCATTACTTTCAACTTCGTACAAAATTCTAACAAATATATTAGTAAGCAGACTTACTCCCTATATTGATGACATTCTAGGAGATCATCAATGTGCATTTAGAAGAAACAGGTCTACAACAGATCAGATTTTCAGTATAAGACAGATTTTAGAGAAGAAATGGGAATATAATGGTACTGTACATCAACTATATGTAGACTTCAAAAAAGCATATGATTCAATTAAGAGGGAGAAGTTATATAGTATCCTGCTGGAGTTCGGAATTCCTAAAAAGTTAGTTAGACTTATACGAATGTGTCTAAATGGCTCAACGAGTAGGGTGCGTGTAGGCAAACAGTTTTCAGACACTTTTGAAATCCAGAATGGGTTGAAGCAAGGAGATGCACTATCTCCTCTACTATTTAATTTTGTACTAGAGCATGCCATTAAATCTTTAGAGAATGAGGAAGGCTTACAACTCAATGGTATTAATAAGCTGTTAGTTTATGCTGATGATGTAGTTCTACTGGCCGATAGCGAGGAGATACTAAAGGCCAACACGCACACACTATTGAGTAACACTAAGAAATTGGGACTGGAAGTAGATATCAATAAAACTAAATATATGGTCACACGTAGAAATTCAGTATATAATGGAAATGGACAGCTAATGACAAATGAGGGAAATTTTCAGGAAGTGGCTGAATTCAAATACCTAGGAACAATAATCACAAATAGGAATGAGATGCACAAAGAAATTAAACATAGGCTCAATTCTGGAAATGCTTGCTATTATGCATTGCAGAGACTTTTGATGTCCCAACTCCTTTCAAAAAACGTTAAGCTGAAAATATATAAAACTATTATTCTACCAGTTATATTATATGGGTGCGAAACATGGATTCTTACTTTAAGGGAGGAAAGGAGATTACGAGTATTTGAGAATAAAGTTCTTAGGAAAATTTTTGGACCAAAGAGAGATGAACAGACAGGTGAATGGAGAAGACTACATAACAATGAACTACATGGTCTTTATAGGAAGCCAGATATAATAAGAACAGTTAAGTCTCGTAGACTGCGATGGGCAGGACATGTTGCACGTATGGGGAATGAAAGACGTGCATGGAAGCTTCTTGTAGGAAAGCCAGAGGGAAAACGCCCAGTTGGTAGGCCAAGAATGAGGTGGGAGAACAACATTAACTATGATTTGAGGGAAGTAGATTATACAGGGAATGATTGGAAAGCATTAGCTCAGGATAGGGATGTATGGAGAGCTTATGTCCGCGCGGCCATGAACCTTCGGGTTCGATAGTGCCAGTGAGTAAGTAAGTAAGTAAGTAGTACTCAATAGTGCGTGCGTACTGGCCTTTAAAATCTCCTCGATATCGCCGAATTGTACTACATCATCAGCATAAACTAACAGCTTTTTAATACCATTGAGTTGTAGGCTTTCTTCTTCTTCTAGAGATTTGATGACACGTTCTAGTACAAAATTAAACAGCAGAGGAGATAGTACATTTCCTTGCTTCAACCCATTGTGTATTTCAAAGTATCTGAAAACTGTTTGCCTACACACACCATACTCTTTGTGCCATATAGATAAATTTGCATAAGTCTAACTAACTTTTTAGGAATTCCGAACTCCAGCAGGATATAATATAACTTCTCTATCTTAATTGAATCGTATGTTTTCTTTTTAAATATACGCATAGTTGATGTACAGTACTATCATATTACAATTTCTTTTCTAAAATCTGTCTTATACTAAAAATCTGATCTGTTATGTAGACCTGTTTCTTTGAAATCCACTTTAATGATCTCCTAGAATGTCATCAATATAGGGAGTAAGTCTGCTTACTAATATATTTGTTAGAATTTTGTACGAAGTTAGAATTAATGAGATGCCCCTGTAGTTGTTGCAACCAGTTTTATCTCCCATCTTGTAGATTGGTATGATAATCGGATCTTTCCATTCATTTGGAAGCGAATCTTGTTCCCAAATCATACTAAGCAACCAATGTATCTAGTCCATTAATTTTTCTCCCCCTGATTTTATCATTTCTGCTGGGATCTCATTTGACCCTGATGCTTCATACATCTTCAATTTTTCTATCGCCATTTTCATCCTCGAACGCTCTTGGTTCTGTGACCAGTATATTCTGCCATCTCTAAATTATTCTCTTCAATATCCTCTTTTGCCTGTATATTTAGTAGCTCATTAAAGAAACATTTCAATAAATTTAATACACTCCTGGAATCTGCAATCAATTCCCATTTTCATTGCGAATTGTGTTTGTTCTAGCTTGAACCCCTTTCTTTTCTATCCTAATTCCCTGATATTATTCTCTAATGTTCCTGTTTTTGAATTCACTTCAAAATCATTCTCTCCCAAAAACTGCTCTATTTTTACTCTTTAGTAACCTGGTGGTTTCCCGTCTAATACTATCCAATTGCTGTAAATTTACCTCATTTGGCTCGTGTAAATATTTCATTTTTGCTGTTTTTTTTTCTTTACCGTGTCGGAACATTCCTCATGAAACTATTTGTTGTTTTGCATGTATTTAAAATGACCAATGCTTTCTGGAGCTGATAATTTAATAGTATCTCTTATAGCCTCCCATTCTTTATTTATATCAGTTTCTTCTTCGTTTGCCACATTGTCATCTGAAGATTCCAATACTTCAAATCTATTAGCAATTTTGATTTGGTATTCTTGCCGCATTTCATCATTTTTCAAGTTTTTTAATTCATATTTTACAGAATCATCTTCAGCGTTTGTTCCTCTCATAAGCGATAGCCGTTGTCTGATTTTCACCCTGACCAGATGATGATCTGAATTGCAGTCTGTCCCTCTAACTGATCTAACATCAATGATGCTACTGTGCCAGCGTTTATCCACTAATACATGATCTATCTGGTTCCGAGTTTCTCCATCTGGGACGTCCAGGTGTATTTATGAATATCCTTATGCTGAAATGTTGTGCTCTTAAGAATGAGATTCTTTGATGTGGCAAATGTGACTAATTTAACCCCGTTGTCGTTACTATCTTCATGAAGACTGAATTTGCCTATTGTTGGTTTGAATATATCTTCCCGCCCCACTTTTGCATTAAAATCTCCTAAGACAATTTTCATATGATATCGTGAAAGGCTATCAAATAAGCATTCTAATTCTTCATAGAACTCATCCTTGATCTTGTCATCTTTATCTTCTGTGGGGGCATGTACATTTACAATTATAAAATCATGTCGTTTACCCTTTAGAATTATGTATGATATCCTACCACTAACAAACTTAATATCTCGGAGAGAGGATAGGATCCTCCTTCTGACTAAAAAACCCGTTCCAAATGCAGGTCTTTCTGCACCCCCATAGTATAATGAAAAGCTTCCTGTTTCCTCACTACCTTCTCCTGGCCACCTAACTTCCTGTAAAGCGACTATATCCAAGGGCGATTTATCCAATTCCCGCGTTAATATCTCTAGTGCCCCGCTATTGTATAAAGTCCTAACATTCCATGTTCCTAGGAACATGTCCCTGTGTTTGAGCCTTTGGCATGGGTTCCCTGAAGTAGTCCCCGCCCGGAGAACCGAATGGGGGATTATTTGACCTCCGGAAAATGTTACCCCAGTAGAACCCATGTCCGCATTTCTTGACGGTTGTATTTTTACGGTGAAAGATCGTCACTCTTTCGACCAAGGTACTTATTTCGTCTGGCTTATCACCTTCGACCAGTCCGGCATGGGTAACCCTATCGGCAGCAATGCTACCGCCGGCATAGCTCTCAGGATCATTTAAGCACACAAGCCACTCCACCACGACAAGGTAAAGATACCATGGAGGGCACATCCATTTAAATACATGGGGAGCAATTTTTGCGCTGGCGCGTTGCGTCGTAAATAAACCACAGCATTAAAATTTGCGCTGACATGTCGCGTCGTGTTTTGGAATATCTTGAATCCAGGACGCAATTTGCCAGCGCAAACAAAGAATATAGAAGATATTACCCGTACTCATTGGAGTAATTATTAAAAACAAATTAAGATTTTATAACAAAATGTCGGAAATACAGTACTTGTTTTATAACTTTCCAATTTTAACGACGAAAGTTAGATAGTTTCGTTGCAAATCATCGAGTTCTATAGCCTACATGTTTTATACCATTTTTATACAATATGAGCATGAAGGAGTACAGAGATGTACAGAAAGAAAGAGTTATTGTGGCTTGAACTTAGTCAAGAGATAAATAAAAGCTGTAAATATTGTATTGTATGTTGGGGATATTATGAATGTACATAAATTTCGTCTTCTATTAAATTCAAAACCTGATAAAACTGCTCAGGCGAAAATCTGAAGTATTCTAAAATTTGGTATATTCATCAACCATTTTCTGGGTGAGGTTTTTATCGGGGTTTTTCCTCACCGGTAAGACAAATGTCAGGAAAACTTTAAGGCCCATTCGGTCCCCGAAATCATATGGCCATCATCATCATCCTTATCATTATCATCATATCATCATCATCATCCCTCACCGGTGTGTAAAGCAACGGGAAGCTACCACACCTACACAATTCCCTAGTAAAGCTGCAGGCATAGCATGAAAGTGCTATGATTGCAGTGAAGGACCTGCCTTCGGGCAGAATTACTATGGATGGATATGTTTATTTAAGAACTAAAGAATCATATTCTATAATTTTCCATACAACATTCATATGATGCTGTTGCTCTAGGTACTTTTTCTGTCTTTACTAATATTCGAACTATTTTAATCGTTTTGCAACGACACGTGAAACTTTTTTTATGAAGAATTTTGATATGGTTATCTATGTAGATAAATTATGACTTTTCCTCTCAATTTATTTTCAAAATTCTTTATTAGAATTGAAGTTGGCATACGTGAACGCTCATAATATTAAATCCACCAGATGGCAGGACATATGTGTGAATGACCAACATTTGCATTTAATTCCAAACCATATTTTAAGAAATAAATGTTCAATCACTTCATTTTGTTAGCTTCCGATGGGTCAGTTTAGTGTACAGCAGATTAGTTTATAGTTTACTAAATAGTATGTATGTAATTTATTTTATTAGGTTATGCAGGGACAGGTTTGTATACATTAGTTTTTGTAAACACATTTGGAAATTTATTATGAACGTTGGTCATTTTGATTTTCCATATATGTGGTACCATCTGGCGACAATTCCATAAACATATGCGCTGTAGCGTATGCGCTCCATGCGAAACCAGCATCACGCCGAGGGAAACGCGAATTCGCGTCACGTCGGGCGCGACACGCTGTATAATAAACCGTAGCATTAGAATGGAGCGCATACGGTACAGCGCTTATGTTTATGGAATTGTCGCCAGATGGGACCACATATGGGAAATCAAAAATGACCAACATTCATAATAAATTTCCAAATGTGTTTACAAAAAATAATGTATACAAACCTGTCCCTGCATAACCTAATGAAATAAAGTACATACATACTATTTAGTAAACTATAAACTAATTTGATGTACTCTAAACTGACCCATCGGAACCTAACAAAATGAAGTGATTGAACTTTTATTTCTTAAAATATGGTTTGGAATTAAATGCAAATGTTGGTCATTCACACATATGTTCTGCCATCTGGTGGATTTAATTTTATAAGCGTTCACGTATGCCAACTTCAATTCTAATAAAGAACTTTGAAAATAAATTGAGAGGAAAAGTCATAATTTGTGTACATAGATAAACACATTAAAATTCTTTATAAATAAATAATAGTTTTAAAAAAACTAAAACAACACGCTTTATTAGAAAACCGAACTAAAAAAATGAAAAATAATTTTAATTTCCAACACGCTTGTGATAAATAATTTTACCATCAAAAGCGTGGGGTGCTCAATATCAATTAATATATTTGACAAATAAACAGATATTGGTAAAAGTAAAGTCTCTAAGAAGAAAATGTAAAAATCATAAAAAGCACCCCACGCTTCTGATGGTAAAATTATTTATCCCAAGCGTGTTGGAAATTAAAAATTATTTTTCAATTTTTTTAGTTCGGTTTTCTAATAAAGCGTGTTGTTTTAGTTTTTTAAAACTATTATTTATTTTTTATTTTTTAGTTTTAATATTTTACAGAATAAGATAAAAATGTAAATATCTTTAAATTCGATACTATTGTAGTATGAGTTAAAAGTAATACTCTTCTAAAAAAACTCCCAGCCGGATTTGAACCAGCGACCTACGGATTACCGAAATTTTATACCACTAGAGTTCACCCCTCTACCAACTGAGCTGTTACAACGGTCGACTAAAAAGTCGACAAGTCCGCAACCTATTATACCAGTTTTCATTTTTTTTATTTTCTGATGATTCTGGCCAGGATTTTAGAAACAAAATATGAAATTATTGTATTGTCACGGGTCCTTTACAAGTATACAAAGTTTCAAATCGATCCAATGTTTCTAAGTGGGTGAAAATCGTGTTCAAAGATTCCGTCACATAGATACAAAGACACTTTTTTTCTGACGATTCTGGCCAGGATTTTAGAAACAAATATAAAAATATTGTATTGTCACGGCTCCTTTACAAGTATACAAAGTTTCAAGACGATCCAATGTTTCTAAATGGGTGAAAATTGTGTTCAAAAATTCCGTTACATAGATAAAAAGACACTTTTTTTCATTTTCTGATGATTCTGGCCAGGATTTTAGAAAATAAATATGAAATTGTTGTATTGTCACGGGTTCTTTACACGTATACAAAGTTTCAAGTCGATCCAATGTTTATAAGTGGGTGAAAATCGTGTTAAAAAATTCCGTTACATAAATACAAAGACACTTTTTTGATTTTCTGATGATTCTGGCCATGATTTTAGAAACAAAATATGAAATTATTGTATTGTCACGGGTTCTTTACACGTATACAAAGTTTCAAGTCGATCCAATGATTTTAAGTGGGTGAAAATCGCGTTGAAAAATTCGGTTACATAGATAGATACAGGTCAAGCTAATATAAAGCGTGTAAGAAAGTTTTAAGTATCGCTGCAAAACGTTTAAAATAGTACGAAATATTAGTAAAGACAGAAAAAGTACCTAGAACAACAAGCATCATATGAATGTTGTATGGAAAATTATAGAATAAATTATTCTTTAGTTCTTAATTAAACGTATGGTTAATGAAAATACCAAATTTTAGAATACTTCAGATTTTCGCCTGAGCAGTTTTATCAGGTTTTGAATTTAATAGAAGACGAAATTTATGTACATCCATAATATCCCCAAGATACAATACAATATTTACAGCTTTTATTTATCTCTTGACTAAGTTCAAGCCACAATAACTCTTTTTTGCTGTACATCTCTGTACTCCTTCATGCTCATATTGTATAGAACATGTACAGAACTCGATGATTTGCAACAAAACTATCTAACTATCGTCGTTAAGATTGGAAAGTTATAAAACAAGTACTGTATTTCCGACATTTTGTCATAAAAACAAAGTTTGTTTTTAGTACGGATAATATATTCTATATTCTTTGTTTGCGCTAGCAAATTGCGTCCCGGATTGAAGTGACTCCAATACACGACGCGACATGTCAGCGCAAAATTTTTCGCGCCAGCAATTTGCGTTGTAGATAAACCACCACCATTTAAATACATGGGGAGCAATTTTTGCGCTGGCGCTTTGCGTCGTAGATAAACCAAGAAATTCCTCTATGGCTTAGAGTTGACTACAGTGCCATCTGAAGATGACCGGTGTACTAGCGGCCAGAAAATGATTTAAAATATCCCTATAAAGTTTCATTAGCCTGATCATATAACTTAAAATTTAATAGTTTTTTTATCTTATTTACATTAAGAAAATTAACGTTTTTATTCGATGAAACATTTTCAAAGAATTTTAACCTGTGATACAAACATTACATCATGAGGATTTATAATTTTAATACATTTTATAGTGGCTTTTATTTATAATAATAATAATAATAATAATAATAATAATAATAATAAATGTGCACTCAGGTTGAGCATTAGTGGTGGTTTAGTCTTTGCTGTAGTCTGTAATGGGTTTTGTCCTTTTCGCACATGTTATGATGTGGTATTTGCCGCATCTCTGTCCACACAACACACACTTGCATTCTTCGGTCGGCTCGTGGAATTTCTTGTTTGTACATATCTTGTTGTGAAATCCGTGTACTGCGAGTCGTGTTGTGACGTGTCTCTGGGGGTTGCACTCTCTGGTCCATCTGTCGTCCAGCATGGCAGTTGTGGTGTAGAAATCTATGTCTATTTCCTTCTTCTTCCTATTTCTGATGCTTATGAATTTCTGGTATGGTTCTGTGGATTGTAGATAGAATTGGGTTCTTATGTCCTCTATGAAGTAGGTCTCTCTCATGAGTTCATAAGCAAAACGAGATGGCGCTGTTTTTCCTATTCTCAGGATCCGTTTCATGAACATTGCTTTCACTTTTTCGATTCTTATCAGATCTCCGATCTTAAGTTTTTCCCAAATTATCTCTATTCCATATGTAATAACTGGTGCCACTGTCGTTTTGAATAACTGCATTGCTGTACCTGTCGATAAGTTGGCCAGATTCGGGATATTGTATGATGTTCGGATGGCTGCCGCTGCTCTTTCTTGGATGTGTATTCCGAAGGACGTTGCTGTTGTCTGTAGAGTGAATCCTAAATATTTGTATTTTCCCACTTTTTGTAGTGGTTGATTGAGTAGTGTTATGTTGTCTTTTGATGTTGATTTTCCCCCTTTTCTAAATGTCATCTGGACTGTTTTCTCTTCATTTATCTGCACGTTGTTCTCCTGTGCCCAGATCTCTAATCTTTTTATTGCTTTTTGTATGTCCTCCTTTTCTGTAGCTCCTATCACCATATCGTCTGCATATAAGATTAGTTTTGCTTTTGAGTTTTCCTCGATTATGGTGTTCACGTCTGCTGTATAGATGGCTTTTATTTATTAGAGTTTGATCAAGAATACGATCCAGAACCCAGAATATTTGCCAATAGTAAAAGAGGATTACGCTAAACATAACTGAATGGTAGATAACGCGTCAGTTCAAAGCAATAGGGGATTTTCACATATGCATATTGGTATTAACTTGTATGCTTCCGTGATTGTACTTCAGTTTCATTGCAATTCTCTTTGTAAATGTTAGGTACATGATTTTTGTGAAACATTTTGTATTTGGAAAGTGATATCAATAATCGGAATTGTAAATGAGGTGAGTATTGATTTGAATCTTCATAATTTTCAGTTTAATGGCCACTCTTCTACAAATAACAAAATGAGAAATTATGCTGCATATTTTTGCTTTTGTGATACTTTTATCAGCATAAAGAAATGTCAACGCGAACATAACCTTGTCGACTGAAATTTACAAATATGTGCGGCATATTGTTGCAGCTGCGAGAACGGCGAAGCACAGAATGAGACATTCTCAGAATCTGAAAGGATGGACATCAGTGAAGTATCAGATCAAGTGTCGCCAGTCAGTGATCAAGTAAGAGATGGTTATACAAATCTTTTAAATGTACTTAATTTTAATAAAGAATAATTAGGGATAGAGAAAAACGGGGTGAGGTAGGTTTTATGCCTGTTACAATTCTACACTTACATTTTTATGCCACTGATGCACTAAACACTTGTAAACACGTTTTGGGCTGTACTATCCTTTAGGTCCGGATAATTTTTAAATTTTATATCTTATTCCACTGATGCACTAAACACTCTTAAACACTTTCAAAACATTTTGCAACACTTTTTAACACATTTTAAACATATTCCAATGTTCCAACGAGTTTTTTTCCATATTTATATATTTGCGTAAAACATGGTCGTGCTACATTTCTTACTTCCTGCTCTTTGTCTTTTTCCCTCCACTTCCTATGTTGTTCCAGCGTTGCCACCATCAACAACCCAAACTTGCTTTTTAAATGTGATTCCACGTTCCCTGGATTTCACCTACGTTAGAGTAATTGATTTGTATTACAGTAATTGATTTAGGTTTGGTTAGCTTTTAGGTTCCTTGCTTTTTAAAAAGTGATTTGATACGTAAAATAAATTATACATTTTTAGACAAGTTCTGGGAATTTTGTGTCAATGTTGGTCATACTGATTTCACATATATACACCGCCAACTGCTGGAGGCTGCATTTATCTACCTGGGATAATTGGAGCACTAGCGCATGCGCACTGCGATTCTATAGAACTTAGAAAAATTTTCTCCGGACCTAAAGGATAGTATATCCACGTTTTGTACTGTTTTAAACATTTTCCAATGATCTTCAAGCTTTCTTTACAACTTTTTATATTTATATATTTATGTAAATACATTACTTACTTGCTACTTTCCCATGTTGTTCCAACGTTGCCACCATCAACCAACCAAAAAACTCCAGAAGTTGCCAACATCAACAACCGAAAAACACTTTATTAGGATATGAAGTTCGGAACTTGGTTGAAGAGAATTGCAAAAACTTGTTTTTTAATGCAAAAAAGGATATGCTACACTTAGCGTCGCAAGAAAATTCTTCTAAGTTCTATAGAATCGCAGTGCGCATGCGCTAGTGCTCCATGTAATCCCACAAAGATAAATGCAACCTCCAGCAGTTGGTGGTATATGTATGTGAAATCAGTATGACCAACATTGACACAAAATTCCCAGAACTTGTCTAAAAATGTATAATTAACACGAAATGAACTAGTGGAAATAGGATTTTACGTGGTAACCGTCTGATGTTTTGAATTTTTCATAGAATAACAGATATGAAGAGGTAATTTATTTTATGTATCAAATCACATTTAAAAAACAAGGAACCTAAAAGCTAACCAAACCTAAATCAATTACTGTAACACAAATCAATTACTCTAACATAGGTGAAATCCAGGGAATGTGGAATCACATTTAAAAAGCAAGGATCCTAAAAGCTAACCAAACCTAAATCAATTACTGTAACGTAGGTGAAATCCAGGGAACGTGGAAGTGACGTTGGCAACATCTGGAGTATTTTGGGTTGTTGATGGTGGCAACGTTGGAACAACATAGGAAGAGGAGGGAAAATAGCAGAAAGTAGCAAGGAAGAATGTAGGACGATCATGTTTTACGTAAATATATAAATATAAAAAAAGATCGTTGCAACATTGAAAGATGTTTAAAAGTGTTGCAAAATGTTTTAAATGTGTTTAAAAGTGTTTAGTGCATCAGTGGCATAAGAAATTAAAATTAAAATTTTTTGCGACGTTTAGTATACAACACCCGCAAAAAAATTCTAATATAATTTTATGGAAGTAACATGTACATAATTAAAAACCTTAAAACCATATATGTAGACTTGCAAATTATATTTTTAAAATATTTAAAAAATTTAGATAGTACGGAACTATATACACACATATAAATTATATTTAAAAAATGAACATATAAAACTGTATATAGGTTATCAAATTATATTTTCAAAAATATTTAAAAAACTAAAAATATGGAAACTATATAAAGATATAATTATAAAAAATTAAAAGATTAGAAAAGACAAAACTGTATACAGGTTTGTAAATAATATTTAAAAAGAACTTACAAAATCAAAATTGTACGACTTTTAAAATTATGATGGAACATCTAGTAAATACTATCAGTGGGTTTACAATTGTAGGAATTACAAAATAATTAAGAGGTTGTAGATGTCGATACGAATGAGCTGCATATTCACGATTTGTTCTAAGAACACGGACGGTGCACGCTATTTAATTTAATTTTGGAGCATCAGTACGATTAATACTGATCGCTGAAGGTCTGTTATGGCTAATCTGTAAACTATTTCATAAACTTCGTGAATCCTGTGTCAAATTGTTACACAATCAACATTGAGTCTCGCTCGTGAGTTTAGGTATCGGATATCCAGGGGCGGGAAAAGTCGCCGTAACACGGATGTTTAAATTTGAGACTTTCCATGGCACTAAGAATCTAAAATGTGATTATCAGACCCATTTCTGTAAATAATTGAAGACATTCAGTGACTAACACATATATCATGCGACAAGAAGAAAATAAATTGTGAAAAACACATGAAGAGCGTTACAAAATATTAATGAAATAGAAACTTAAAGCAGAATTTTATATTGCCTAATAATATAAGGTTAATAAATAATTTTGTTTTTTAAGCTTCTTATAGGAAAACCCGAGGCAAAACGCCCAGTTCGTAGACCAAGAATGAGGTGGGAGAATAACATTAACTGAGTGCCTCAATACCATAGGTGCCTAACTCACAATTTAAAAAAATATGCTTTTCCCTGTAATTGCATTAGAAATAATAATCTATGTCAGAGTCACATCTGTCTATAACATTATGGATGAGTTAAAATTAACACAAAAATGTTATAGGCATATGTGCAATGATTATTTCTAGTGCAATTACTGGGAAAAGCATCATTCTTTAAATTTTGGGTTAGGCACCTTGGCAATGAGGCACTCAACTATGATTTGAAGAAAGTAGATTATACAGGGAATGATTGGAAATCATTAACTCTGGATAAGAATGTATGGAGAGCTTATGTCCACGTGGTCATTTAACCTATGGGGTCGATAGTGCCAGTGAGTTGGTTTGTTAATCAATATTATTTTTTTAAATAAATATAACTTGAAATAAAAATCTAAATATTTCATTGTTAGTTGTTGCCAAATAACATTTTCATAATATTAATATTTTAGTAGATAATTTTTCAAAGTTATCTTAACTCATTGTTGCCAAAAATATATAAAATTAAACTATACTACAGGATAGACTGCTCTGATATCTTCGATGAGTTTTTGGAAAGGATCCGCATTTCGATTTTTACAATCAAAGTGCCAGAAATATTCCGCGATATGTATGTCCCTATCATCACTTTTGATCCCCCCCTAGTTAGCCTATGTCGTAGACTCTGCCAAAAGGACTCTATGTTGTTCGTGTGAACATTTATATCGGGATCCACAGCAAATAACTCGAACCTAAATCGTCTAGAAGTATGCCAAATTCAAGCTTTATGCTTTTTAACTGGCGCAGCTAAATCAACCCCAATCACAGCAATGCAAGCACTAACTCAGAACCCTCCAATATGTCTAACTTTAGAGGAACAGGCAATAACACAACATGAAAAAATGTTACGGTTAACAACATCAAAATGGGAAAAAAGACAGTTACAACCAACCAAGTTGAAAACACAAGTTTCTTGTCCAAAGTAACGGAAATAAAAACAGATTTGAATCTTCCTAAATCTAAAGAAAATATTTTGATCAGAGAAAACCCTCTTGCTTTTTAACCAATTAACATTCAGCTAAATCTAGAAGAACCAGTTACAAAATCTGAAACTCCCACACCTGTACTAAAAGCTCTAGCATTAGAAGCTGTGAATAAGAGATATCCACCAGAAGAATGGTTACGTGTCTACACAGATGGATCTACTATTGATAACTCAGGATCAAATATTACATGTGCATTATTTTCATTTTATCAACCAGCAGGATACCACACAACAAATTTTTATGTGGAAGTAACGGCTATTCATATCTCACTCCAACAATTACTATGCAGAATAAATAAATTTCAAAATGCTGTCATATTCTCTGATTCTAAGGCAGCCATAAATTCACACAAAATGAAGTCAATACAAATTAAAGAGTGCTACAAAATGATTCAACAACTTCAAAAACTACAGAAAAGAATTCAATTGCAATGGATACCTGCACATTGTGGAATTGCTGGAAATGAGACTGCTGATTTTCTTGCCAAAAAAGGCTCCAATCTAATTCAGAATACTACTAAAAGCTTATCTTTCACATCCATAAAAAGAATAATTAAAAACAAATGTAAAATCAAACAAAACCAAGACCTATGTAATAAAGCCAAAGATTAAAAAATTGAATATTTTAGTAAAGAAGCCAGATATTATTCCAGAAATTCCACGTAAAACTACAGTAGCAAATTTTAGACTGCTTACAGAACATGACTATTTGGCCAAACATTTATATAAAATAGGAATCTACACGAATCCAAATTGTCCTCTATGCAACAAAGACGAAGAAATGAACGAAGAACATCTACAAACCTGTGAAGTATTACTTGTTGGATCCACCATAGAGAAATATTCGAGAGCAAGAACGCTAATGGCTTCAATGCCAAGGCCCAACATTTGAAAACAACAACAAATTTTGCGAATGGTTCACTGTTAAGTGGGCGGTGAAACCACCACCCAGTAACCCATTATAACCCCTCCATCAATATGTGTGGATAGTGCTCCCAAAACGAACATGCTTTGCTATCAAATTTAAAAGGGTAACAGCATCCCTATTATTGTTGGGACAAATTTCCATCCGCACCTGTGTCATTCGATCATCCCCAAATTCCAGTTTCCTTCAACTACATTCCCTCGATATTTCCTCCTACCAATTTTGCATTCGTCAATTTCGACAATATGCCCTGGACCTCCAATTTTGCCACGATTTGTGTATTTATCCTCCATAGATAATTACCACAATTCTCGAGAGTAACTGAACCAATCAGCTACTGTACGTCGAATAGGCTTCTGTTCAGATAGTACAATGAAAAATGTTGGAGCACCGCTCGAGCCCAGGTATCGAGGTGTGGAGGGAGTTTTCTGGCGTTGATCGCTGCCGGTTTAATTTTGCTTTTTTTATACATTAATTTATGCGCAAATGAATAAAACTAAGCAAAATAACTTAGAAAGGATGTAATTTGCAATTTTCAACCCAAGTTCCTTTTGTGACCGACTGGGAGAATTCTGGGTGCCCTCTCCTATAACTGAATATTGGGTATAGCCTATTCCACCTCGTTCCCAGATCGAGAAGAGCATTGCATCGAGGGCACTGATTCTTGTTCTTAAAAACCCTTCATCGAACAGAAATTGAATACATTCTCTACGATCAACTAGATCTAGGAATAGCCCTGAATTAATTAGGCTGATGAATGTAGGCATTATGAAATTATTTTCGTTTCAAAACCAGCAACACAAAAGGACACACTTTACACTACAAATTTTGTTCACACACTGGAATGGACAGGGAAGAAAAATAATTTTCAGGTTTCAAATTCGTATGAACAATACAGCAATAAAACATGTGGATTCTTTATTCAATTTTTGAAAACATGTTCTGGGAATTTTCTGTCAATGTTGGTCATACTGGTTTCACTAACATATACTGCCAACTGCTGGATGTTAGATTTATCTTTCCGGGGTGGCGTCATTCGCTAGCGCATGCGCGCTGCGATTCTGTGGAACTTAGAAGATTTCATCTCCGGCATAAACCAGACTTTTTCCACAAAACGGAAAAACTTTAGTTTGGTTTCCACCGTAAATTTTCTAGAGTAACAGTGCGCATGCGCAAACATTTATAGAGCTGACGCTAGGTGGAACCACGTGTCTGCAAAATCCTATAAAATGTTTAGGAAATACTTTCCAACATGTGATAAGAAAAATTTTTTTAACCACGGTCTATGAAGTCCTATAAAAAGTTTAGGAAATACTTTTCAACATATGACATGAAACATTTGGAAAAACTGCACTTATGTGAAATTTTTTCTAAGTCCTATAGAACAACAGTGTGCATGCGCCAGAGTTTATAGAGCCAGCGATAACACCATCGAACCACATATCAATTATCATCCTCGATTACTATCGATATCCTACTAAAGTTAAAAAATCTTATGCTAGATGGCAGCATGTTGCTATGAAATTTAAATGACCAATCTTTGCAATTAATGGATAATGTTTCTATTAATTGCAGTAAGAAGTTTTTCTAAGTCCCAGGCAGACACTACGCGCCATGCACCAACAAACGTGAAGCGGTTTACTCTATGGAATATTGCGATGCAGCCAACATTATACATGCTATTTAACAAACCTAAAAGCTAACCTAACGCAATTTAAGTACTCTAACCTGTGAAAGACCAGCCTAAAAGCTAATCTAACACAATTTAAGCACTCTAACCTGTGAAAGAATGCAATGCCCAAAAATAAATACTAAGTTCTGAAACTCTTAAAGTACATACTCTATATATAATTGTAGGCTTTCACGGCCGGCGTCTTGATCCATATTTGGTTCGTCTTCCGGGCTTATAGGCCGTGGTCTGGTTGTCTTCTTACTCGACGTTTCGTCTACTGCTGCAGTAGACCTCATCAGGAGATACTTCGTGCTCTCTGTGAACTCCTCAACAGTCGGCTGCAGACTGGCTGGTGGTTGGAAACTGTCTCTCTTTTTATAGCTAAACCCCGGGTGGTGGGGGGGTTTTCTGCACGGACCGAGTTTTTTTGCTGTTGTGCCGATTGCAGAAGTCATAGGCTTCGTTGTCGTGTTATGCAGTGCTGGGATGCAGTGCTGAAGATAAACAAAATTTGGATCCCAGCACTGCATAACACGACAACGAAGCCTATGACTTCTGCAATCGGCACAACAGCAAAAAACTCGGTCCGCGCAGAAAACCACCCGGGGTTTAGCTATAAAAAGAGAGACAGTTTCCAACCACCAGCCAGTCTGCAGCCGACTGTTGAGGAGTTCACAGAGAGCACGCAGTATCTCCTGATGAGGTCTACCGCAGCAGTAGACGAAACGTCGAGTAAGAAGACAACCAGACCACGGCCTATAAGCCCGGAAGACGAACCAAATATGGATACATACTCTATGTTGGCTGCACTGTTGTATAGAATATTCGTTAAAATCAATATGGCTGTCACATCTCCATGTTACATATATAGTTAAATATCAGAGAAAAAAATATGTTGAAATATTGTTAGAAAAAATTTAAAATGTATTGTAAATAGTGGGAAATAATTTTAAAATATAACCTGTTGGCGCATGCGCTTGGTGTCTACCTGGGACTTAGAAAAAATTCTCACTGCGCTTAATGGAAACATCAGTCCAATAAATCCCCAAATATATGTTAGAAATATATTAATAATATTAAAATTACCAAACATTTATTAAAAAATGAGGGCTGAGGTCCATTAATTGGCGCACACAATTTTACACTTACATTCTTATACCACTGATGCACTAAACACTTTTCAACCATTTATAATAATGTTTCGTACTATTTTAAACATTTTGGAACTATTTTATAAACATTTCTTATGATTTTTAAATATTTATAAATTACGCAAAATTTGTGCATCGGGTTCTAGAGATGCAGAAATACTTCATGTAAATCCTCTAGGTGGCTCTCAAATCAGAGTTACCAACATTTGAAAATAATTTCAAACCATATTTAGTGTTAGTGTATGTAAAATTAGTTTATAGTTTATTAAATAATACGCATGTAAATTGTTTTGTTAGGTTAGGAAATGGGAAGTTGGTTTACGTCCATTCTTTTTTTAGCATTTGGGAATAAATAATATGCATGTAAATTGTTTTCTTTGGTTAGGAAATGGCAAGTTAGTTTATGTCCATTTTTTTTAGCATTTGGGAATTTATTCCCAAAGTTGGTAATGCTGACTGCAGAGCCATCTACCGGAAGCTACATTAACCATTACAGCAACTCGTGCATGCACACTGCGATTCTGTGGAACTTAGAAGAATTTGTGTGCGCCAATTACTGGACTTTTTCCAAAATGGGTGTACACTTATCTCTCCCTAACGCTGATCCAACCAGCAATAACCCAAAACAGCAATAGAAAAATCATAGACTAAGTAATATACTCAGTGGAGAAAATAGCAATTAGCATAACAATATTGTCTGTCATAATATTGTGATTTGTGTATTTAAATAAATACTTGAAAATTGTTTAATAATGTTATAAAAAGTGTTTGAAAAAGTTTAAAATATTAAAGAATGTAAGTAACTACAGAAGAAGAGCTATAGTTCACAACAATAAAATGAAAAATGAACCGTAAGTAAAAGTGCAGTTCAGCCAAAAATGTTTCTAAGTTCCAAGCACACACCATTTGCATGCGCCAGCAGTCGTGAAGCGGTTTACACTATGGAATCACTGGATGCAGACAACATATACACAATATTTGAATTCACATTGCCAATTAGCCTAAAGGTTTTTCCTCACCTGTAAGACAAATGTCTGGAAAACTTTAAGGCCCAATTGGTCCCCGAAATCATATGGCCATCATCATAATAATCATCCTTATCATCATCATCCTTCACCGGTGTGGAAAGCAATGGGAAGCTTCCACACCTACAATTCCCTAGTAAAGCTGCAAAGCATAGCATGAAAATGCTATGATTGCAGTGAAAGACCTGCCCTCAGGCAGAACTACTATAGATGGATGGAACCTGTGAGAGACCAATCTAAGGCAATTTAAGTTCTCTAACCTGTGAATGAATGCAACGCCCAAAAATAGATAGTGTAAATACAGGGTGGATGGATAGTTTCTCTCTCCACTTTTTATCAATAAATTTCCAAAAAAAAGGCAGAGGTCTTCAATTTGTCGATCATTATTTTCCATACAACATTCTTATGCCACTGTTGCACTGCATACTTTTATGGCTGAAGTTTCCATTAAGCACAGTGAGAAATTTTTCAAAGTCCCAGACAGACACCACACGCATATGCCAACAGGGTTTTATTTTCAAATTATTTACCACTATTTGTAATAAATTTTACATTTTTCTAACAATTATTATTAAAATTATATTTTTCTATGATATTTAACTATGGATAAAGTTTCCATTAAACGTAATGAGAAATTTTTCTAAGTCCCAGGCAGACACCACGTGCAATGCCCCAATAGGATTTTATTTTCAAATTATTTACCATTATTTACAATAAATTTTACAATTTTTCTAATGATTATTTAAATTATAGGAAAAAATCCAGTAATTGGCACACAAATTCTTCTAAGTTCCACAGAATCGCAGTGCGCTTGCGGGAGTTGCTGTAATGGCTAATGTAGCTTCCAGTAGATGGCTCTGCAGTCGGCGTTACCAACTTTGGGAATAAATTCCCAAATGCTAAAAAAAATGGACGTAAACTAACTTGCAATTTCCTAACCAACGAAAACAATTTACATGCATATTATTTATTCCCAAGTGCTAAAAAAAATGGATGTAAACCAGCTTCCCATTTCCTAACCTAACAAAACAATTTACATGCGTATTATTTAATAAACTATAAACTAATTTTACGTACACTAACACTAAATATAGTTTGAAAATATTTTCAAATGTTACTCCGATTTGAGAGCCACCTAGCGGATGTTACATGAAGCATTTCTGCATCTCTAGAACCTGATACACAAATTTCGGGTAATTTATAACTATTTAAAAATCGTAAGAAATGTTTATAAAATAGTTCCAAAATGTTTAAAATAGTACGAAACATTATTATAAATAGTTGAAAAGTGTTTAGTGCATCAGTGGCATAAGAATGTAAGTGTAAAATTGTGTGCGCCAATTAATGGACCTCAGCCAAATTATATTTTTCTACGATATTAACTATGTATAAAGTTTCCATTAAACACAGTGAGAAATTTTTCCAAGTCCCAGGCAGATACCACATGCATGTGCCAACAAACGCGAAGAGATTTACAACAACACATGTTCCAGTGCAGCCAACATGGAATAGGCCTATGTACTTCAGAATTTCAGAACTTACTATTAATTTTTGGGCATTACATTCTTTCACAGGTTAGAGTGCTTAAATTGCATTAAGTTAGCTTTTAGGTTGGTCTTTCACGGGTTAGAGTACTTAAATTGCATTAGATTAGCTAATTGAATTAGATTTAGATTCGTTAAATATTCTGTATATGTTGGCAGCCTCATGTGATTGCATAGTGCAAACTGCTTCGCATTGGTGCATGCGCGTGGTGTGTGCCTGGTACTTAGAAAAAATTCTCACTGCATTTAATGGAAACTTTATCCATTTGTAATAACGTTTCGTACCATTTTAAACATTTTGGAACGATCATATAAACATTCCTTATGATTTATTTTAAAATTTATTGTAAAATTAAGAGGTATATTTCATAATTAAAACATTTTGTCTATTCATTTTACCTCTTATAGTTGTTTTTGTCGAACATACGTTTCAAGACTTCTTAGCTCCATTGTCAGTGATTATAGACTATATGGGGCTAAGAAGCCTTGAAACATGTTCAACAAAAACAACTATAAGAGGTAAGAATGAGTAGACAAAATGTTTTAATTATTCCTTATGATTTTTAAATATTTATATAATTCCGCGAATATTGTGAACTGAGTTCTACAGACATGCAAATGCTTAATGTGACTTACGGTAGTTATGGTGTTTCCAACATTTGCAATTAATTCCAAACCATATTTCAAGAAATTAACTTAATTTTGTTAGATTCCGATGGGACAATTTAGTGTACATAAAATTAATTTATAGTGTATTAAATAATATGCATATAACTTGTTTTGTTAGGTTAATATCCATTTTTATAAATGTTTGGGATTTTTTCTGACAGTTGATAACTCCGATTTCAGAGCCATCTAATCGAAGCTACATTAAGCATTGGAGCAACTCGCGCATGCACACTGTGATTTTGTAGAACTTAAAAGAATTCATTGAGTTAATGATCAACAAATAGTGAACTTTTCCCAAAATTTTAATTTACAAAAACTAATTTTTATAATTAGAACACATTTGTAGGAATCATACAACACACTTTTTCAGTACTTTGTATGGCGTCCTTCATTGTGCAGGCATTCTTCCACTTGTCTGGTAAAATCCTCTGCAAGCACTGTAGTCTCATCAAGTGTGATGAGTCCCATTTCTCTTGAACACGTCCAAAAAGTTGATTTTTGTTGTGTGTACAAGGTCCCTTGAACATTGAATCCTGTTGTCTGCCCTTTAAGTGTTCCGCAGGATTGAGGTCTGGACTGTTTCCAGGCCAGTCCTCTTAAACAGTTGGAAACATTCTCTTCAAAAGTCTAGCTGATTGTTGAGCTGTGTGAGCACTTGCTCCATCTTGCATCAAAACAGCGCTGCCTGGATCTGAGGAAAAGACCATCTTGAATTGTCCTAGTTTAGACAGGAACAATTTTCCCATGGTAGTACTGACCATCGACAGTCTTTTTTGCATCCACCACAAGCTGCTGTGTTTTGCCAGTTCCACAGATGCCACCAATTCAGTCATAATATATAAAATAACAGTACTTTTGTTCATTACTTGAACATTTAAGGATGATTAAAAAAGTTCTCACCAAGTTTAGGAATTTTAAAGTTGCCTTTGTCTTCTCAAAAAAAAAATTCTGTACAACAGAATTACCTGCAATTATCAAACAACCAAGCATGGGAAAGCCTACACAATGAGGCCAGTAGCAAGTTGTTATAACTTCCACCATCTATTGGGGAGAAGTAGTACTACAACCACCCTGCAAGAAATTTTGGTGATTGAATTGATAAGGAGGGAAAAACTTTCAGTCCACCCTGTAGTAAGTGCTGAATTTCTGAAGTATATATGTAAATATAATTAGTATATACTCTTATGTTGGCTGCACTGGAACATGTGCATAGTCTTTGTGACTGCGTAGAAAATTTGTTAAAATCAATATGGCTGCCATGTCTTCATGGTATGTATGAAGTACAATGTTGGATTATTAATATATTCAAATAATCGTTGGATAACATGTAAAAGTGATATAAATGGTAGTAAATAACTTCAAAAATGAAATTGTAAGAATGAATGAAATTTGACAGGAATTTATTAGGGTACTTATGAAGTCTTGTCACATGTTAGAAAATTTAGCCAAAAGCTTATAGAGTTGTTGCTTGATGGAACCACATAACTGTGTAATTGATATGACCAACCTTTGCAATAAATTCCCAAACGTTTATTAGAAATGGATGTACACTGACTTCCCTCTTCGTAACCTAACGAATTAAGTTACATGCACATTATATAATAAACATTGTGTACACTAATTTGTCCCATCAGAACCTAACAAAATTAAGTTAATTTCTTGAAATATGGTGTGGAATTAATTGTGAATGTTGGTTACACTGATTTCACTGACACCTTGCAGAAGTTACATGAAGCATTCGTGCATGTGCACTGTGGTTCTGTAGAACCTTGAAGAAATCATCACATATGTAGATGAATATTTAATAATTGTAAAAAAATGTTTTAAGTATCATAAACATTTAAAATAGTACAAAATATTAGTAAAGACAGAAGAAGTATGTAGAGCAATAAAATTACAAGAATGGAAAAATCGAATGGAAATTAATCTAAAGTTGAGCCAGAAAAAACTAGTTTGATATTTAATTTTAGGAAGTTATATTTTGAGGTTATTTTAATTATATTATTTTTGGTCTGGACATCTTACCTCAATATTAATGTTGATTTGTTCTTGGACATGTTTCAAAACAATTCTCTGTTTTATCTTCAGCTTTCCCAGACTGGTTTTATTTATGTTGCATTATGTTGCACCACCTGGATGTCGATGTCAGCTCCATCCTGTGGTTGGCCAAAGAACCTCCAAACAAGGTCACCCTCCATCGGAATATCAAAATTCATAACTCTGTTTCTGTTCTTCTGAATATAAATTTTTTCCCAAATAGTCAGCTCGTTTGTATTTTCTAACTGTTTTAATAATTTAGTGTCTGAATTTATATTATGTTTTTCAGACCAAACATGAGCAGCAACTGCAGATTTTTCAATTTCTCCATTTTTAATATTTCTTATGTGTTCTTTGGTTCTAATTTTAGGTTTCTTTTGTTTTCCCTATATATATCTTTTCACAACCCATGCATTCAATTTGATATATTCCTGACTTTTTATTTTTATCAGTTTTTTCATTTTTGTGGTTTTTATTAGTTTATTTAAACTGTAGTTATTTTTTGGTGCTAATTTAATATTAAACTTCTCAAATATATTTGAAATTTATTATGTACCCAGGGGTGATATGTGAATTTCCTATATTTTTTCATAGGTGGTTCTTCTTTTTCAAGATTACTTCTGTTTATCATTTTTTGTTTTTTATACTTTCTATCCTTTTATGTACCATTTTTTCATCAACCCATTTTCTCTTGCTACTTTGATTATGTGTTTTTTCTCATGTTTGAAATCTTCTTCGTTTAAGGGTAAGTTTACCAATCTATGAGTTAAACTATTAAATGCTGCTAATTTATGTCCAATTGGATTGAACCCTCTTGATTTTATAAAATTTTCCGTATGAGTTTCTTTCCTATGAATCCTGAATTCAATTTTTCTTTTTTCTTCGTTTCTGACCAATTTAAGATCCAAAAAAGGTATTTGTTTATTGTCTTCTATTTCTTTGGTGAATTTAATGTTTGTACTCTGTAAATTTAATAGTTTTAGGGAATCTTCTACATGTTTTTCTTTAACAATACAAATTATATCATCAACATATCTACTCCAAAATTTAAACATTGTGGGATGTGCTTTAGTGATTTTACATTCAAAATCTGGCAAATTTATTTATGAGCGATTTTGAATGTAAAATCACTAAAGCACATCCCACAATGTTTAAATTTTGGAGTAGATATGTTGATGATATAATTTGTATTGTTAAAGAAAAACATGTAGAAGATTCCCTAAAACTATTAAATTTACAGAGTACAAACATTAAATTCACCAAAGAAATAGAAGACAATAAACAAATACCTTTTTTGGATCTTAAATTGGTCAGAAACGAAGAAAAAAGAAAAATTGAATTCAGGATTCATAGGAAAGAAACTCATACGGAAAATTTTATAAAATCAAGAGGGTTCAATCCAATTGGACATAAATTAGCAGCATTTAATAGTTTAACTCATAGATTGGTAAACTTACCCTTAAACGAAGAAGATTTCAAACATGAGAAAAAACACATAATCAAAGTAGCAAGAGAAAATGGGTTTGATGAAAAAATGGTACATAAAAGGATAGAAAAGTATAAAAAACAAAAAATGATAAACAGAAGTAATCTTGAAAAAGAAGAACCACCTATGAAAAAATATAGGAAATTCACATATCACCCCTGGGTACATAATAAATTTCAAAATATATTTGAGAAGTTTAATATTAAATTAGCACCAAAAAATAACTACAGTTTAAATAAACTAATAAAAGCCAACAAAAATGAAAAATAAAAATAAAAAGTCAGGAATATATCAAATTGAATGCATGGGTTGTGAAAAGATATATATAGGGAAAACAAAAAGAAACCTAAAAATTAGAACCAAAGAACACATAAGAAATATTAAAAATGGAGAAATTGAAAAATCTGCAGTTGCTGCTCATGTTTGGTCTGAAAAACATAATATAAATTCAGACACTAAATTATTAAAACAGTTAGAAAATACAAACGAGCTGACTATTTGGGAAAAAATTTATATTCAGAAGAACAGAAACAGAGTTATGAATTTTGATATTCCGATGGAGGGTGACCTTGTTTGGAGGTTCTTTGGCCAACCACAGGATGGAGCTGACATCGACATCCAGGTGGTGCAACATAATGCAACATAAATAAAACCAGTCTGGGAAAGCTGAAGATAAAACAGAGAATTGTTTTGAAACATGTCCAAGAACAAATCAACATTAATATTGAGGTAAGATGTCCAGACCAAAAATAATATAACTAGTTTGATTTTCATCATACATTTTTTAAGTCCTACAGAATAGCAATGCACATGCGTAAACATGTATAGAGTTGATACCTAAAGAAGGAATTTGTGTTGTAGCAGGTTCTTGTTGTGCCATGTTGGGCATCCTTATAAAGATGGAAATTGTTGGTTGAGACCCACATTGTGACATGTTCCACATGGTGGCGACGTATAAAGGAGATGATGATGGTCTTCGTTGTGGGAGTCCTGGTTCAACTTAACTTTGCGGTTCCCTTCAGGGGAACATAGGGAAGATTCAAAATTGGTTTTCACTCGAAATAAAAATCACAAATTAACTTTGAATAAAATCTTGGTATTTTATTCACCAATAAAGTTGTTTTGAGGTTTATGAAACTTGTATGTAGATTTTCTTATTTGTCAGTTATTATTATGATCATTACAAAATGGTGATGATGACTCAACTGTCATATATCAAATTACTCAAAATTAAGATAAAATCAAATGTTTTATACCTCTCATCATTTTAATCTTCTAAGTATATCGCGATTTTGGGTTCGTGGCAAACCTATTGTCAGTACCATCTTGCCGACTGATGTTATGTCGATCGGAAGAACTACTTCTTCTTCCTTCTGTTGGTGAACCTCTGGATCAGGTCAGAATTTGCGGGAATTTCGAAGTTCATAAATCTTTCTTTGTTTTTCTGAATGTGGATTTTTTCCCAAACTGTGAGTTCATTTTGTTTATCTATCAGTTTAATTAAACCAGCTTTTGATGTTTCTGGGACCAAGCATGAGCAGCTACTGCTGACTTTTCCACTTCTCCATTTTTGACATTTCTAAGATGTTATTTCACCCTTGTTTTCAAATTTCGTTTTGTTTTTACTATATCAATCTTGTCACAGTCTCTGCATTTGATCTGATAAATTCCTGATATGTTTTCTTCTTCAATTTATTCATTTTTATTGGTTTTAATTATCCTATTAAGACTATATTTGTTCTTCGGTGCCAATCTTATATTAAACTTTTTGAAAATTTTTTGGAACTCGTGTTATTATTATTGTGAATTTCTTGAATTTTATTTTTTCTGTTTGTTTTATAAGTGTGCGTACGTTAATTAATTTTTGTCTTTTAAATTTATTTATTTTCTTGTATACCATATTGGAATATATATTCTTGAATACCATATTTGGAATATATAGAAAGAATACACATATAGACAACTATATTAAAGCTTCAGGATTCAACCAATTTGCTCACAAAGAGGCAGTATTCAATAGTTTGACACATAGGTTGGTAAATATAACTATGAGCAAAGAAAATTATGAAAATGGAAAACAATACATAATTGAAAACTGGAAATGGAAAACGCTGAAAGTGCCACAATTGCATATTTTCAGATTTTTCATGAAAACCAATGAATGTGCCGAGGCCAACAACTTGGGGAAGGTTGGAAGTGCCAAACATTTGCTTGTAGTTCAAAATGTCTCCTAAAGATGTAGCAGTGTGTAAGAGCCTCCAGTAATGACATGGAGAATGCTGAATGTGCCGAGCATAATGAGCTAGTCAAAGATCAAGTTGTAACCTGTTTGCCGTACTTTCTCGTAGGTTGTAGTACATTAACGTTGATTTGGTTACTTTAGACATGCATTTTGTGAGTTTCGTGCTTTGTGATGGAAATGGAAGGCAAAAAAAAAACAATTCTGAGCTAAGAATTCAAGGAAGGCCATATGTAACCAACAAAGGGACACGAGTAATTGCAAAAACACCACCACAACCTGATGTAAGTTGTAATCCTTAGCATTTAACTGTGTATTGTAAAAAGAATACAGCAATTTGGTAATTTGTCATGGAAGGATTATTATTATTATTATTATTATTGTCATTGTAATCACAACTGTCTTTCCAGGCCACATGTAAATGCAGATATAAGTGCAAATCCCTGTCTTCCGAACATAAAGAATGCCTGTTCATGCAGTATTATCAACAATCTGAAGAAAAAAAGGATACATTCTGGATGGGCTGTATTGAAGTAACGCCTGTTGCAAGAAGATGCCATGGAAGCTATGATTAGCCATGTGAAAGTAGAAGACAAGCTACCATACTTTACACTGTACCTGATGGTTTGGGAGGACATAGTCAAGTATGCAGCAAGACATTCAATGATATTTTTGCATTTTCATCCCATCGACTACAGACTCTGCAAGAACATCTAAAGCGTGGAGAAACAAGCTGTAAGGATGGAAGAGGACACGATGCAAGTTCTCATACACAAAACAAAGTTCAGTGATTAAAGCACATATTGATTCCTTTCCAAGAGAAGAAAGTCACTACGGCAGAAGAAAGGGAATATTTTAGCCCTGACTTGAATGTATGTCACATATATACTTGTTTCAAAGAAAAGCATGTGAATTCCCCAGTAACTTATAAATAGTTTTATACTATTTTTATGAAGTTTTATAAGACAATCTCATTTGGTAAACCTAGGTCTGACATGTGCCAGGTATGCGATATGTAAATTAAAGCAACAGGAGATCTCTGCAAAATCTACATTGGAGACACGTCATAAAAAGGCAGAAAATGCTCAGGACTTAATGAGAAGTGACTTTTTAGCTTCTCAAATGCCCCTAAGTGAAACATGCACAGGATCCCTTGACCCTCAACAAGTCAACCTCACACACAGTACCCTGTTTTATTCATGACAGCTCTCAAATTACAACTTGGGCATACGTACTGTCTGTGGAAGATCATTCATGTGCATGTGGCATGAGGGTGTTGGTGGAAGAGGAGGAAATGAAGTGGCGTCATGTTCGTTCAGTCATGACTTCAGGATTCACTGACGAGAAAAATATCATACGATGGTGATGGCATTAATGTTGTTTGTTTCTGAAGGCATATTTGAAAGTGTTGAAATGTGTAATTTACTATAATTACATACAAAATAATAAAAAAATCATTATTTTAGACTTCCGTTTGATACCTATTTGTTTTAAAATTAAATTATTAATTCTTTGATATTCGTAAGTAAAAATGCTGTTATGTAATTCATTATTATTTATTTAACAAACAAAAGTACTAATAAGGCTCAAACTCATAATTTAACTATAATTACATACAAAATAATAGAAAAATCATTCATTCATTCAATTATTAAAGATTATTTTTAACCAAGTTTCGTATGTATTAGACATATTTGAAGAAACATATGATATTAACAAATTATTTTTTTTAAATAAGAGACATATAAGTCGTAACAGACAATGACATAAATATTTTACAGAATTAAGAAAAAATATATATTGAATCAGTCGTAATTTCATGCTTGAAAGTGGAAAGTCACTTCACAGGTAGCTTACAGAATTTCGACAATTATTATCGCATGAACAGATTCTTGAGTATGCAAAACGTCTTCGGGTGGAACTTTCTCAGCTGAGTACATGTTGAGAACGACTTTTATGGTAGAATGCATTCATAGATACGAGCCTAAATCTTCAGGCTTTAATCATATTGCACATAAACATGCAATTTTCAACAGTATAATATACAAATTAATGAACATTATATTAAGTGAAGAAAATTTTAAGAAAGAATACAATCACATTATAAACATGCCTAGATTAAATGGTTTTAGAAAAAAATATAATAATAAATGAGTTAAAGAAATTCAAACAACAAAAATGATTTAAAGAATACACCACCCTACAGTCTGATTAAAAGGAAGGGAAACAATTAAAGAAAATTACTTACCAATCGTGGAACACACAGGAAATTAAAAAAAAAAAAAATTAACAAATCCAGTATTACTTTGGCACCAACTAACAAATTTAGTCTTCTTCTTCTTCGGCTTTCCCCCCACAGGTTTGCCGTCTTCAGTTTCCATTTATCTCTATCATTCCAATTCCCTCTTCCAAATTCCGATCATCCATTATAGTTCTGACGTAGGTTTTCCATTTCCATCTTGGTCTGAAACGTTTATTTCTTCCAGGGGGTGACCATTGGTATATATTTTTTGGCCATCTTTCATTTTCCATTCTTTGTACATGGCCATACCATTTAAGTGTTTGATTTTCAATCCTCTTAACAACAGATGTGGTGACATTCATTTCTCTCCAAAGGAATTCATTTCTTATTTTATCCTGTCTTGTTTTTTGGAGGCTTCTTCTAAAATAATCAAATTCAACTGTTCTAATTTTATTCTTTTGTAATTCTGTCAAAGACCAAGTTTCACTTCCATATGACAAAATATTCTGTATTATGCTCTTATAAATTTTCATTTTAGTTTCCTTTGTAATATCTTTATTCCAAATTATTCCATGTAATGTCTTAGTTGCATTTTTTGGCATTGCAATTTTAGTCTGTACATCTCTCTCACAGGTACCAAAACTTGTAATTATTGACCCAAGATATTTAAAAAATTCACACTTTTTTATTTTCCCTGTTTCAAGTATGAGGTCATCCACATCCTTTCCCAAACACATATATTCTGTTTTCCGTAAATTTATATTCAGTCCCCATTTTTTATATTCTTCCATTAGTTTATTTATCATATATTTCATATCATCTTCATCCCCTGCAAAAATTATTTGATCATCTGCAAACAACAATGAATGCAGTACTTTTCCTCCTATAGGACATTTTTTATACCACAAGTTAAGAGCCTGGTCTAAATAAATGTTAAAAAGAATTGGTGATAAACTGCATCCCTGCTTAAGGTCTTTATTCACTGTGAATTCCTCTGTTAAAGTATTCTGTATTTTTACTTTAGCTTTTGTATTACTATAGATCCTCCTAACAATATTAATCCATTTATCACAGATATTCAGATTTCTCATTGCCGTCCATAACAATTGTCGAGGTACACTATCATATGCCATCTCTAAATCAATAAAGGTCATATGTAGTTCTTTATTTTTTGCTAGGATTTTCTCTTGTAATTGTCTAATACAGAAAATATTATCAATACATGATCTTCCACTCCGGAATCCACATTGTTCTTCTCTTAAGTTATCTTTTATCTCCTTAAGTTTAAAATTTATAATTTTACTAAAAATCCTAGCTGTTGAAGGTAAAACGCTTATACCTCTATAATTGGAGCACAGTTTCTTATCACCTTTTTTAAAAATAGGAGTAATGTACAATAAATTCCAGTCTTCTGGAATATCGTCTCCAATTTCAATTTTATTAAAAAATTTTGTTAAAAATATTACCAAAATATCTCCTCCATGTTTTAGGAGTTCCGTCTGAATATTTCCTGTACCTGGTGCTCTCCCATTTTTTGCCTCTTTCAAAGCTCTTTTTACTTCATCCTCTGTTATCTCTGGAGTGTCAAATTTATATTCTACATCCGTATCTTGAAGTTGAAACTCATTTCTATTTTCTTGAAGTAAACCTTTATAATGTTGCGTCCATTCTGATGGTCATATCAACTGAATATTTATCTTCTTTCTTTCTGATTTCCTGATATTTTGTAATGTTTTCCAAGCTTCTTTGGATCTAGCATATCCAATCGAATGATCTATATTCGAGCATATATTATCCCAGTACTCATTTTTTGTTCTTCTCACTTCCACCTTTGTTTTATGTTTTAAAGTGATATATTCATATCGAGATGTTGTTGAGTGATCTGATAACCATTTCATCCATGCTTTCTTTTTTTCTTCTACTAATTTTTTAATATCGTGATTAAACCATTCATTGTTTCTTTTTGGTTCTCGATTTTCTGTCCCAAGTGCTTCTAAAGCTGCTGAATGTATACTTTCCTTTAGTTGATCATACATTTCCACTGCAGATTTATTTACATTTAAATTAAGTTTTTGCTTTAATCTTGATTGATAAAGATATTTTATACTCTCATCATAGAGTAAACTTACTTTATATCTTTGTTCATTCAAAGGAGTTGTATTTATTCTGTCTGCCGTTACTTCAATATTTTGTTTTTTGGCTACTTGTTAATATGAATTTTCCCAAAAAGCATATAATGATCACTTCCGCAATCTGGTTTTCTATACACTCTAACATCTTTCACTATCATATCACATTTTTGTTTCACAATTACGAGGGCGGATCGGAAAGTAACGCACAATAATTTTTTTCTGCCTTGGTATTGCAGCTAGAATGTTGAAATTTCACAGAGATATAGTTTGAAGTTTTCACTACAGATGGTATTTTTTTCTCAGGTGCACCTCTTGCGAGAGAAGCTTGAACTATGCAACAAAGATGGCGCGCATGCTACAGTCGTCCACCTGTGAGGAACAGAGAAGTGTTGTTCGATTTTTGTGGGCCAAAGGGCATAAACCCAGTGAAATTCACAGGGACATGCGTGGCGTGTATGGGGATGATTGTATGGACCGTAGCAATGTCTTCCGTAAAGTTAGTGCTCGCTGGGTGCCTAAGAACCTGACAGACGACCACAAGGGCCAGCGAATGATGGCAAGCTTGGACCACTTAACGCGGTACATCGCACAAGGACATGACTTTCTGGACGGAATCGTCACAGGTGATGAGTCGTGGGCGTACCACTACACGCCCGAAACAAAGCAGGCATCAGCAGTGCGCAGATGGCTACACTCCAACCAAACGGACTTCTACGAACAGGGCATATTGAAACTGGTAACACGATGGGAAAAATGTGTTGAGAAAGTTGGTGACTATGTCGAAAAGTAGGTAAAAGATGTAAGTTCATTTGTGATTTTTTTTACTATTAAACTTTTTTTTAAAAAAAAATTATTGTGCGTTACTTTCCGATCCGATCCGTCCCTCACAGGTGGACGACTGTAGCATGCGCGCCATCTTTGTTTCATAGTTCAAGCTTCTCTCGCAAGAGGTGCAACTGAGAAAAAAATACCATCTGTAGTGAAAACTTCAAACTATATCTCTGTGAAATTTCAACATTCTAGCTGCAATACCAAGGCAGAAAAAAATTATTGTGCGTTACTTTCCGATCCGCCCTCGTATATAATCAATTATTGATTTGAGACTTTTTGTTGGCTGTTCCCATGTGTATTTATGTATTTCCCGATGTTGGAAGAAACTATTCATTATCATATAGCCATGTTGTTTACATAAACTTATCAATCTATCTCCATTGTCATTTTCCACCTTTTCCCCAAATGGTCCAATCACTTCATCTTTCATTCTACTTCCTACTCGACTAATAAATTCTCCTTTTATTATTACTTCTTGATGTTTTTTTTATTTTGTCCAAAATTTCTGACAGTTTGTCAAAAAATTCATTTTTTTCTATGGTTGTTGCATCCTCATTTATGGCATATACTCCTATTATTATAAGCTCTATCCCAAAAAGCTTGAGATTTAATTTAATAATTCTTTCATCAATTTCTTCCCAAGACACTATATTTTTTACCAACTTACTTTTTATCAAAATGGATATACCTCTTTTTGCTCTACTAGTTTTTGGTACTCCACTCCAGATATGTGTATAATTTCCTAATTTTTCCTGTCCTTTCCCTTTCTTTTTTGTTTCTGAGAGCACAATAATATCTGCATTCATTGCTGTAATCTCATCTATTACTTCTTGTTCTTTAGTATTCAAGCCTTGAACATTCCATGTTCCAATAGCAAAGGTCCGTTTTCGTAGCTTAAGTCTGTTATATTTAAATCCATCCGGCTGACATATTTTACTGAAGTACGTAGCGATATACTTTTTTCCAGGGCCAGGTTGCCAGCCTGACGCCTAACCCCCAGACACGGAGGACCTGGGTTTTTTTTTTTTGGGGTTTGCTCCCTTAGCCGACAGGTCTCAGTTTTAAGGCGCTGAGAACTCGCCTTTCGTCCCATCCTGTTAGCTACAGTCTATTACGACTGCAGTCAGGGAGTACGACGAGAACGTAGGATTAGGACTTGCTGGCAGAGCTGCTAAAGAAGTTGCAGTGGCATTTCTCGAGATTTATTAAGGTATACATAGTCGGCATCTGTACCCTTCTCGAGGCCGTACTAACCATTTGCTCTCCAATTTAGTCTTCTAATAACTAATAAAAAGGTTAATGTTCCAGATAGTAAGAAATCTGGAATACCAAATTAGTAGCAATGATTGAAAGAAAATATATATAGGGAAAACTAAAAGGAATTTAGAGACTTGTACAAAAGAACTCTTTAGAAATATTAAAAATGGTGAAATTGAGCTCATGGTTTGCTAGAGAATCACATTATTGGAGGGGTAACTAAATTTTTTGGAGTTAACAGCTCAGGAAGAGTTATACATTCAGAAGAAGAACAAAAAATAGATTCATGTTTTTTTTTAATTTCCGACGAGAAAAATTTAATCTCCAAATTCATAAAATCGATACCAGATGGCAGTTCAGAAGATAGTGATAACAGCAAAATTTTAACAGTCAGTGTTTTGGCTGACAATGGAGGCTAAGGTAAACATTCACATAAAAACACGGAATTTTACGAGATGTGATGAAACACATTTATCCAACTCAGTTTACTAAATAAAAAATATGTAATTTATTTTGTGAGGTTAGAGAGGAAAAGAATAGTATCTACCATATTAATAAACATTCATATTTTGTGTACTTTTAAATAGTTTACATTGGTCCTATAATTAACCATTCACATTAAGTGCTATTCCTTTTTTACTTTAATAATAACAAAGTTACTCTATGATAATTCATAATTGCAACTCTTACAACATAACAAATAGCCCCATTTTTTTATAACTAAAATATGTTTGTATTCAATAAATTCAACTTACTTACTTACTCACTGGCACTATCGAACCCGTAGGTTCATGGCCGCACGGACATAAGCTCTCCATGCATCCCTATCCTGAGCTAATGCTTTCCAATCATTCCCTGTATAATCTACTTCCCTCAAATCATAGTTAATGTTGTTCTCCCACCTCATTCTTGGTCTACCAACTGGGCATTTTCCCTCTGGCTTTCCTACAAGAAGCTTCCATGCACATCTTACATTTCCCCATACGCGCAACATGTCCTGCCCATTGCAGTCTACGAGACTTAACTGTTCTTATTATATCTGGCTTCCTATACAGACCATGTAGTTCATTGTTATGTAGTCATCTCCATTCACCTGTCTGTTCATCTCTCTTTGGTCCAAAAATTTTCCTAAGTACTTTATTCTCAAATACTCCTCAAATACTCGTAATCTCCTTTCCTCTCTTAAAGTAAGAGTCCATGTTTCGCACCCATATAATATAACTGGTAGAATAATAGTTTTATATATTTTCAGCTCAACGTTTTTTGAAAGGAGTTGGGACATCAAAAGTCTCTGCAATGCATAATAGCATGCATTTCCAGAATTGAGCCTATGTTTAATTTCTTTCTGCGTCTCATTCCTATTTGTGATTATTGTTCCTAGGTATTTGAATTCAGACACTTCCTCAAAATTTCCCTCATTTGTCATTAGCTGTCCATTTCCATTATATATTGAATTTCTACGTGTGACCATATATTTAGTTTTACTGATATTTACTTCCAGTCCTAATTTCTTAGTGTTACTCAATAGTGTGTGCGTTCAACACTGAAATATATTTAATATTGCCACTTTCACATGGCAAATCTTGCAGAATAATTGTTACATTATAATTATTAGGGCAAAGCATTTAATGACCTATAAATTGGTAAAAAATGCAAAATAAAAAATGCATTAATGACCAAAAAAATACAAAAAATGACCAATACAAAGTTAAGAATTACCAATAAAAATATCACTTTTAGATTAAATACTCCCTTTGATTACTGAATTACATAAAATTTAACTTAACATCAAAATATTAAAAGGAAAACATTAAAAAAATACATATTACAGTAGGCTACCTTTTATTGAAGAAAATCCATTTCAATTACACAGTGCACTTCCACAACAATTTTGAATTGCAGTTAACAATCAAAACTTGGCGAAGATTCTCAAACATAAATGATTGTCTATTGTCTGCTAGTACTGACTTATAAATGGAAAAGCTCCTCTCTACTTCAACGGAAATAATTGGAGCATACTGAAAGCAAGCAATATCTCCTGGATTTAACTCAGAGTCAGCAAGAGAAAAATGTTTACAAGACAAAGCTCTGCTAATTGAACACAATGTTGTGTACCCCCTGTTCTTGGTTATACACTTCTTCATTTTCATTGACACTGTATCACCCACTTTACCACGTGCACGGCTCAAATCATTCACCACTTTATCCACAATTTGTAGCTGTTCCACTGTCACTTGGGATTTTTCCAGTGAAATTTTGGCATCAGGAAGGAATCCAAAATTAGTATTTATGTAAGAAAGTTTACCAGCAATTTCTTTATCAGCTAACAGTTCTTGCGCCTTTTTTACTGACACAGACTCACCGTTATCAAAAGAATCGACCACTTTCTTCAGAACGTCGAAATTCTTGCAATAATAACTGCAAGCTTGAAGCCATGTTCCCCATCTAGTCAAAACAGGTGTAAAGGGCAATTGGATTTCTGTAGCTTCTGTTTTGAATGCTAAAATTCGAGAAGGGGCTTTCAAGAATACTTTCTTCACGCATCCAATTAATTTATCCACCTCAGGAAATTTTGCACGTACTTCTTCTGCGACCCGATGTAATGCATGCGCTAAACACGTCACATGCACATTTTTTGGGTACAGTGCACTTAAAGAAGCAGCTGCTTTCATCATATAGGGTGCTGCATCTGTTATAAAAAGCAATGCATTGGAATTTCGAATCCCATCAGGCCAAAGTATTCTAAATGCATGGTCAAATACTAAGCTGATTGTTGAGTAGTTGACTTTGTCCAGCTGCTTACAATGTAGTAGAAATTGTTATCCAGGGCTGTGTGCTTCTAAACCTCCAACAATAACATTCGCTACATAACGGCCCATAGAGTCTGTTATCTCGTCAATGGATACGAATACATTTCTTTCTCCAATCCTTTCTCTTATTTATTTGCAAAGTTTTGTCATAGCACCGAGGTGCATAGGTTCTTCTCAGTGTTCTGGGATATGGAATTAATTTTCCGGTCTCCTCTTCTAAGAAAGTTCGCAGCTTTGGGTGATTCAATTTGTGAAGTGGAATATCAGCAGATAGAAAAGCTTCACATAGTTTCTCACAAAATGACGAAAACGTTGATTAAGTTTTCCCTAGAATCATTTGCTGTAAGTTTACCACTGGATTTATTTTCAGGTCTCTGCAGACCACGTTTATGTTTTCCCCGTGACATGTGTTGTTCTACCGTAAACTTTTTTTCAGTAGCCACTCTCACATCGCAAATCTTGCAGAATAAAATACGACCATCCGTTGAAAAAATAGTTTCTCCATATTTTGAAACAAATGCCTTTAATTTAACACTATCACTTACCTTTACTTTAGGCATTTTGCTCTTAGCCTGTTCATACAGATGGCTAGAAACAACTGACCACCTCACTTAACAGCATAACAATGGGAGTGTGGGCAAGTCCATTAAGCATATTCCTTGAAAAATGCAAAGCTCTAAGTAATTGAATAAAATTCCTAGAAGTGGGCAAGTTCATTATGCACATACCTTGAAAAATAGGGGTAGTAGTTAGCAAAGCATCTGTTTAATTTCAAGAAATTGTATTGACAAGAACAAATACTGAATTATAATATAAATCTCAAATCAAATACAAATAATGTCACAACCCTCCGAAAAAGTGTAAAAAATGCTCAAAAGACCTAAAATTGCCAAAAAATGACCTATCCCTAAAAAAAAGTTAAGAAAATGCAAAAAAAATGCCCTAACAAATTGCTTTATTTAATCCGTTTTTTAATGTCATACATTTTCATATATGCAAGCAATGTTTCAACCTTCATAAGAAAAAGATGCAAAATCATTAAATGTGTTACCCTAATAATTATGTTTAACTATGTAAATAAATATATCGTCTTGTACAGCCGACCCTCTGAACACATCTTGTCCCTTCCTAATCTAACAAAATGAAGTTAATGTACATCCATTTCTTAAAAACATGTTTGGGAATTTATTGCGATGGTTGGTCGTACCGGTTGCACAGATAGTGTTTCCATCTATTGGCAAAGCCTTGCACATGCACATTATGATTTTGTAGAACTTGCAAAAGTCATTGAGAGATAATTACTACATTTGCACCATACATAAATATTTAAGAATTGCAAAAAAAAATTTGAGAATAGACATTGACAAGAAGCAGTAACTATTGATACAATTAGTAACTAGTGGCCCATTTCAAGATTCGTAGTGATCATCAACATTTGTTTAGCCACAGATTTGCCAACTTATGGAAATGTTGGTTTATACTTCCTGGTTCGATAGCTATCAGTAGAGCGAGGAATTAAATGAAGAAAATTATATTAAAATATGAAATTATAATAACAAAATATGGAAATTAGGACACAAAAATATTATCAAGCCACTATTTTTTCAACTTTTTACATATATTTATATACACAAGCCCTGTATAATTTATGGGTATACATACTAGCACACAAATGAGACAAGAAGACCTTTTTGTAGCTCAAGAAATCAGGAGTTTCACTGTAGAAGAATTAAATTAATGTTTTTATTACCTCACCTCATATCCTTTTTCTTCTATACTGCAGTTTCGGAGCTTATCTCCATCGTCAGTAGCCTCCAGTCGACCAGAGCCTGCTGACGAAGGAGATAAGCTCCGAAACTGCAGTATAGAAGAAAAAGGATATGAGGTGAGGTAATAAAAACATTAATTTAATTCTTAAATTAAACCTCATAGTGTTCTTTCCCTGTGAAAGTTAAATAAATAGTTTCACTGTATTTCTATTTTAATTAATTTTTCATTAATTCTGACTCAATATACAATATCATGTTCATGATTTGAAGAAATTCTAATGGTTCACATTGAAGTGTGGTTGGTGTTTGAGAAATCGCGCTAAGAAGCTGGAAGGTCGTGGGTTTGAGTCTCAATGGGATCAGGTTTTTAGCTGGACCGAACCTTCTGGAGGCATCATAGCCCTAGGGTCTACTCAGCTCTTAATTTAAATGAGTACCAGATGCATGTTCTGGGGCAAAGGCGGCCGTCACACAGGATTGAGAACCCTTGGTGATTGTTTAGAAATGTGGAAGTCTCAACATCCATCTACCCCAAGGGCATCCCAAGCCTGTAGTTTGACACTTTATTTCAATAAATTAATACTGGGTATATATAAAACACGATCAATTAATTTATCCATCATCATCATAATTGGCTCGACAGCCCCATGTGGGCCTTGGCCGCCTTCAGAAGCTTATGCCAGACTTCGCTGTTCTGCACTTCATTCCTCCAGTTTTTTATTTTTAAAATCTTAATGTTTTGAATTATACTATCCTCCCATCTTAATTTAGGTCTTCCAGCTTTTCTGGTCAATGGTGGTTGTTCATTGTAAATTCTTTTTGTAATCCTTTTGTTGTCCATGCGTATAATGTGTCCAGCCCATGCCAATCTATTAACTTTAACAAAATTCAGAATATCTGGCTGATTGTACAGTTTATACAATTCATTATTGTATCTCTTTCTCCATGCATCGTTTTCTTTCATGGCACCAAAAATGGATCTCAGTATCTTCCTTTCAAAACGCCCTAATAATTCCTCATCAGATTTCAACATGGTCCAGTTTCTGATGTTAACACTGGTCTAAGGAGAACTTTATACATGAGTATTTTTGTCTTTCTAGATATAAACTGAGATCTAAACATTTTCCTGAGTCCAAAAAAGCATTTGTTTGCAGCCGTGATCCGTAGATGTATTTCAGCCGAATTGTCATTTCTACAATTTACTTCAGATCCTAGATAAATAAAGCTACGAACCAGTTCAAATTTATATGTGCCAACTTCCAAACTAATTGGGCAAGCTTCACATTTACCTTTAATCACAGGCATATATTTTGTCTTGGCCTGGTTAATTTTAATATTCATTTTTTTTGCTGCCTTCTCTAGGCTAATAAATGCATCCTTCATGGCTAATTGACTTCTTCCTATTATATCTATATCATCGGCATATGCAAGAATTTGCACAGATTTATGGAAGATGGTTCCCCTTATATTAAGACCTGCGTCTCTTACCACTTTTTCAAGGGCAATATTAAAAAGTAGACATGCAAGAGAATCTCCTTGTCATACTCCATTGTTTGTATCAATAGGCTCAGTTAATGCATTATTAATCTTAATCTGACATTTAGTGTTATTCATTGTTATTTTAACTAATGCAATAAGTTTCAGAGGTATTTTAAATTCTTGCATTGCTGCAAATAATTGCGCCCTGTCTATACTATCATATGCCACCTTAAAATCTGTGAAGAGGTGGTGTGTTTTCTATTCCATATTCATTGCATTTTTCAAGCATTCTGTGAAGGTTATGGATTTGATCCACGGTGGACCGTCCCTGCCAGAAACCACATTGATAATCACCAATCACATTTTCTACATATGGTACCAACCTTTTAAATAAGATGTTTGAGAATACTTTATAAGCAATACACAAAAGGCTGATTCCCCTATAATTGGAACAAGTCAATATATCACCTTTCTTCAGTATAGGGCATATTATGCTCAAATTCCAATCCTCTGGTAGACTCTCCTCATTCCATATTTTAACGAATAGTTGATGTAGTTTTTCTACATACTTTGTCGCTGACTGTTTAATCAATTCTGCCTGTATCAGATCCTTTCCTGGTGCTTTATTATTCTTCAACCTACTAATGGCATATTCAACCTCTTCAAGAGTTGGAGGATATTCTACAATTTCGGTCATTTCATAGTTAGTTATTGAAGCTGTTGAGGCTGTACTTCTTCATTCAGAAGCTCATTAAAATATTCAGTCCATCTATTTAAAATTCCTCTATCATCACTTAAAATATTGCCTGCTTTATCTCTACATAGTGTTGATCTTGGCTGAAAGATATTCTTGTTTTTATTTAGTTTCCTATAAAATGCTCTGCTTTCATTTTTATTTCGCAGCTCTTCCATCTCTTTCAATTCCTTATCAAAGAACTCTCGTTTCTTCTTCTTGTGAATTCTTTTTTCTTCAAGTCTTGCCAGACGATATTCATCAATGGCTTTGCGAGTATTTCTTTTTTGCAGCATTTTCCTGTAAGCCACATTTTTAATATTAGTCACATTTTCACAGTCAGCATCAAACCAATGATTGTATTTGATTGTCTCAGCTTTGCCTAACAACTCAGTTGCCATTTCTGTTACTATCCTTTCCAAAGTCTTCCAGCATTCACTAATACTCTCACTATCAGTGATGTGATTTAGGCTCTCGTCAATTCTTTGTATATATCTAGATTTAATGTCGGTATCTACTAGTTTTCCACAGTTAAATTTTCTCATCTGTTCTCCATGGATCCTTTTTGCATCCGAGTCCACATTTGCCCTCCGATAGGTCCTAATATCAGTAAAATTTGAAAAAGTCTAGTGTCTATGACTACATGGTCAATTTGATTAAAAGTTTTTCCATCGGGTGACTTCCAAGTTCTCTTGTGCATATCCTTATGCGGAAATACCATACTAGCAATCACTATACTTCTAGATGAGGCAAAATTAATTAATCTAATGCCATTATCATTAGATACTGTATGTAGACTATTTGTTCCTATTGTAGGTTTATACATGCCTTCCTTGCCTATTTGCGCATTCAAATCACCTAAAATAATCTCTTTTAGGACATTCGTCGTAAATTTTGTCAAGCTCATTATAAAATCGTTCTTTCTCCTCTTCGGTCTTCTCATTTGTAGGTGCATGCACACATATAAAACTGTAATTAAAGAAACATCCTTTAATCCTTAGGATACAGCTTCTAGGTGACTTTGCCTTAAAATCCATTATTAAATGTTTTATCCTCTTAAATGAATTTATCCAATGATATTTAATTATGAAATCCAAACTTAAACAAAAAACAAAACATAGTAACTGTAGTAACATTCTTCCATCGAATATACCACTGACAAAATTTAGAGTAGGTACAGTTTGGATGACTTCTGTTTACCTTGCATAAAGATAATGAATTCCAGTATATGTAATTGTCACAATAACATTAAATTGGATGAATCAGAACACACTAGACCAAGTTGTAACTAACTCACTTGCACGATTGAACCCATAGGTTCATGGTCACAAGCTCTCCATACATCCCTATTCTGAGCTAATGTTTTCCAATCATCCCCTCTATAATTTAATTCCCTCAAATCATGGTTAATGTTATTCTCCCACTTCATTCTTGGTCTACCAGCTGGGCATTTTCCCTCTGGTTTTCCTACAAGAATCTTCCATGCACGTCTTTCATTCCCCCATTCGTGCCACATGTCCTGCCCATCGCACTAGACCAAGTACTGTATGTCATATTTGGAGAAACAAGATGTTAAAATGAATTAATCCACAAATAATTCTAGGGTGTATTTCAAAACTCTCTTTGCAATTACAATTATTTTTAATCCTATACATTACACGTATGAACATGGTGAAACAGAATTATTTTAACATGAGTTTTGACATTAAATTTGCCCGAGCACAGTATGGTATACTTGTGCTTTGAATAATCCAATTATCAGTTCTGTTCGTAATACACAGTTAGGAGCTTTTTTCTATATTTTGTAACGTATATCTGTCAGAATTATTTTGTACGATCAAAAGTATGCTCCACACCATATGATGTTATGGGAGCAAACATGTACCGCACTATATATGATAGTTTGATGTAAATGAGAATAATATTGGCCTTACCTACAAGAACTTTGTTAATTTCATAAACTGTGGAGTAAGCACAGCTTCAAGTTTAGCAGCAGCAGTCTTCCCTACATTTAAATACTGTAATCCATTCAAAGTAAGAAATGTCCTTAGGTAGTAAAAAGGAACAGTTGCTACCTGAGAGAAAGAGTAGGTGGTTATTATTCTAATATTGTTGTTCTACTTATTCATGTTCTTATCACAGATTAGGAAATCCCTGTTTTTGTTCTGTAGTTTCGGAAAAGAAATGGGAATATAATGGTACTGTACATCAACTGTACGTAGACTTCAAAAAAGCATATGATTCAATTAAGAGGGAGAAGTTATATAGTATCCTGCTGGAGTTCGGAATTCCTAAAAAGTTAGTTAGACTTATACGAATGTGTCTAAATGACACAAAGAGTAGGGTGCGTGTAGGCAAACAGTTTTCGGACACTTTTGAAATCTAGAATGGGTTGAAGCAAGGAGATGCACTATCTCCTCTACTATTTCATTTTGTACTAGAGCATGCCATTAACTCTTTAGAGAATAAGGAAGGCTTACAATCAATGGTATTAATAAGCTGTTAGTTTATGCTGATGATGTAGTATTATTGGCCGATAGCGAGGAGATACTAAAGGACAACACGCACACACTATTGAGTAACACTAAGAAATTAGGACTGGAAGTAAATATCAATAAAACTAAATATATGGTCACAAGCAGTAATTCATTATATAATGGAAATGGACAACTAATGACAAATGAGGGAAATTTTGAGGAAGTGGCTGAATTCAAATACCTAGGAACAATAATCACAAATAGGAATGAGATGCACAAAGAAATTAAGCATAGGCTCAATTCTGGAAATGCGTCCTATTATGCATTGCAGAGACTCTTGATGTCCCAACTCCTTTCAAAAAACGTTACACTGAAAATATATAAAACTATTATTCTATCAGTTATATTATATGGGTGCGAAACATGGACTCTTACTTTAAGGGAGGAAAGGAGATTACAAGTATTTGAGAATAAAGTACTTAGGAACATTTTTGGACCAAAGAGAGATGAACAGCCAGGTGAATGGAGAAGACTACATAACAATGAACTACATGGTCTTTATAGGAAGCCAGATATAATAAGAACAGTTAAGTCTCGTAGACTGCGATGGGCAGGACATGTTGCACGTATGGGGAATGAAAGACTTGCATGGAAGCTTCTTGTAGGAAAGCCAGAGGGAAAACGCCCAGTAGGTAGACCAAGAATGAGGTGCGAGAATAACATTAACTATGATTTGAAGGAAGTAGATTATACAGGGAATGATTGGAAAGCATTAGCTCAGGATAGGGATGTATGGAGAGCTTATGTCCGTGTGGCCATGAACCTACGGGCTCAATAGTGCCAGTGAGTAAGTAAGTAAGTAAGTTTCGGAAAGAAGCCTCCACTTGGTCATTCCATGTCTCCTTTTTTCAATTATTTTGTTTTATCAAATCTATTTATCATATTCCAGATGGGATACTAAGGAATTTTTGGCTGTCTACCATATTACATTGTCAAAAAATTTTAAAACTAGTTACTTCAAAAATGTTTTTAACCAATTAGTAGAAATTTTATTTTAAAAAATTGAAAGTTAAATAATATGGAGGAATATTAAATTTTTGCTAAAATATGAACATTTTGCCAAAATATTATGGAATATGAAAAAATATGTAGGTCTTATTTCATTCTACACATCATAAAATGTAAAGATACTTTGTCTCAGTACTCTCTGACTAATAGTTTAAAACATGAAATTTCATAAAAATCCTCGTTCTAGCTATCAGTGTCATTGAATTCCACTGAGGTAGATGATTCTGCCATCATTCAGATGAACACATTTTCATAAAGTAATATAGCTAACCTAATGATCTAATTTAACTTAAAGCAAGTTAGTTGCTGAAAAATGTGTTCCAAAAATCATGTGACTTGATGATGTGGGATGTACCAAATTATGTCAGTACATGTTCCAATAGAAGGAAGTTTTTATAGCTTCTTTATAAACAATCCATTTCAAATACCAAAATGTTATTCCTAATTCTCCAGTTTTCATCCCACACCTCAGGTCTATAGATTGATGGAGGGGTTGTGTTAATATTTTTTGTAACAATGCTCTTTTAACATCTTAGGTCATTAACATAGCTATTCAAATTAGGGTATAAAAGGGCCAACAAAATTTCCTCAAAAGCCTCTTATTTGAGGTTCTTTTACATACCATAGGAATACAACATGGGACTCATGGCTTTATTTATCTCCCTTCCAAAGGAAGACATGCTCATAAATGTTACACCCTTAAAAATCCATGGTTTGAACCTATGAACGGAGGTGAGCATGGTACCACTAGTCCACTGGGATTGATCTGTATTAGTATATTACAATGCGAGGTTGGGAAGTGCTTTTTAATTTCTGAGATTCTGTAAAACACTTCACAAACATGTGTTGTACATTATTTTTTTGTACGATGGTGTTTTCAAAATAATGAATAATAGTAAAATAATAACATCTTTGGAAATATTTACGTTCATTATAAACAACTGACTGACATTAGCAGTGTGGCCAATGTGTATAAGCTAAGTGCCGAAAATAATTTAGTTGAGACTACAGCAGGCTGTGACATCAACCAGACATAAAATGGTGACAAGTATGAATGATGGTAATCAAAATGACAAAATTGAAGAAGTGTGGGAAGTTGGGTATGCTGCTTTAGTGTCAGAGAAATCTAAATCAAGATATATAAAAAAACATACATTTTGTTGAGAAAGTGGCTGGAGGAGAAGAATTGTACTGTAAGTGAAAAAAGTAGGTTGCTTATTTCGTGCTCAGGAGTGAAACCTTAAAGTTTCCAGTGAGTTGTCAGAATTTTCAATACTGAGGATGATGATAAATTTAAAAGAAAGTATCAATATTGCAGATTTTGTTACACTAGTTAGCTTCTTCAAAAAGAAGAATATTGGACATAAAACTAAAAAGTATGAGTTCAAATTGGATCCCCAAAGCTGTTTATAATTATATACCAAGAGAACGAAGATCACTGGGCCATCCTATGAAATGCTGGAGGGAAAATTTTCTATAGGATCGTAACAGGCCTTGGCCTAATACTTGGAAGGAAGAAGAAAGAAGAAGAAACTAAAAAGTCTAAAGTTTTCAGTAGAGAAGAGATGAATAGGTTTTTAATTGAAGCTCCTGATGAAAATTTTTCAATGATGAAAGTAGCTATGATAATAGGGATCCACCGGGGTCTGTCGGAGAGACGAGCTCACTAATCTGAGAGTTGAAAACATTGAAGATAAGGGTTCTGTCATTGTTGCGAATATACTGAATACAAAGACATACTTTCGTCTATGTTTTACAGTTATTGTTGGAAATATTTAGAAAGTATGCAAAACTGAGACCTACAAATTGTACTTCACAGAGATTTTTTTTTTCATTACTGTAGTGGAAAATGTGTAAATCAAGTTGTGGGACTGATACCTACGATTGCTAAGTTTTTAAATATGAAAGATCCAAATTTATACACTGGACGTTCCTTTAGAAGGACATCGGCTACATTGTTAGCAGATATGGGAGCCAATATTCTTGCTCTAAAACGTCATGCTGGTTGGAAATTGTCTACTGTAGCAGAGGTACATGGAAGATTCCATGCAAAACAAAATGCAGTTTGCCAAGCACTATTGGTACCAGAATCCAGAAGAGTGTTGCAACTTCCAGCAAGACTGCCATTCTATCAACTTCATCCGAGACTGCTGTACTGTCATCTTGTTCAAAGTTCAATTAGCTAGGAAGAATCTATAAGTTTGGGAAAGAGTATGTTTCCAATTACATTCAATAATTGTACAAACTTCACCCTCAACTTCAACATGAAGGATTAAAAATTATTCAGGTACCGGTAGACCTACTGTATTTTGTTAAGTCAACTTTTAATATTGTTTCAAATAAAGTTTCATTTAAAATGCAGTGATTTGTTTCGTATAATGTATATTAACACTACCTTTTGGATATATTTTTGTATATACATTGTACATAGTATACATACAGGGCAATGATTTTACTTCCTGCCCTAGGTAGGTAATTTCTAATATTATAGTATAGTTATTTATAGGTTGGCAACCCTGAAATTTAGGAAATTGAACTTTTAATCATGGCTGCCATTCCTGTAAGTATGACAGAATGCACTATCCTGCAAAAAATAATCTTAATATGTTTACCATTATTTCTGTTATTTGATGTTAATTTCAGTGTGTATGGAAATATAAACAAGACTTGCAACTTTGAATTTTACATAATTATATTATTAAGCTTTGTCGGAAGCTTCTAGGTTTTACTTAGATAAATTAAGATTAGGCTTTGATTTGTATATAAAAGCTTGACTATTTAGTAATTATTATTGATATCATATAAGTAGAGATCCGTGAAAGTGGTTTTATTTTTAGGGAAAATTTGTTTTAAAATTTTAAGATTTCGATGTTATTGGAAATACAGTATGAAAATTTCGCAAATAGAACAAAAAAAATCTCCAGAATTCGTTGAAAATTTTAAATTTTGTGTTATTTTACAATTCATAATTTTTTTTTTTAGGTTATGGGAAGTGGAGATAAATGGTATGAGAAAATGATAAAATTAGAGCATTTCACGTTATCGCAACTCACAAATTTCACGGATCTCTACATATAAGAATAAATGCTGGCCTGGGGAGTACCATGCTCCCTTTGGTTTCAAGGTTCATACATCGACCAGCCTCATGGGCTGGAGGTCAGCGTTTCTGACTACTGTTCATGAGGTCCCTGGTTCGATTCCCGGTCAAACCATAAGAATTTTTTCTTAAAGGGAATCATTCCTATGGTTGCCCATGGTCTGGAATTTACGTTAAGTTTAGATTAAGAACTCTCCTGGTGCTTCATTATCATTTATCACCCACCATATCATCGGGGTAACGTAACTCCGCCTTTTAGGCACCTAACTTCAGAAGTGGGTTACAATTAAGCCAATGCCAGGAGAGAATACCAGAAATGTCAAAATGGTGGCATTGAATAAAAAAAAAGGTTCAAACTTGGCTGGGATCAATGGATATTTTCTGGGCTTAAAAATCGTGAGTGGCCTACTTCAGAAAGTAAGTAAAACAGTGGGTCCCATGTTGTATATTTTCAGCACATAAAAAATCTCAGGCTGGAAATGAGAGCCCCTGAGCAAAATTTGTCAACCCCTTCATGTGCAGCTTTGATTATTGATATTACTGTTAATGACTTTCAGCTCTTAAAACGCTTTGTTAAATAACATATTACCCATAAACAACCTAAATCCTGATCTAGTGATAATATAATCAATAAAAATATAATTTGTGGTTTATTAATTTGTTTCCTTTCATTTTATTCTTTACCCTAGTATTAGGTGTGTTAGGAATGTATAAGTGTTGTAAATTATGATTAGACCAGTGGCATGCATTCAGGAGAAACAATTGTATCATTGCTTCAGTAACTATTCAATATTGATCACACGATTAATCACTAAATATCTTGATAAAACTATCCCATTTTTCCTAAACATTTAGAACATTATGTTATTGGTATGAGCATTGGTGTCTGAGCCAAAACAATTTTACTTTTGCAGGTGTTGAAAAGCAACAAACAACTGTGCATACACTTCTGTTTGTTATGTACTGTGTGCATTTTATTAATTTATTTATATATTTTTTTCTCCCCAGTTACAACCGAAGCAAGCTCCATATTAGTTTCATCTTGCTCACATCTTAGCCTACTCCTACTGTACAGGGGATGATGATTAGGTATGGAGAATAGTAACATACGATGAGTGAACTTACAAACTATTGTGTGCTAATATGATGCTAAATAAAAGGAGTTTAGCAGTTAGTATGTTAGTATCACTATATATAAAATTCTGTGAATACTTCAAAAACTACCCTTGAAATTCTAGAAGACAGACATAAATATCCTTCCCAGAAGGAAACTGTGACTAAATGTCATTGAAGATAGTATATGGCAGGCAGGAAATGCAGCAAATGTTATGAAATAGTTAATGATTGACAAATGAAGGACAGCACTGAATATACAAATGGATAAGATAAACATGTTAAATGTAAATATTGCATAACTTTAATTGTTTGCCTCTGTTAAATATTTTGCTCTTCTCAAAAAATTCCTTATATGGGTGTTCTTGTCGGGTTCACAAATATAATGAATTATCAAAAGTTTAAATAATAATAATATTATGTATACAAAATTTTACATTACCAGCCCAAAGGAAAAGGTAATTGGAAAGGTCTAAGCAATAAGAATTTAATGGTTCAGTAGAGGCCAGACACATGGGAAGAAATTTTTCAGGAATGAAGATTTTTATTTATGTATTTTGTTATAGGGCTATCTGCCTAGATAATATTAATACTATTCACTCTCTCTTGCATTACAAGGTTTAAAATAAACTTACTGTTTAGTTGTAGACATCAAGTTACATCATACTTGTAACAGATCCCTTTTATCTGACCCCTAAGTCTTGACCTGTGCAAACAAAGTTACACCTCCCCGGTAGCTAATGAAGCAATAGTTTACATAGCTTTCAACTTCAGGTTGGGCATACAATCCCACTACCACATATTACCTTAAATGTTTTTTGAAATGTGTGATCTCTCTACTATTAAAATTATGAATTGCTCGTATTTCTCTTTTTTAAATTATTGATTAATGTACTTATGACTTCAATTTCTTTTTATCTTTCTATCCACTAATTTCTTTTGCTCATTCCATTATTTATTATGTTTATTATATAGGCTATTGGCATATCTTATTTTATACAATTTGATTTATTTACTTGTTATAATGAAAATAATAGACCTTGTGTTCCCAAACTTTATCATTTTAGGTGCCTTTGTGTAATAAATTTTTTCTACAGCATCCAAACAGAAAATAGGCTTTCTTTACAGTCATGTTGTCATTACATGTTACAATCTGAACACTATATGGGTTATATGAGATTTCAGTGATGATATTGAAATATTTTTACCCCAGAACTCAGGAACCATTTTGTTAAATCTTGATGGTACACATTTTATATGAATATATTACCAGTTTTTTTTGTGTCAAGATAAATTATATTGGGAAGCTAAATATGGGATGAGTAGATATGGCTGAATAATCTCTTTGTGTTAGTCTACATAAGATCAATGGAAATTACATAAGAAAGAGGACGTTATCTTGTCATAATTGCTTTATTTTGATCACATTGCATTTTCTTGTATTTCTTTTTTTCTGTATTTATATTTAAACCAATTTACTTTTGTTTAAAAAGGCTTCTGCATTTCTTGCTAAAGTTCTATCCAGCCACACTTTGTCTTCCTGGATTTGTCCACAATTATAACCCTCTCATTTGTATCTCCTTAGCTCTCCTTAGTATTCTTCTTCCCATCTCCATCCCTTATAGGCGTCACTTTAATCTCATTTTCCATATTAATTTTGTCAACTTTTGTAGCAAAAAGTCAACAGTGAAGTTCCAGTGGGCTCATGAATCCAATAGTGGATTTACAAGTGTTTCAGGAGAATTAGGATGATATCTTTATCTGTAGCAATTGTACTATCATCTTTCTATACTATAACACCTCTCGTTCTTTAGAATGATTGATATCTTCAAATTTTCATTTTTATTTTGTTATAATTATAACAATTTGTCTCTGTGACCAGTTTTAATTAAGTTATGAATAATCTTTGACTAATATCCTCTGTGACCAATTTTAAGATGAATTAATTTTAATCATATGATGAATTATTTCTTGATTTACTAATTTGAATTATAATGTAACCAATTTTAATTATAATAAATTATTTTATAAAGATTTTTAATTGTAAGACAATTTGGTTCTGTGGCTGAATTTGTGTAATGATTTGTCCCCAGCCCCTATAAATCTATGACAAGGAATCCATGACATTACTTCTTACTTTTCTTCCAAAGAAAGCCACACTCATGAGTAATATATTGTATGACTGGAATGCTGTGGCTGAGAACAGTAGTTATTTGAAAAGACTACTCAATTCCATGCTCATTCAATTGCATGATTTGATCGAAATGGGAAAATATTGAGTCATGGCTTTTTCTTTTATTTTCAATTTTTTTGAGTTTTCTAAACCAGGCACCAGTACACTACTTTTGTTTATATCATGAAATATATTTTTTGTTGAGAATAAAATATTCCTTTCTTTCTATTTACAGCCATAATGTATAAATAAATAAAGATAAATTCATCATCAATCAGCAGTAATGGCACTACAGCCCAAGATGGGCCTTCACCTTCCTCGACATCTCTTTCCATTTCCCTCTTCCATAGATTTCTTTTTGCAATTCCTCAACTTTAACAGCTGTTGATTATTCTCTTTTACAGCATCCAAGCATCTATTCTTAGGTTTTTCAACAGGTTGCTTACCAATCACTTGTCCCTCTATGATCATCTTGATATTTAAAATGCTTTAGAGAATATTGTTACATTTATATTAACATTGTTAGCTAAACAATGAAATGTCTGATATTGGTGCAGAGTGGCTGTGAGAATGTGGATAATTCGATGCCTAAACATCCTGCTCATGAAGAACTCTCTTCATTAGACAATGCATCAGCTACTGCAACAACCATGACTACAACAGCTGCTATTCCAAAACGAGACAGGCTGGACTCAGCCCTTAGTCTTGAAGGATTGGATCTAGAGTTACCAACATTAGACTCCTATCAAGAAGAGTATGGTGAGTTTAATATAGTGAAGTGGACAGTTATTGAAATTGTAATCAATGGTAAAGAGAAAAATTTCTGTCTGAACCTGGAATCAAACCCCAAACCTTCAGCTTTCTGTGCTGATGCTCTGACCACTGAGCTAATTCAGGCATCATTCCCATCCAAGCATAAATCCTCCCTTTACCTTACTCTCTTGGTCCCATATTCAAATGCAATGAATCATCATTCACAAATACACAATGAATGGCTTCTACATGAAGGGACTCCACATAGCTATAGCATTATTTATTAAAGAAATATGTCGTAATGTCATACATAGGCTCACTTTCAAATAAAATATCTAAACACTTTAAAAAGTTGAACATTAATTTGGCATTTAAAACTAATAAAACTTTGCAAAATATAATAAAAAACAATAAAACCATAGTAAAAAAGGAAAAATTATCAGGTGTATATACATTTAAGTGAGGCACATGTGACAATGTCTATATAGGACAAACTGGTAGACCTTTTATCTCTCGGATGAAGGAACACATGAGAGCATATAACAGAAATTTAGAATATTCAAAATATGCTAACCACCTATTCCAATTTAATCATTGTTTCGATCCAAATTTTGAAGTTTTACACGTTTGTGATAAGGGTAAGAAGTTAGATCTTTTGGAGGCTGTAGAAATAAATAAATTGAAAAGTAGTAACAAACTGTTAAATTCTCAACTTGATTTGAATGAATCCCCTTTGTTAAATTAAAAAATTTAAATAAATATTGTTATATTGTTGCTTAGATCAGTTGGAACACAATTCATAATTTAACATGTCTGAAGAAGGTACAGTGTACCGAAACAGCTGTCACTGAATTATATAATAAATATGAAAATCAAATAAAACTACATTTTATTTTTATTTAATTAATAATTTATTAAATTCATTGCATTTGAATGTGGAAACCAAGAGAGTAAAGTAAAGTGAGGATTTATGCTTGGATGGGAATGAAACCTGCATTAGCTCATCATCACGGAAAGCTGAAGGTTCAGGGTTTGATTCCTGGTTCAGGTAAAAAATGTTCTCTTTATCATTGATTACAATAATTTAGTTGTGTACATTAATTTACTTATTTCAATCATAGTAACAGCTTTAGCTTCTTAATATTAATTTAATATGTTATTGAAATATTTAAATATACCAAGAAAAAGTTAAACATTTATTTATTAAAGTTATTAAGCCATAAAACATTTATTTTTAAAGGAACCCAACTATTTAAATAAAATTGCTTATAGCACAGTGTAAATCCCATTATAATGTTTTCTTGATTTAGAAGCAACACTATTGTTTTGTGAACGAAATTTCGCTACTACTGGGTATGGGGATTAAAGAGAGGAATTTGAGCATGACAGGGAATTTCTTGAGTAGCTTAAAGGAAGAGTGCCGACCTGTGAAGCTGAAGTTCAAATCTCGATTCAGACAGAAATTTTTCTCTTTGTGTTAAAGTGTCAAATATTCAGATTCATTTTGATGTATTAATTTAAATTTTAACATTTACAATGATGGACAATCATTATTTTGAAAAGAAAAATTCTATGGTGCATGGTATAAACTTTTCAGGACAAGCAAAATAATCTTCAAGGTGATCTCTAAAAATAGTATGTAAGTGTAGATATTCTGTGTTTTGGAATATAAAAAAATAAATATTCTAAAACACAGAATATCTAGCCGAACATACTTTTTTTAGGGATCATCTTGAAGTTTATTTTGCTTGTCCTGAGAAGTTTTTTTTTTTACTTAAGTCCATTATACTGCACACCAAAGAATTAATGCCTGATTTTGGAATTAAGAAAAATTAATGCCTGAATTGAGATTTGAACCCAAAACCTCTAGCTCTGTATGCTAGTGTACTAACCATTACACTATTTCAGGTTTCCAATGCAAATGTTAATTCTTGTTCCTCATTTTTCTTTTCAAAATAATAATTTTCCATCACTGCGAATATTAAAATTTAAATTAATACATAAAAATACAGAATGTCCCATTCAAACCCCCCACATATTTATTAATCATAACTAACAAAGTATGCAGAATTACGAAATGAGGCCGGTATTAAATGAAACAGAAACTCAAAGAATTTTCATTGCCACACACTAAATCACCTCTATATGTGCACCATTAGTAGCATGAACAATATCAAATCTGTATTCGATTTCATGCCACATTCTGTCCAACATGTCCATTGGTACTGTTGCAATTGTGTCAAGAATACGGGTTTGTAAATCATTAAGATCTTGTACTGGAGTCGCAAACACATGGTCTTTTATATCCCCCAGAGGAAGAAGTCCAGTGGAGTGATGTCTGGCAAATGTGGTGGTCAGCAAATTGGTCCGCCGCGTCCAATCCACCTATCTGGGAAGGATTCTTTGAGTGAATTCCGAACATCCAGGCTCCAGTATGGTGGGGCTCCATCTTGCTGAAAGATTACTTGGGGTTGCAGATCAGCTACTTGGGGGTACAAGAACTGTTCCAACATGTCTTGGTATATCGGGCGATGGAAAAAAAAGGACCTATAATCCTGTTCATCAGGCCGTACCAAACATTTGCTTTTGGGCTATCCAGGACATGTTCACGGTAGACGTGTGGATTTTGCATACCCCAGATCCTTACATTGTGCCGATTAATAGATCCTGATACATGGAACATTGTCTCTTCAGAAAACAAGACTTTCCAATTAGATTACTGAATAGGATGATTGGATGATTTTTTTTTTTTTGCCCTTAGGGTGTATTTTATTTGTTATGAACCTATGTTGGCATATGTAATTTATTTTATTTGCCTGACTTTATGGCTTAATGGATAAGGAGACAAACTCAAGTTTTGTTTCAGATGTAATGGGTTGGAGCCCTCCTGTGGGGTGAACTTTTATTTTTAACTAGCAGTTCCAGCAGATGTTGTCTTGCCCAACGCTCAATTCTTGTGTCATGGCTAGACAATAAAAATATAAATAACTTGTTTTACCATAAAATTCATTAATTAATAAGTTTGCAAGAAAACTCCTCACTGCCATCTGTTGTGACTCACGAAGTGTGCATTATGACATCACATTGTTGTCGCATGGAATATGTCAGTAATGCAAATGACTATACATCTGACATTAAAAAATTCCTATTACTCGATCACAGTGCCATTTACCGGGTCCAATTGTGAATCCGAACCATCCAGGGACTGACTCAAACACAAAAATTTTCATAAAAAATCTGTGGTCATTTAGGCTGTTTTTAATTTTGGATTTCAAGTAAACCTCCACTTCTAATTGTCAGATTTCGCTCATTTTTGACAATACTTACCTCGGTTTATTTTAATACAACATACTGAGTTTTGTTGTGAAACATTGAAAATTGTGACCACTAGAGCGATTTTTAAATTTTCACTTCAGGTGAAATCCTACACCTAATGGTTTTAGAGAATCCAATTGTGAATCTAAGCCATCCGGGGACCCACTCAAACACACAAAAAAAAAATTCAATCAAAATTGGTCCAGTCGTATAGGCATTTTTTTTTATTTTTAATTTCAAGTAAACCCCCACTTCTAACCGTCGGATTTTGTTGATTTTTGGATAGTACATACCTCGGTTTATTTTAATAGGATATTCCAGGTTTTGTTGTGAAACATCGAAAATTGTGATTGCTAGAGCGATTTTTTAATTTTCGTTTCAGCTGAACTCCTACAACTAATGATTTTAGAACATAATAGATAGTGGCTAAATACTCACCATATCTGAAACCCTGTATATACAAATTTTCACAAAGATCGGTTGAATGGTTTAGAAGACTATCCATCCATCCATCCATAGTAATTCTGCCCAAAGGCAGGTCCTTCACTGCAATCATAGCATTTTCATGCTATGCTTGCAGCTTTACTAGGGAATTGTAGGTGTGGTAGCTTCCCATTGCTTTCCACACCAGTGAAGGATGATGATGATGATGATGATAAGGATGATGGCCGTATGATTTCGGGGACCGTTTGGGCCTTAAAGTTTTCCTGACATTTGTCTTACAGGTGAGGAAAACCCAGATAAAAACCTCACCCAGAAAAACTGCCCCAACCTGAGATCGAACCCGGGCCTGCTGCGTGACAATGCAACATGCTACCTCGAGATCACAGTGGTGGACTAGAAGACTATAATGAATAAAAATACGCATGCGCAAAAAGTGGTATACCTGATTGATTAATACATAACTAAGTTCGCTGGATGTAGGATACTGTCAAAAGCAACATGGAGAATGTTTACAGTTTTGCTGAATTTGTAGATATGCATCTCCTTTATTAAGAAACAAGAGAAAATTTCCACATCTTCGAATCTATAGAGAGGCATTTACATGAATCAGGAACCTTGGAATGTTTACAATAAACAGAGAGAATAAATAGTGGACTTCGAAGATAGTATCTTGGACAGGTTACAGAGGATGTTTTTACCAGCAGCCATGCCATTTCATATGCACTTGGCACCAACCATGTTACTGTATGGGATCACGAAGATCAGCTCCATCCTTTCACTTTCATAAGGTACAAATCTTATGTCCAGCAGATTTCAGCCCCCACTTTCAGTTTTGTAATTGGGGTTTACTAGCAGCCAGGTTTCTTTTCGATGATGTTCATTAGCGAGGCCATATTTACCAAGAATGGCTAATTCTAAACTGAAGAAACTGTCATGTGTGGGACTGAGTAAATCTTCATGCTATTCTAGAGAAGAGTCATGAACAGACCAAGAATGGCTAATTCTAAACTGAAGAAACTGTCATGTGTGGGACTGAGTAAATCTTCATGCTATTCTAGAGAAGAGTCATGAACAGACCAAGAATGGCTAATTCTAAACTGAAGAAACTGTCATGTGTGGGACTGAGTAAATCTTCATGCTATTCTAGAGAAGAGTCATGAACAGACCAAGAATGGCTAATTCTAAACTGAAGAAACTGTCATGTGTGGGACTGAGTAAATCTTCATGCTATTCTAGAGAAGAGTCATGAACAGACCAAGAATGGCTAATTCTAAACTGAAGAAACTGTCATGTGTGGGGACTGAGTAAATCTTCATGCTATTCTAGAGAAGAGTCATGAACAGACCAAGAATGGCTAATTCTAAACTGAAGAAACTGTCATGTGTGGGACTGAGTATAATCTTCATGCTATTCTAGAGAAGAGTCATGAACAGACCAAGAATGGCTAATTCTAAACTGAAGAAAACTGTCATGTGTGGGACTGAGTAAATCTTCATGCTATTCTAGAGAAGAGTCATGAACAGACCAAGAATGGCTAATTCTAAACTGAAGAAACTGTCATGTGTGGGACTGAGTAAATCTTCATGCTATTCTAGAGAAGAGTCATGAACAGACCAAGAATGGCTAATTCTAAACTGAAGAAACTGTCATGTGTGGGACTGAGTAAATCTTCATGCTATTCTAGAGAAGAGTCATGAACAGACCAAGAATGGCTAATTCTAAACTGAAGAAACTGTCATGTGTGGGACTGAGTAAATCTTCATGCTATTCTAGAGAAGAGTCATGAACAGACCAAGAATGGCTAATTCTAAACTGAAGAAACTGTCATGTGTGGGACTGAGTAAATCTTCATGCTATTCTAGAGAAGAGTCATGAACAGACCAAGAATGGCTAATTCTAAACTGAAGAAACTGTCATGTGTGGGACTGAGTAAATCTTCATGCTATTCTAGAGAAGAGTCATGAACAGACCAAGAATGGCTAATTCTAAACTGAAGAAAAAACTGTCATGTGTGTGACTGAGTAAATCTTCATGCTATTCTAGAGAAGAGTCATGAACAGACCAAGAATGGCTAATTCTAAACTGAAGAAACTGTCATGTGTGGGACTGAGTAAATCTTCATGCTATTCTAGAGAAGAGTCATGAACAGACCAAGAATGGCTAATTCTAAACTGAAGAAACTGTCATGTGTGGGACTGAGTAAATCTTCATGCTATTCTAGAGAAGAGTCATGAACAGACCAAGAATGGCTAATTCTAAACTGAAGAAACTGTCATGTGTGGGACTGAGTAAATCTTCATGCTATTCTAGAGAAGAGTCATGAACAGACCAAGAATGGCTAATTCTAAACTGAAGAAACTGTCATGTGTGGGACTGAGTAAATCTTCATGCTATTCTAGAGAAGAGTCATGAACAGACCAAGAATGGCTAATTCTAAACTGAAGAAACTGTCATGTGTGGGACTGAGTAAATCTTCATGCTATTCTAGAGAAGAGTCATGAACAGACCAAGAATGGCTAATTCTAAACTGAAGAAACTGTCATGTGTGGGACTGAGTAAATCTTCATGCTATTCTAGAGAAGAGTCATGAACAGACCAAGAATGGCTAATTCTAAACTGAAAGAAACTGTCATGTGTGGGACTGAGTAAATCTTCATGCTATTCTAGAGAAGAGTCATGAACAGACCAAGAATGGCTAATTCTAAACTGAAGAAACTGTCATGTGTGGGACTGAGTAAATCTTCATGCTATTCTAGAGAAGAGTCATGAACAGACCAAGAATGGCTAATTCTAAACTGAAGAAACTGTCATGTGTGGGACTGAGTAAATCTTCAATGCTATTCTAGAGAAGAGTCATGAACAGACCAAGAATGGCTAATTCTAAACTGAAAGAAACTGTCATGTGTGGGACTGAGTAAATCTTCATGCTATTCTAGAGAAGAGTCATGAACAGACCAAGAATGGCTAATTCTAAACTGAAGAAACTGTCATGTGTGGGACTGAGTAAATCTTCATGCTATTCTAGAGAAGAGTCATGAACAGACCAAGAATGGCTAATTCTAAACTGAAGAAACTGTCATGTGTGGGGACTGAGTAAATCTTCATGCTATTCTAGAGAAGAGTCATGAACAGACCAAGAATGGCTAATTCTAAACTGAAGAAACTGTCATGTGTGGGACTGAGTAAATCTTCATGCTATTCTAGAGAAGAGTCATGAACAGACCAAGAATGGCTAATTCTAAACTGAAGAAACTGTCATGTGTGGGACTGAGTAAATCTTCATGCTATTCTAGAGAAGAGTCATGAACAGACCAAGAATGGCTAATTCTAAACTGAAGAAACTGTCATGTGTGGGACTGAGTAAATCTTCATGCTATTCTAGAGAAGAGTCATGAACAGACCAAGAATGGCTAATTCTAAACTGAAGAAACTGTCATGTGTGGGACTGAGTAAATCTTCATGCTATTCTAGAGAAGAGTCATGAACAGACCAAGAATGGCTAATTCTAAACTGAAGAAACTGTCATGTGTGGGACTGAGTAAATCTTCATGCTATTCTAGAGAAGAGTCCATGAACAGACCAAGAATGGCTAATTCTAAACTGAAGAAACTGTCATGTGTGGGACTGAGTAAATCTTCATGCTATTCTAGAGAAGAGTCATGAACAGACCAAGAATGGCTAATTCTAAACTGAAGAAACTGTCATGTGTGGGACTGAGTAAATCTTCATGCTATTCTAGAGAAGAGTCATGAACAGACCAAGAATGGCTAATTCTAAACTGAAGAAACTGTCATGTGTGGGACTGAGTAAATCTTCATGCTATTCTAGAGAAGAGTCATGAACAGACCAAGAATGGCTAATTCTAAACTGAAGAAACTGTCATGTGTGGGACTGAGTAAATCTTCATGCTATTCTAGAGAAGAGTCATGAACAGACCAAGAATGGCTAATTCTAAACTGAAGAAACTGTCATGTGTGGGACTGAGTAAATCTTCATGCTATTCTAGAGAAGAGTCATGAACAGACCAAGAATGGCTAATTCTAAACTGAAGAAAACTGTCATGTGTGGGACTGAGTAACTGAGTAAATCTTCATGCTATTCTAGAGAAGAGTCATGAACAGACCAAGAATGGCTAATTCTAAACTGAAGAAACTGTCATGTGTGGGACTGAGTAAATCTTCATGCTATTCTAGAGAAGAGTCATGAACAGACCAAGAATGGCTAATTCTAAACTGAAGAAACTGTCATGTGTGGGACTGAGTAAATCTTCATGCTATTCTAGAGAAGAGTCATGAACAGACCAAGAATGGCTAATTCTAAACTGAAGAAACTGTCATGTGTGGGACTGAGTAAATCTTCATGCTATTCTAGAGAAGAGTCATGAACAGACCAAGAATGGCTAATTCTAAACTGAAGAAACTGTCATGTGTGGGACTGAGTAAATCTTCATGCTATTCTAGAGAAGAGTCATGAACAGACCAAGAATGGCTAATTCTAAACTGAAGAAAACTGTCATGTGTGGGACTGAGTAAATCTTCATGCTATTCTAGAGAAGAGTCATGAACAGACCAAGAATGGCTAATTCTAAACTGAAGAAACTGTCATGTGTGGGACTGAGTAAATCTTCATGCTATTCTAGAGAAGAGTCATGAACAGACCAAGAATGGCTAATTCTAAACTGAAGAAACTGTCATGTGTGGGACTGAGTAAATCTTCATGCTATTCTAGAGAAGAGTCATGAACAGACCAAGAATGGCTAATTCTAAACTGAAGAAACTGTCATGTGTGGGACTGAGTAAATCTTCATGCTATTCTAGAGAAGAGTCATGAACAGACCAAGAATGGCTAATTCTAAACTGAAGAAACTGTCATGTGTGGGACTGAGTAAAATCTTCATGCTATTCTAGAGAAGAGTCATGAACAGACCAAGAATGGCTAATTCTAAACTGAAGAAACTGTCATGTGTGGGACTGAGTAAATCTTCATGCTATTCTAGAGAAGAGTCATGAACAGACCAAGAATGGCTAATTCTAAACTGAAGAAACTGTCATGTGTGGGACTGAGTAAATCTTCATGCTATTCTAGAGAAGAGTCATGAACAGACCAAGAATGGCTAATTCTAAACTGAAGAAACTGTCATGTGTGTGACTGAGTAAATCTTCATGCTATTCTAGAGAAGAGTCATGAACAGACCAAGAATGGCTAATTCTAAACTGAAGAAACTGTCATGTGTGGGACTGAGTAAATCTTCATGCTATTCTAGAGAAGAGTCATGAACAGACCAAGAATGGCTAATTCTAAACTGAAGAAACTGTCATGTGTGGGACTGAGTAAATCTTCATGCTATTCTAGAGAAGAGTCATGAACAGACCAAGAATGGCTAATTCTAAACTGAAGAAACTGTCATGTGTGTGACTGAGTAAATCTTCATGCTATTCTAGAGAAGAGTCATGAACAGACCAAGAATGGCTAATTCTAAACTGAAGAAACTGTCATGTGTGGGACTGAGTAAATCTTCATGCTATTCTAGAGAAGAGTCATGAACAGATGTTTTCTGTTAACATATGGGTTGTAATAATTTCTGATCACATCATTGGGCCATATCTCTTTCCTCCTCAATTAAATGGGCTTATTTATCTACACCAATTACTGTCTACCTTACTAGAAGAATTTCCTCTTGATATATGTTGATGATTATGTGGTTTCAGCAGGATGGAGCTCCTCCAACATTTCAGTCTCAACGTAAGAGAAAATTTGGACCAGGTTTTTCATGCCTGTTGGAACAGGGGTGGGGGGTTGTCCTATTGTCACCAAGCCAGCATGTTTTCTGGATGTAAATCCTATTGATTTCTTTTTCTGGGGATATGGGCTATGGTATATGAAACACCTGTTGTCACAGAAGAGGGGTTAGTTGCTCATATAATTGCAGCCTGTGATGTTATTCATAACACACCAGTATTAGATTGAGTTCTACGGTCTTTTCTGCAATGATATAGATTCTACTCTGATTATGGAGGGCAGCACTTAGAATTGTTGTCAATGTAGGATTGTTATTTTTATTTCCTTATTAATTTCATGAAGATAATGAGTGCCTACAATATTCTGGAAGCCAATGTGGCAAATATTCTAATTTATTTTGGTGTTATATTTTTAAATTAACATTTTCTAGGATTGGATATAGTTTTATTTTAGAAAGAAAAATTACATTCGAAACTGGGAGTCGAGCCCCAGATTGGAAGTTTGAATGGCGTAATGGTTGTTGCACTGACGTACAGAGTCAGAGATCTGAGGTTTGACTCTTGGTTCAAATGTAGTTTTTCTTTCTAAAATAATTCTAATTTATGTTAATTTAATTTCCCAGAATGAACATGTACATTCTAATAACACTATGAAATTGGGATTGGAAGTAAACATCAATAAAATTATATATATTTGGTCACACATAGAAATATGATGGCAATGGATAGTTAATGAGAAATCAGGAAATTTTGAAAAAGTGAATGAATTAAAATATGTAGGAACAATCAATACAAAAAATAGTGACATGCATAACGAAATTAAATGTAAGCTCAATTCTGGAAATGCATGCTATTATGCATTGCAAAGAGTCTTGTCGTCCCAACTTATACAATAAAATGTTAAACTGAGAATATATAAAACTGTTATCCTCCAAGTTATATAGAAGCAAAACATATAGTCTTTTTTTTAAGGAAGGAGAAAAGATTACGACTATCTGAGAATAAAGATCTTAGGAAAATTTTTGGACCAAAGAGAGATGAACAAACAGGCAATTGGAGAAGACTTATATAACAGTGAGTTACTTACTTACTTACTCACTGGCACTATCGAACCCGTAGGTTCATGGCCGCACGGACATAAGCTCTCCATACATCCCTATCCTGAGCTAATGCTTTCCAATCATTCCCTGTATAATCTACTTCCCTCAAATCATAGTTAATGTTGTTCTCCCACCTCATTCTTGGTCTACCAACTGGGCGCTTTCCTTCTGGCTTTCCTACAAGAAGTTTCCATGCATGTCTTTCATTCCCCATACGCGCAACATGTCCTGCCCATCGCAGTCTACGGGACTTAACTGTTCTTATTATATCTGGCTTCCTATAAAGACCATGTAGTTCATTGTTATGTAGTCTTCTCCATTCACCTGTGTTCATCTCTCTTTGGTCCAAAAATTTTCCTAAGAACTTTATTCTCAAATACTCGTAATCTCCTTTCCTCCCTTAAAGTAAGAGTCCATGTTTCGCACCCATATAATATAACTGGTAGAATAATAGTTTTATATATTTTCAGCTTAACGTTTTTTGAAAGGAGTTGGGACATCAAAAGTCTCTGCAATGCATAATAGCATGCATTTCCAGAATTGAGCCTATGTTTAATTTCTTTGTGCATCTCATTCCTATTTGTGATTATTGTTCCTAGGTATTTGAATTCAGCCAATTCCTCAAAATTTCCCTCATTTGTCATTAGCTGTCCATTTCCATTATATAATGTATTTCTACGTGTGACCATATATTTAGTTTTACTGATATTTATTTCCAGTCCTAATTTCTTAGTGTTACTCAATAGTGTGTGCGTATTGGCCTTTAGTATCTCCTCGCTATCGGCCAGTAGTACCACATCATCAGCATAAACTAACAGCTTATTAATACCATTGAGTTGTAAGCCTTCCTTATTCTCTAAAGATTTAATGGCATGCTCTAGTACAAAATTAAATAGTAGAGGAGATAGTGCATCTCCTTGCTTCAACCCATTCTGGATTTCAAAAGTGTCTGAAAACTGTTTGCCTACACGCACCCTACTATTTGAGCCATTTAGACATATTCGTATAAGTCTAACTAACTTTTTGGGAATTCCGAACTCCAGCAGGATACTATATAACTTCTCCCTCTTAATTGAATCATATGCTTTTTTGAAGTCTACATATAGTTGATGTACAGTACCATTATATTCCCATTTCTTTTCTAAAATCTGTCTTATACTAAAAATCTGATCTGTTGTAGACCTGTTTCTTCTAAATGCACATTGATGATCTCCTAGAATGTCATCAATATAGGGAGCAAGTCTGCTTACTAATATATTTGTTAGAATTTTGTACGAAGTTGAAAGTAATGAGATGCCCCTATAGTTGTTGCAATCAGTTTTATCTCCTTTCTTATAAATTGGTACGATAATTGATTCCTTCCATTCATCTGGAAGAGCTTCTTTTTGAGTTATGTGATCTTAATGGGAAACCAGATATAATAACAGTTAAGTCTTGTAGACTGCAATGGGCAGGACATGTGGTACAAATATGGAATGAAAGGTCGGCATGGAAACTTTTTGTAGGAAAACCAGAGAGAAAGAGCCCAGTAGGCAGACCAAGAATGAGATGGGAGAATGACATTAACTATGATTTGAGGGAAGTATAGGATGATTGGAAAAAAAATAGCTCAGGACAGGGATGTATGGTGAGCTTATGTCCATGTGGCCATGAACTTACTGGTTCAATAGTGCCAGTGAGTTAGTTAGTATAACCTCTAATCCATGCCACTGTACAGTGTTCTTCAGTAGAATATTTAAATAGTAAATCATTCCATAAACATGAATAATTCCAGTTTTTTTATATTTAAAATTTATTTGCTTGTTAATTTAATATTGAAATGATGAATAATAAACAGTACATCTAACTATTACACGCTATTTTAAAGAATGAAGAATTCAGTTAACACAACATTAAACTAACAAGCACGGTGATTCTCACTTCCTGGCAGCAAATGCTTTACCTACAGCTTAATCTTTAACTTTAACCATTTATTGCAAGATATAATTTCAATGAGATCTTCATTAATCAGCGACAGACTGGTCCATTTAGTAACTTTATATCATATCCTGTTATTTGAATCGACAGACCACATATTCTCTATCCCAAATAATTCTCTATAATATCTGGAATTATTGCAGTGTTAATTAATTTACAACATGTGTATAACTACAATGCTGTTTAATATGACTAGTACTAATTTACGTTCCTAATAAGTACTTTTTAAGGAACTTGTGAGGTGGCCAGAAATTGTAGGTGAGGTTGTTAATTTATTCAGTCAGTTCAATGTATTACCTTCTACAAGTGGTTGTAATTTATGGAATGTTTAACTAGATTTTTTTTTATTTGAGAATAATTATAGCATTTTTTGTAAAGATACCAATATTTTCTGTTCACTTATTACTCCTTAAAGCTCTTGGATATAGATGCACCAGCTTATGTTGATCACTTTGAAAATCATTTTCTGAACATTCTCTGAAAATCATTCTTTGGCGGTCATTTCTACTATATTTTTGCTGATTGGCCAGGAAGTGTAAATGATGCACATATATTAACAAATAGCACTCTTAACCACAAGAATGGAGATAAAATGTGAGGTTGGTGATAAAATCTTCATAGAGAAAACAAAAACAAATTTGAAAACCAGAAATCTTAGAAATGTTGAAAATTGGGAAAATATAAAAATCTGTAGTAGCCGTTCACACTTCGTCAGAAAAACATCAAATTGAAAGAAAACCTAAATTAATAAAACAAATAGGAAAACCTAAAGAACTCACTGTTTGGGGAAAAAATCTACATTAACCTTTAACCTTTTGAACGCCATGCCCGGCGTACGTCGGTGAAAGTGCATGTACAGCGGTACGCCATGCCCGGCAGGCTCTGGTTTTCAATCTTATTATTTTTAATATTTTTTCCCCCGAAGTTTTTACTTCAATAAACTAAAATTATGTTTCGTTCTGTGTTTGTACATCCTTTCTTAGCAATACTTTGCACATCCCTTACAGAATAACGGTACAGGCTGATTGTAAATCGGTTTTCTAAAGGAGGGTGTACATTCATGTTTCAAGGCCTTTTTTTTTTTTGCTATGGAATATTGCAATTTCAGAATTTTCTCTTTATTTATTTTATTTTTAGTTGAAAAGATACCTGGCCAAGGGGGGTCGTGCTGTGGAATACAGTGATTCATGTCTCGAAGTTGACGAAAATACAATACGTGAGTTTAATGTATCAGTTTTATCAGAAGATGATAGTGACAGTAACAGTTCATCAAATGGTTACTCGTTTGACGAATGTGATAGTAGTCCTGTTTCTAAGAGAATATTATTACAATCTAAGCCTGTAAATAGTAAAGTAAGTGATGTAGACCTAAATGAACAGGGTGTGACTGACAGTCGTGGGCGTGTCACGACACACGAAACACGTGGCATAGAACAGCTGTTTGACTGGAACTGATTCGAACCCAGGACCATAAAAAATGTTCAACAATATTTAATATTATAAGTGTTTAGTGATAATACCATCAACATTATTCAGTAGAATAAATGTTTTAGTGATATTGATAACAAATTTCAATAAAGACACCGTGCTGAATTCGAACCTGGGATCTTTACAAGTGGAAGCAACACTGCTTAACCTTCAAATAAATGTATAATAGTGAGTTTAAATTAAATTTAGCATGGCATGTAGACAGTTAAATATACTTTATATAGGTTTATATTATATAGTATGGCGTAGTACTTTAAATTTAAAATACCTGGCACCCACAGCCCAGCTGGCAAAAGGGAAACTCGGCAGTCAAAAGGTTAAGCGCCCAAGTTTAACTTTGCTAATTTTATTAACTCATATTTTAAAATCTGTGGGGGTCACAAACATCAAACAACGTTTAAAGTGTTAAATATTATTGTAAAATCAGTAGTATTCACAGCAAAAACTCGTAGTGATATATACCATAGAGATAATTTTTAAATTCACGATAGTTACCAAATAACTTTAAGGACTTTAGAGTGTTGTGAATCAGGTTCGAAGTGAAAAACTATTTAGGTATATTCCAATCCTCGTTCATTCTTTTGTTTAGAATTTGTCTTATGTTGCATCCAGTCAGTTTTCACCCAAAGCAGAAAAGCTTTGAAAAAAAAACAGGCCACATTCCACCCACAGCCCATATTCATTCACAGTTTTGTGCCTCAGAGTGAAGTTTACAATATGTCTGGTACAAAATCACTAAGTTCCACTGAAATACAAGACATTCTCGGACTGTGACAATGACGAAGACGATAACAATGACAATCACAAGTTACAATCAACTGACACTTGTAGCTGTGAGACACCTGACTTTTGTCAGGTCTTGGGTTCGTGAAACTAGAATTGACAGTGAAGAAAACTGTACTCTTCCCCCTGACATGACAGAATCAGAAATGTACCTTTTTCTTGGCCTAATTATTCTAATGGGATATGAGGTGTTGTGGGATAGTAAGACCTAAGAGAAAAGGGATGCCTAATAATCTAAAAATAATAATAATAATTCCATGGTGTGACAGGCCTAGAAGGCCCTTAGCCTACCAGCCAGCTGCTGGCCTCACACCCACATGTGTCAATCGCAAAGGTAGATGATCATGTAGCCAGTGCATGGGTGACATGTGGTCAGCATGTCTAGTCCCCCAGCCGTTATAGCTGGTTTACTCAACCAAGAAATTACTTTTTCATTTGTTAGACTTGACCATTCTATACAGTTTTCTTCTTCTGACTTCATTGGTGCCAAAACAACACATAGAGACTTCCGACTTAGACTTGCCAGAGACTTTTTGGAAGAGGTTGGTAGAACACCCTGTAGATGACTCCCTGGTTGGTAGAAATAGTATATTGAGTACAGACATTTCGTGACTTGAAGTTAACTTTAGTCAACATTGGCCGGTAGCTTTACAAAGACTAATTTGTCGTGTGTATTCGGCACGGGGAATCAGAAAAGTGTGCAAGGGAAGTGTAAAAAGTGTGATGTCGGTTTGTGTATTGGTGATTGTTTCAAGACTTATCACACAAAAACAAACCTTTAATAAACAAATGCTATCTTCACATCAAGTTGCCAAGCAGCTGATAACTCTGAAAAAAGGTATGTAACAAAAGTAATATTATCCAATATAATTTCAAGCAACCAAACAGGTGCGCCTGCTCAGAGCCCATATGCTGGGTCTGTGGGCAGACTGGACGTACAATTTAAAACCCAGCATATGGGCTCTTGGGCATTTAAAGGTTAAAAAAATAAGAAGGAGAAATTAATGAATTTTTAAATTCTTGGGGAATGTGATTTGATCATCAGTGAGCATGTGATCATTTGTTCATCAGTCTAACAACAGATGGAGGAAGAAGCTGTGCATCACCATGACAGAACAATGGTTGTGAAAATAATGACGACATATTTGTTCCGAAATCAGTCTAAAAAGAAGACAAATTAAGAGGAGAGGTGTAATTATTATATTTAAATTCAAGTACAATTTAATTAAGGATTAACAAGAAAACTATGAATTTTGAAATTCCTGGGAAAAAGGGGAAAAAAAAAAGATTTGGAAGTTCATCGGTCAGCCAACAGAGAGAGTAGAAGACAACTGCAAATACAACAGTTAGAATGCATGGACTATAGTCTGCAGAATATTAAAAAAATAGTCACAATAACTAACTCATAATAATTGAAATACAAGTTTAAATGTAATGATATTATGTTCTCAGGAACATAACAAGAACAGTTAGTTGTTTTGATTAATATTAGTTAGTTGTTTCATTGGTATCTGATGTCAAGTAGTTGACGCTCTCTTGCATTCCAGAAGGAAAATTTTAAACTTGAATGAAGAATTAACAGAGAGGAAGATGACCTTTATCCATATACATCTTAAGGTTTAGGGCTGTGTAGTGTGTTAAGAATTACTTTTTAAATTCAAGTTTAACTTATGTATGTACTGTCTTGTATGTTACAGTTGATTTCCCAAGCAGTCCAAAGCAGCTAAAAGAATGTCTAGAAGCTCATGGCTTAGCAATGCCCCTGGAAAGAGATTCAGGCACTATGGGTAAGTAATTACAATGCTTAACCACAGAAACTTTCTTGGAGAATGAAATGTATAATGTATTAGAGGAACTTGCCAATAAACTTTCAGAGACAGTAGTCACAAAGAGAGGAAACATTGTTTATGAGTTTTATACATTGGTCAAAGTGCATAGTAAAGACCTAGGTAAGTTATTCTCCTTTATGTATCTTCAGTCTCTCTTGCCATTACTTGAGTTTTTTGTTGTGAGGGTATCAGTAAAATGGACTACAAGTTCACAAACCAGTCCGATGTGCTAGTTCAGGTGGTAGCATATCTCCTTCCTACTAGCTGGCCCAATATCAATACCTGGTGGGTTTGAAAATTAATTTAATTAAATTTATTTAATCGTAAAATTTTCAATCTCGGTGCCAGGAGAGGTGATGATGTACAGTTTTTAATTGCTAGACTGTGCACCAAGATTCCTGCATTTAATTGCAATTCACTCCACAGTACATATGTTGAGAAGACAATTTGTTTGTTGGATGGGGATGTTGAGCCCGGCGGTCCCATTGGTGCTTTTTGCTAGGAGTTGGCTACATGCTGGCACTGGGTTACATCTTCTCCTGTCTCTTCAATATCATCCTTCATACAACATACTTTCCACTACACAAATGCCTAAACATATACTCATCCTATACTCTTCTCTGTACACAATACAAGAATACATTATTGTCTAAAGTGGTCTGCCAAAGTGGTTCATAAATTAAACGTAATCCATATATAATGCCCTCTATCCACCCAGTGTTTGAGCCTGAAGCACTTAAAATGCAGTGATTGACATTACAACACACACTTTTTTGTTAATCTAACTGACATGATATGTTATGGTGAGGCTAGGTGAAATATAAGAGAGGCTCGTCACAACAATGACAAACAGAATCCTAATAGAGATATCATTATCAGAATGCCCTTGCTGCAATCCATCATTACTTTTGAGAAATAGGAAACTTCCATCCTCACCATGTAGATGGTGAAAGACGTGGTATGAGGACACTAATGTTTGAAGATGATGTGGTCAAGTGCTTATAACCAACACACTTGCTGTGGTATAAGTCACCAGTCGATGTGGAGTACAACCTTCAGAAGGTTCAGGCACTAGGACAAGATTTTGCAAGTCATATGCAATTTGATTTGTGGAGGTGTTTCTTTATCATAGTGCTAATGGTGCACACATGTGTGCTTGCTTATAGATGAGACCTACTTTACAGAAGATGGTTATTTTAACCTTTACATCCTGTATGAGCTGTGGGGCAGGATTTAAATCTCTCGCTGACTTTAAATTCATGCTAGAGCATGCAAACTAACAAAAATTATTTTTTATGAAAAACAACTAGAGATAGAAATATAAACAACTTTAATTTTATTCGTAAAGGAGTATATTATTCAATGGCATGATTCATTTTTACATATAATAGAGAATTTTATTATTGAAAGTTAAAATTTCTTCCACAGAGTGTGTGTGTTTTTTTTAAGGCTATATCATGGACTCTGTTTTCCATGTGAAGCTAACTGTACAATTCGTTTCTCTTGCAAGAGGAAACATAAGACATCAGAGATCCGGGGTTCAAATCCCGGTCTGATCGTTAATTTTTCTTTCTAAAATAAAAAGACTGACTATACTTGCACAATGAAGGTCATACCTAGGCAAAGTCAAACAACAAATGACACAAGACTTGATAGCTACACATTCAGCAGTAAACAAATTGACACAAGATATACAAGGACAAGGTTGAACTTTTATAGGAATAATCACTATGAGGTTTAATTTAAGATTCAAATTAACATTCTTTATACTTCTGCTCATATCCAGTCTTTTAAAGTCCATAATTAGAGGCGAGGTATAAAGAATTTTAATTTAAATCTTAAAGTACGAGGTTTCAAATTGTATGTGGACAATTTATCTTTCTTTCCAGACCTATTTTATGGAAAAAATAAATAGTTATGGGACTATTAGGTCAAACAGGAAAGGTATGCCAGCAGACTTGTTTATGCTCATGGCAGTGCTCTGAAGCCAAAAATAATAGAAGACTACAATCGACGAATGGGCTATATTGATAAGGTTTATAGAAGGCTAATAGTTATTCTATCGGTAGACGAACAATGGACTAAAATTTTTTTTTTTTTTTTTTGCCTGACTGGCTTGATAATTCTTAAGTTACATTTTATTGACATCATGCAGTGCAAAAGTGACACATTGAGACTTCAGTCTGAGACTTGTCCATGAACTTATAGAATGAAGTGGCAGGCAGACCCATCCTCCAATGATGTGTAGATGATCTTGAGTCATATCTTCAAGATTTTCTCATTTAGAAGAAAAGGATAAACAATACTGGCCTACAATTCTACCACCAGAATAAATTGTACATTATGTTATACCCGAGATAAAAAGTATCGCCATATACAAAGTGTGAAAAATGCAATACAGGATTGTGTATACCTAGGAACAATAATCACAAATAGGAATGAGATGCACAAAGAAATTAAACATAGGCTCAATTCTGGAAATGCATGCTATTATGCATTGCAGAGACTTTTGATGTCCCAACTCGTTTCAAAAAGCATTAAGCTGAAAATATATAAAACTAATATTCTACCAGTTATATTATATGGGTGCGAAACATGGACTCTTACTTTAAGGGAGGAAAGGAGATTACGAGTATTTGAGAATAAAGTTCTTAGGAAGGTTTTTGGACCAAAGAGAGATGAACAGACAGGTGAATGGAGAAGACTACATAACAATGAACTACATGGTCTTTATAGGAAGCCAGATATAATAACAGTTAAGTCTCGTAGACTGCGATGGGCAGGACATGTTGCACGTATGGGGAATGAAAGACGTGCATGGAAGCTTCTTGTAGGAAAGCCAGAAGGAAAACGCCCAGTTGGTAGACCAAGAATGAGGTGGGAGAACAACATTAACTATGATTTGAGGGAAGTAGATTATACAGGGAATGATTGGAAAGCATTAGCTCAGGATAGGGATGTATGGAGAGCTTATGTCTGCGTGTCAATGAACCTACAGGTTCGATAGTGCCAGTGAGTAAGTAAGTAAGCATTATGAAGTACTCTTTTAATAATAGCTAGCAAGGAATTTACCATGTTACTTCGTTATATTTTAAAAACACAATTAGGAGTAAAAAAGTGCCACCTGTCTTTTCTTGTGGATATCTGAACTAAAACTCAATAGGTTAGAGTTACTAATCGCATCCTTCCAATGTTTTATGAATTTTTTTAACTTTATAAAAAATAATTTTACCATGGGACAAAAAATGTCCCAGATATATGATAATTCTCATGTGATTATTGTTAGAAATCACCAACAATGATTTTCCATAATATTTTGGTTAGAATTGTTGGTATTCATCTGTCAAGATCTGTAATTCTGGTAGCAAGGTTAACCGGAGTGGCTTACCCACAGTTCTGCAAATTGCACTTCCAGTCCTGTTGGACAATGTATTGCCTCCAATTGGACCCCCAGTCCACAGTACATTTCAGTTTTGATGCTTGAGCACATTTAATTATCAACTTGGGAAACATTGGATTGGATAACTAGGACCAGTTACATGACCAGCTCATTCACCTGATTTAATGCCCCTTGATTTTTTTTTCTTTGGTGTCATGAAACTCAAATTACCACCAGAACCCAGCCAATTGCCCCAATCAATATGCTTCACCATTCATAACAAATTTCAAAAAATTTTCAAGAAATTCAATATTACATTGGCACCGATAAATAAATTTAGCCTTGGTAACTTATTAATAACCAATAAGAAAATGAACATCCCAGATAGTAAAAAATCTGGAATTTATCAAATTGATTGTCGAGATTGCAATAAAGTATACATAGGAAAAACAAAAAGAAATTTGGACACCCGCACAAAGGAACACTTTAGAAATATTAAAAATGGTGAAATTGAAATCAGCTATTGCAGCACATAGTTTGTTGGAAGGTCATAGAATTGAAACAGAAGCTAAACTTCTAAAACATTTGGAAAAACCTTTGGATTTGACAGTTTGGGAGAAAATATTTATACAGAAGAACAAATTTAAATCTATGAATTTCGACATTCTGGATGAACGTGACCTCATCTCGAAGTTCATCGAATCAACACCAGATGGCAACGATATCTCGAAGTTCGTCAAATCAACACCTGATGGCAACGTTATAGAGGGAGATTCCAACGAATATCCGATAGTCATAATGGCGGTTGAAAATGAATGACAAGATCATTTGAAAACTATAGTTACCGTGTTTGAAAAACATGAAATATGAGGTAAGATGTTAAAATGACTCATTAATTTATTAATGCTTCACCATATCAAACAGAATCCTGCCATGCTTGATAGAGTTGGATGGTTGTTTTGATGTTTTAAATAAAAGTATTAACTACTTATTTTAGGAATTCTCACTATGAGGTATATTCATTAAGGTAGAATATTTTTATCACTCACCTCATATTGTTCTTCTTATTTGATTATAAACTAGTTTCGGAACATAGTTTCTGTTCCATCCTCAGTATCGTCACGACCGTTGTTCTGTCGTCTTGAAGAGCTGTCCTTCTCTCCTTCCATTTGGCTGACTGAAAAACCTCGAAACCAGGTCATTCTCACCGGGAATTTCAAAGTTCATTCATTTCTTCTTTTCGCTCTTTTGAATGTAGATCTTTTCCCAAACAGTAAGTTCTTTAGGTTTTTCTAATTGTTTTAATAATTTAGCTTCTTTCTCGATAAGATGTTTTTCAGACTGAACTTTGAAATTCCCGGTGAGAATGACCTGGTTTCGAGGTTTTTCAGTCAGCCAATGGAAGGAGAGAAGGACAGCTCTTCAAGACGACAGAACAACGGTCGTGACGATACTGAGGATGGAACAGAAACTATGTTCCGAAACTAGTTTATAATCAATTAAGAAGAACAATATGAGGTGAGTGATAAAAATATTCTACCTTAAAAGTATTAACATTCATAATGATGGACAATTATTATTTTGAAAAGAAAAATTAATGCCTGAATTAGGTTGAATTAGGATTTAAACCCAAGACCTCTAACTCTATACATTAGCATGCTACCGATTGCACTATTCAGGCATCCCGATGAAAATGCTAATTTTTCTTATTCATATCCTATTCTCTTTTTCATCCAAGGCAGATGGCCATTGCTTCCAGTGCCATCTAAACGGCTTCTAAATCAAGAAGAGAAATTTTACATTACCATTATTGCAGTAATGCTTATATTTCAATGTTTTAATGCAAATTTTAATATTTACATTGACTGACAATTATTATTTTGAAAAGAAAAATTAATTATTATGAGTTAGGTGTTTTGACTCACCTCATATTTTTTTTTATTTACTTGCAGACTATAGTTTCGTCGCATATATGCGACATTGTTGATACATCCCAATATGCATATGAGGTGAATCAAAATACCTAACCCATAATAATTAAAAGAAACCTTATAGTGTTATTTCCTACCATTTTTTCTTATTAATATACTATTCTCTCCCTCTCTCTCATTTTTTTTTCAAGGCAGATAACCATTGCTATATTACTGCTATAATGGTAATGTAAAATTTTCATTAATATGTCTTCTTGATTTAGAAGCCATCTAGGTGGCAGTGATAGCAATGACTATCTGCCTCTGACGAAAAAGAGAATAGTATATGAATAAGAAAAATTAGCGTTTGCCTTGGAATACCTGAATAGTGCAGTTAGTAGCATGCTAACATAAAAAAGATAAGGTCTTGGGTTCAAATCTGAATTCAGGAATTAATTTTTCTTTTAAAAATAATGGATGATAATGTATTCACGTAGACTTTCACGGCCGGAGTTGCTATGATGATCTTGAAGAAGATTTTCGAGCTGTAGGCCGTGGTCGTGAGGCTTGTAGTTCCCCGACGTTTCGCCAGAGACTGCGTCTGGCATCCTCAAGGGTTGTCTTGAGACTGGCAATTCTGTCCGCTGTCTGTCTATACGTTCACCGCGATGTGTTCATAAATTGTATCTACCTTCTGATTGGTCAGCGGTAGGGACTTCCATTGCTCCAATGAGATTGCTGTTTGATGGTCTAGTCGACTGTACGTTATATCTGTCTTCTGATTGGTCAGCGGTAGGGACTTCAATTGTTCCACTGAGATTGCTGTTTGATAGTCTAGTCGACTGTGCTTGTAGATGAGGTTTACATTTTGCGTTTTTTAGAACCGGTATCCATACTTTGTTGACTTTTAATGATTCTTCTTTTCTATTGAAACTGTTTTTATGTTTGAATATTTCGATGGCTTCTCGTTGTAGACGGGTAAAATAGTGTGTGCAGTTAGATAATATGTCTGTATTCTGGTATTGTACCCTGTGGCCATCAAGTAAAGAGTGTTCTGCTACTGCCGACTTATCCATTTGTTTAAGACGACTGTATCTTTCATGCTCCTTAAGTCTGGTTGCGATGGTGCGTTTAGTGGTGCCTATATACACTTTTCCACAACTGCATGGAATCCTGTATATGCCTGCTGTCTGATGAGGATGGAGTTGATCCTTTATAGGTCTGAGAAGGTTCTTGATTTTCTTGGTAATCTCCAGACGGTATTCACAGCCAATGGATACACCAGGAAAGAAATCAACCGAGCCAATCATCCCAGACGATACAACAGCAACAGCAGCAAGGAATCAGAGGAAAAAACTTCAACCAGGGCATTTTTACCGTTCATCAAGAATGTAACGGACCGCATTGGAAAACTACTAAAGAAAGAAGACATAAAGACAGTATACAGGCCTACCAAGAAAATCAAGAACCTTCTCAGACCTATAAAGGATCAACTCCATCCTCATCAGACAGCAGGCATATACAGGATTCCATGCAGTTGTGGAAAAGTGTATATAGGCACCACCAAACGCACCATCGCAACCAGACTTAAGGAGCATGAAAGATACAGTCGTCTTAAACAAATGGATAAGTCGGCAGTAGCAGAACACTCTTTACTTGATGGCCACAGGGTACAATACCAGAATACAGACATATTATCTAACTGCACACACTATTTTACCCGTCTACAACGAGAAGCCATCGAAATATTCAAATATAAAAACAGTTTCAATAGAAAAGAAGAATCATTAAAAGTCAACAAAGTATGGATACCGGTTCTAAAAAACGCAAAATGTAAACCTCATCTACAAGTGCAGTCAACTAGACTATCAAACAGCAATCTCAGTGGAACAATTGAAGTCCCTACTGCTGACCAATCAGAAGACAGATATAACGTACAGTCGACTAGACCATCAAACAGCAATCTCATTGGAGCAATGGAAGTCCCTACCGCTGACCAATCAGAAGGTAGATACAATTTATGAACACATCGCGGTGAACGTATAGACAGACAGCGGACAGAATTGCCAGTCTCAAGACAACCCTTGAGGATGCCAGACGCAGTCTCTGGCGAAACGTCGGGGAACTACAAGCCTCACGACCACGGCCTACAGCCCGAAAAATCTTCTTCAAGATCATCAATGGATGATAATGTTTTATTTTAGAAAGGAACACTTTGAGATTCTTTTAATCAAGTTTTTTTTGAGACTGGAAAGATCTTACCTCAATATAATATTGATTTGTTCTTGAACATGTTTCAATATAATCTTCTGTATATCTTCAGCTTGCCCAGACTAGAAGATGATGAAAAAGATTACATCGAAACATGTTCGAGAACAAATCAACGTTATATTGAGGTAAGATGTTTCAAGTCTCAAAAAGACTTGAATAATGGATGATAGTTGCTGGAACGATATCAATAATAATGTAATGAGGCACAGGGCAGATTGATCTAGTTTAAAAAATGTCAGAACTTGCCTTTCAATAAAATGTAATTTTTTGTACAAATGTTCCTATTCAATATCCAAATGTTATATATCAACACCTTGACCAATGTATAGAACTCATAAACAAAGTGTTTGGGAGTATATGTTTCTTAACAAAAAATTGTCTTTTTGTGGCTTAATATTCCTAAAAGTTTGATAGTCAGCTTCTGTAATACCTTGTGTTTATTTTTTGTGCAAACAAATAAATTAGAACCATATTAAAGTTTCACATACAATTAATATACATCTCAATTTTTTGGAATATTATTATACAAAGAGCAGCAAGAATTTCAAGAAGAAAAAAAAAATTAGAAGTTATGTAGATAGGAAATAGCACTATGAGGTTTTTTAATATTGTATATTTTTTTATTATTTCACTCACCTCATACTTCTTAACTTCAAGCATACCCAGGGTTTCGTCACATCCTTTGTGACATTCTCATTGATGTGTCACGTTCACAACGTGAACAGCATTGAGAATGTCACAAAGGATGTGACGAAACCCTGGGTATGCTTGAAGTTAAGAAGTATGAGGTGAGTGAAATAATAAAAAATATACAATAAAAAATTAGAAACTCAGTTATAAGGGAGAAAATGAAGATGAAGATACTATTTTACATCATATTAAAACTCAGCAATTAAGATACTTTGGACATGTCCAGCAAATGGAAGAAGATTGACTACCAAAATGTATTTTGGAATGGAAACCTGAGGCAAGATAAGGCAGAGGAACACCTAAAACTTCCTGGATCAGGTATATATTTGTATTTGAAGGAGAAACATCTACATCCAGGAGACTGACAAAATTAGCTATTAGGAGTCGGATAATGTTAAAGACATTAAACAACCAATTTACATATATTATCATCATATCATCATATTATTGTCATAATCCTAATCATCATCATCATAACCACTGCAACTACTGCCGCCATTTTATTATATTATTATTATTTAGGATTGTAGGCTTTCATGGCTAATATAGTATATGAAACATCGAGTTAACAATACTGGACCATGGCAGCCATTCAGTCCAGAAGACCAACTTAAAAAGAATTATTACTATTATTATTACTAGGACAAGGATTTTAATGCACAATAAAATACAAGAAAACACATTATAAAAATGTAACAATGCACTAACAATTACAAAAAATGCACTAAATTAAAAAAAGGCACATTTGCAAATTCACTGCAAAACAGTAATCAAAGTAAAAGAACAGCAAATTGAAGAAATAATACTCACAAAGGGCATCAGGCAAGGTGATTCTTTAAGTCCATTCTAAAATTGAGTCATTTTTACATGCTTTATATTAGCTTGACCTGTATCTATCTATCTATGTAACTGAATCTTGCAACGCGATTTTCACCCACTTAAAATCATTGGATTGACTTGAAACTTTGTATACTTGTAAAGGACCCATGACAATACAATAATTTCATAATATTTTTCTAAAATCCTGGCCAGAATCGTCAGAAAATCAAAAAAAGTGTCTTTATATGTATATAACAGAATCTTTGAACACGATTTTCACCCACATAGAAACATTGGATCGACTTGAAACTTTGTATACTTGTAAGGGACCCGTAACAATACAATAATTTCATATTTATTTTCTAAAATCCTGACCAGAATTATCAGAAAATAAAAAAAAAAGTGTCTTTGTATGTATGTAATGGAATCTTTGAACACGATTTTCACCCACTTAGAAACATAGGATCGACTTGAAACTTTGCATACTTGTAAAGGACTCGTGACAATACAATAATTTCATATTTTGTTTCTAAAATCCTGGCAAGAATCGTCAGAAAATCAAAAAATGTGTCTTTGTATCTATGTAATGGAATCTTTGAACATGATTTTCACCCACTTAGAAACATTGGATTGACTTGAAACTTTGTATACTCGTAAAGGACCCGTGACAGTACAATAATTTCATTTTTGTTTCTAAAATCCTGGCCAGAAACATCAGAAAATCAAAAAAAGAAAACTGGTATAATAGATTGCGGACTTGTCGACTTTTTAGTCAATCGTTGTAAGAGCTCAGTTGGTAGAGCGGTGAACTCTAGTGGTATATAATTTCAGAAATCGATAGGTCCTGGTTCAAATCCGACTGGGAGGATTTTTTTAGAAGACTATTACTTTTAGCTCATACTACAATAGTATCGAATTTAAAGATATTTACATTTTTATCTTATTCTGTAAAATATTAAAACTAAAAAATAAATACTAGTTTTAAAAAACTAAAACAACACGCTTTATTAGAAAACCGAACTAAAAAATGAAAAATAATTTTAATTTCCAACACGCTTGGGATAAAATTAAAGTGGTCAACAAAAAAATCATCTCCAACGCATATAGAATAAAACTAGAGTTATCAACAAAAAGAAAATAATTTTACCATCAAAAGCGTGGGGTGCTTTTTATGATTTTTACATTTTCTTCTTAGAGACTTTACTTTTACCAATATATGTTTATTATCAAATATATTAATTGATATAGAGCACCCCATGCTTTTGATGGTAAAATTATTTTATTTTTGTTGATAACTCTTGTTTTATTCTATATGTGTTGGAGATGATTTTTTTGTTGGCCACTTTAATTTTATCCCAAGCTTGTTGGAAATTAAAATTATTTTTCATTTTTTAGTTCGGTTTTCTAATAAAGCATGTTGTTTTAGTTTTTGAAACTATTATTTATTTACATCTTACCTTATATTTTATGTTTTCTTAACATGGAAACTGTAGTTTTCGTGTTAAGAAAACAGAACATATGAGGTAAGATGTAAAAAATGACTCATTAATTTATGAATAAGAACCTCATGATATTATCTCCCATATTTAACTATGAAAGTCCATTCTTATTTAATATTATAATTGAGAGAGGATGGCTTACAACTCAATGATATTAACAAGCTGTTAGTTTATGCTGATGATGTAGTATTGTTGGCCAATAGAAAGGAGATACTAAAGGGCAACACGCACACACTGTTGAGTAACACTAAGAAATTAGGACTGGAAGTAAATATCAATAAAACTAAATATATGGTCACACATAGAAATGCAATACATAATGGAAATGGACAGCTAATGACAAATGAAGGAAATTTTGAGGAAGTGGCTGAATTCAAATACCTGGGAACAATAATCACAAATAGGAATGAGATGCACAAAGAAATTAAACAAAGGCTCAATTCTGGAAATGCGTGCTACTATGCATTGCAGAGACTCTTGATGTCCCAACTCCTTTCAAAAAACGTTAAACTGAAAATATATAAAACTATTATTCTACCAGTTATATTATATGGGTGCGAAACATGGACTCTTACTTTAAGGGAGGAAAGGAGATTACAAGTATTTGAGAATAAAGTACTTCGGAAAATTTTTGGACCAAAGAGAGATGAACAGACAGGTGAATGGAGAAGACTACATAATAATGAACTACATGGTCTTTATAGGAAGCCAGATATAATAAGAACAGTTAAGTCTCGTAGACTGCGATGGGCAGGACATGTTGCACATATGGGGAATGAAAGACTTGCATGGAAGCTTCTTGTAGGAAAACCAGAGGGAAAACGCCCAGTTGGTAGACCAAGAATGAGGTGGGAGAATAACATTAACTATGATTTGAGGGAAGTAGATTATACAGGGAATGATTGGAAGACATTAGCTCGGGATAGGGATGTATGGAGAGATTATGTCTGTGCGGCCATAAGTAATTGATAAAATTATTGAAAACATACCACCACGTTAGGGTTATAAAATGGGAAACACTAGATTTCACTTGATATCTTATGCAGATGATGTCGTTCTCCTTTCAGAATCTGAAGATAATTTACAAAGATCTTTACATCAATTTAATATAAATGCCAGAAAATACAATATGGAAATTAATATGAATAAGACTAAATGCTTAACAATATCAAAAGAACCAGTAAGATGCAAATTAAAAGTGGAAAGAAAAATTATAGAACAAGTATCAGAATTTAATTATTTAGGTGTATTAATAACAAACTAAAAATTTAATAAAAGAAGTAAAGAAACAAGCTGATAAATCAGCACAAATATCAGGATATATGAAAGATTTAATTTGATGCAACAAACATATGTCAATAGAAAGCAGAATTTGAATATACAATACAATAGTTGGCCAGTTATCATGTATGGAACAGAAACTAGGGCTGATACAACAAAAACTAAACAAGTAATAAGCACATGTGAAATGAAGATCTTATGAACTATTCAGTGGAAAACATTATTTGATAAGATACACAACACAGAAATTAGGGACAAACGTCATATTCAAGACATAACCAAATTTATTATAGTTAGACGAATATACTGGAAAGGTCATATAGAAAGAATGGGAGACAACCGATTTGCAAAAAGAGCTAAAGAAGATCGACCAATGGACGGGAGAAGAAGAAGAAGACCAGCCAAGAGATGAATAGACAGTGCATGCACATCCAATATGTCTTCCTCCGAGGAGTGGTTATGGAAATAAACATGATGAAAATCCTACAAATTATGAATAAGAAGAGAAGAAGAAGACATTTGCAGGTAAATACAAGATGTACATTTTTTTTAGTCCTGTATTGCAATGCACAACAAACAATTGCTGTAGATCATCAAAAGAGAAAGATTGTCAATTGTCTCTTAACAATGACTTGTATTTCAAGAAACTCCTTTCCACTTCTAGTGATACTGATATTTAAAATAAACTATATCACTGGATTTTATGTCCCCTGGTAGTTCTACGGAAAAATGTGTAGCTTACAGAACATCAGTAATTGAAGACAGCACATCAAATACTTTATTTTTACTCAAAACCATTATCATTTTCTTCAATACAGCCTTCCCCATTTCCCCACTCACTTTTTCTAGATCACTTACTACTGTTTTCACTAGGTTCCTTTGCTCCACTATTAGAACTCCTGATTCCTCTAAATGAGTTATAGTACCAGATAGGATTCCAAAATTTGATATTTTATATACAAGAGTTTACATATCAATTCTTCAATGGAGAGAAGTTCCTGTGCAAGTTTGATGCATGCCGCATCGCTGCTGTCAGACGTGTCAATGATATTTTTCACCATACCTATGTGCTCGTTGTAATAGTTGCATGCTTCTAGCCAAGTCCCCCACCTTGTTAAAACTAGAGAAGGTGGCAAAGGAACTTCAGAAGCTACAGACTTGAAATGTGCCACTCGTGAAGGTGCTTTTAGGAAGATCTTTATACATTCTGGCTCCACCGCGAAATTCAATAGTTTGTTTTAACTTCTCCAACAGTTCTGTTATTGTTGGTGCCATCTTTTCTTCTTCATAAAAATTATATATAGTGTGTTGAATTACACATTTATTACAAGCCATCAATGTCAGGTATTCTTTTTGGGACATCGTATTTCTTTCCAGGGGTGCCAAAAGAAGATCCTTCCTCTTCATGTTTTCTTCTTTCTTGTAGAATTCTGTAAACAGACACACCTGTGCGACACATCTGTGGCTCTAGAAACTCTTTCTTGAATTTTCTTTTACTTCCTCTTTCATGTAGTCAATAGAAAATATAGAATATTTTAAGAATCTACTCCTGTGGTCTCGTGGTAGCATGCTGCCTTATCATGCAGCAGGCCCGGGTTCGATCCTTGGTTGGGAAAAGTTTCCTGTGTAATGATGATCTTGAAGATTTTCGGGCTGTAGGCCGTGGTCATGAGGCTTGTAGTTCCCCGACGTTTCGCCAGAGACTGCGTCTGGCATCCTCAAGGGTTGTTTTGAGACTGGCAATTCTGTCCACTCTCTGTCCTATTTGTACGTTCACCGCGAGTGTTCGTAAGTTGTGTCTGCCTTCTGATTGGTCTGCATTAGGGACTTCCATTGCTCCAATGAGATTGCTGTTTGATGGTCTAGTCGACTGTACATTAGATCTGCCCTCTGATTGGTCATTTATGTTTGAAAATTTTGATGGCTTCTCGTTGTACCAAAACATAATTTCTTTGTCTAAAATTTATGCCAGGTTTAGTCTGGAACTATGGAATTACATGTAATCGGAGTGTAGCTGAAGATGAAAGCAAAATCTTTCTAAATATATCACTCTAAGAAATGCATACTTTATGAGGTTAGGTTTAAAGTTTCTGATTCATATTTATATTCTATTGATAAATTTTACCTCATAATGTCATTTTTCATTAAATGTTTATTTTTTATTTTGTTGCTATTTCACATTCTTTTCTTCTGCTGCTTTTGTAAAAGGTCGAAGTGAGGAAGAAGATGATGAAGATACGTCCATCTACCAGGCTGTGCTCTCACCTGATTGCCAAGATGTCAGACTTAAAAAAGGTGAGGTATAATCCATGTTTCTTATTTGGTAGATTTTATTGATGTTGTAAGATCAGTTGCAGCACTCACTGTAGCTTTGTTAATGTTATGATTACTTAGCTTGGATCAATTTAGTGCTGAGTTAAAGGTGTAGTTTTAAAATCTGATACCTGCCAGGAATTGAACCCAGGTCATTGGAGTGGAAGATACATATTCTACCGATTCATAATATTCAATTAAAAAACAATGCATATGGGCCTGCAGTAGTTATATAAACAATACCATATTTACACGTGTATAGGCCACACTTTTTAACCTAAAATATTAGTTTCAAAATTAGGGTGCGACTTATATGTGAAATAACTAAATAACTGGTACATATCAGGAAGTTTCTACGCTATTGATGTACGCCGCCGAAATACAAGGTTGTGACATGTCATAAATCATCTTGCCAAGTGCATGTTTTGTTTGGATCCATCGTCCACATCAAACTTTCTTCTTGCTGTCCTATTTCCATATTCTGCTGCGTAATGCACTACTTGTAGCTTGAATTTGCAGTAATAATTTGCTCTGCACCGACCCATGTTTACACACAGTGAACAGAAATGACAATGAATACTGTATCTATCAACTGACCATCCCTTTTACCCTTGTGTTAATGACTGAACCGCAGCCCAAATGTACCGTTACTTAGCCGGTAACAAAAGTATTGGAATTAACAACATTGCCAGATTTAAAAATGGTGTAGGCCTACTTGTGTCTTTTGCACTGCTTCTTAGCAAAAATATAAGACAAATTTTTTTCCCCCAATTTATTATCGCAAAACTTGGATGCGGCCTATACACGCATAAAATACGGTACTATTTTATTCTTAATTTTCATAGTATTGAGATATTTTCATGATTTAGCTTAAGCTGGCACTGGTTATTCATCACTTAAGAAAAATCATATCATAATTTGAGAATATTAATATAATACTTAGTTTGAAATTGAGCTACTGAAAATAAGAACCATAGTGGAAAGATTTAAAATCCACCTGAATAATAGTCATATACAAACTATACAGATATGAAACATATTAATGGAATAAAATATGCAAAAATTGACTAAATCATCAAGTTATTTTGAGTCTGTAATATCTTACTTCAATTTAATGTTGATTTGTTCTTGAACATGTTTTAATTAGTCTTCTAATCATCCTCAGCTTGGCCAGACTGGTTAGATTTATGTTGTAAACTCTGGATGTCGAAATCAGCTCCTTCCTGCGGTCTGCCGAAGAACCTCCAAATGAGGTCACAATCAGTCGGTATTTCGAAATTCATAACTCTGTTTTTGTTCTTCTGAATGTAGATTTTTTCCCAAATAGTCGGCTCTATTGTATTTTCTAGCTGTTTTAATAATTTAGTGTTCAAATTTATAATATGTTTTTCAGAACACACATGAGTAGCAAATGCAGATTTTACTATTTCCTCATTTTTAATATTTCTTGTGTTCTTTGGTTCTAATTTTCAGTTTTCTTTTTGTGTTTCATATATATATATCTTTTCACAACCAGTACATTTAATTTGATATATTCCTGATCTTTTTTTTTATCAGTTTTTTTTCATTTTTCGTTTTTGTTTTTATTAGTTTATTCAAACTGTGCTTATTTTTTTGGTGCTAATTTAATATTAAACTTCTCAAATTAATATTAAATTAGCACCAAAAAATAACCACAGTTTAAATAAACTAATAAAAACCAACAAAAATGAAAAAAACTGATAAAAATATCAGGAATATATCAAATTGAATGAACTGGTTGTGAAAAGATATATATATATATATGAAAAACAAAAAGAAACCTGAAAATTAGAACCAAAGAACACACAAGAAATATTAAAAATGGGGAATTAGTAAAATCTGCAGTTGCTGCTCATGTGTGGTCTGAAAAACATAATATAAATTTGAACACTAAATTATTAAAACAGAAAATACAAAAGAGCTGACTATTTGGGAAAAAAAATCTACATTCAGAAGAACAAAAACAGAGTTATGAATTTCGAAATACCGACTGAACGTGACCTTGTTTGGGAGAATCTTCAGCCAACCGCAGGAGGGAGCTGACGTCGACGTCCAGGGTTTACAACATAAATCTAACCAGTCTGGCCATGCTGAGGATGATTAGAAGACTAATCAAAAGTTGTTCAAGAACAAATCAACATTAAATTGAGGTAAGATATTACAGACCCAAAATAATTTGATTATAAGAACCTCAAAATATTACATCCTAAAATAAAACATTATATATTTTATTTGTGTATTTATTTATTTAGCCTGGTGGAGTTAAGGCCATGTGGCCTTCTCTTCCACTCACCAGGACAAACATATATTACATCAGAATATAACAATCATAATTAACTCTAATATTAAATATTAAATGAAGATTTGACCAATAAGATAATATCTATTATATTATAATCTGTAATGCTACCAGTTAATGATAGTTAAGATTAAGACTAAAACTAATAAGAAAATGATTTCTAGCAAGATAAATTAAATTGTTGGTGAGGACATGCAACTTTGGGAGGTGAGATGTTAAAACATTTTCTCCAACTCATCTATTAATATAAATACCTCATAGTGTTTCCTCCCACTGTAATTTTAATTAAATTGTTGGTAGACCGTCCCTGTCTAATGTAGGGGCCTATACAAAAAACAAAAGAAAAATAATGAGATATAGAAAACTATTTATATATTAAATTTGGGAATTTTTAACATTATGAGGTTCAATTAATAATAATTAAATGAATCGTGATTTTTTCTTACCTCATACATCTATGTTTCTTTAAACACAGCACTGCAGTATCGGCGACCCTTTGTCGTCATCGTCAGCTGTTTTCACGACTGAGTCGTGATGACGATGACGACAAAGGGTCGCCGATACTGCAGTGCTGTGTTTAAAGAAACATAGATGTATGAGGTAAGAAAAAATCACGATTCATTTAATTATTATAGAAAACTAATTTATATAAATCATGTTCAAACATTTATTTCCATTAAATATATGTAGGAAATAACACTGAGGTTTCTCTATGTGGTATCAAGAATGTCGTGAAGTTTAGCGACAAAACCTAGGTCTGCATAAATATCAAGAAATATGAGGTGAGTTTAACCCATCAGCGTGGAGTGACGTGCACCACCCGCATAAATAAAACACTTCTTCTCTGCAGAGTGACGAGCACCGTCCACATGATTTCTTTACCGAAACTAGTTCTTATTTTTCGGGAATGATTCACTAAATAAATGATTAAATAGTATAATTTTGTAGAGGAAAGAATACGCTTTTATTTGATATATGAAATTAATAGTATAACTTATTTTCAAATTGTATAATTTATTGTTAAATGTGAGTAAGTTTTTAAGTGCTGATCGAGCATGTTCTATATCCGGCACATTTGATTTATTATCATTCTTTGTAAAAATATGCAATAGCAACACAATTTGTGAACTGCAATCTTATAGAGGAGATCTCAAGCTTTCAATTAACATACAATTTATATTTTATATATTTTTTTTGTTCATGTAGTTCCTCATTGTTTTTATGGATTGTGTTAGAGACTGTTAGTCTGTGTTTCTCTGCTCTCTTTTTGGAAACCATGAAACTATTTAAAACTTTGTGTATATGGCTAGGTTTATAATATAAATAATTTAATTATATATATTTAATTTATCTAAATCTAATATTTGTGAAGGTTTCTTCTTTCAAATGAAATATGTAACACTTATATGGCACTAAATTTGTGAAAGAAATTCTAACTTGAATGAGTGACTCTGTTCAATCCTGTTAGACTAGCTCGAGGGCGGCAGTGTTTTTCCATGGCCCATACAAATAAACATAGTGAAAATATTACAAAATGCTTAGACGAGGAACTGGAAAACAAACAAAATCTATTGTAGATTATAATATAAATAGGATCCTTGGATCTAACAGACTAATTTTGTTACATGTAGCCTATATTTGTTGGAATGTAAGAAAATAAAAACTAGTACATGAAAATATTTTCCATCTTCTAAACATTGCTAACTGAACAGCATGATTATCTGTAGGGAAAATTCACCACAAAATATTTTTCGCATTGACCTTGATGAAGCGTAACTTGTGCATCATAGGGGTGGGGTGGAAAGAAAGGTTCCTGAATGTCATTCAACAGTACCGAGATTAGTTACAAGGCATTTTCTGGCAAGAATACCACCGAGAAGAAATAAAGTCCTCCCTAACAAAATTTGTGTTGTGTGTTATAAAAAAAATAAACAGAAAGATACAGTATTTAGATGCTCTGACTATGAAGTGGGATTATGTATGCAGGGGTGCTTCAAATCAATTTCAACTAACTTAATTTCTAAGGTACGGTTTTATAAATTTTATTTGTATTGTTGTAGTTTACAATTATTATAATTAGCCTCACATTTAGCTGAATACATTTTAAAATTTCTGTTTGGATATTTTAAATATCAAACAAGATATAAACGTTTTACAAAACTTTGTTTTCTAACTTACAAATTTAAATGTCATTCCAAGAAATCCTCCCTCAGCTGAGAACTGTCAGGGGATTTAAATCCCCCCACGCTGATGGGTTAAAACACAACTCAAATATAATATATTTATTTCCATACTAATAAACAGTATTACATATTTTGAAACATCTTATTTTTATATCATTTATATGGTACTATGTTCATCTAAATATTCTTTTCCTTAATAATAATATGCCCCTATCATATTAATAAAGAGTTTTAATAACTCAGGAACTGTAGGATGTAAAAATATAGAATTTGACAAGTATGAAGATAAAAATTAGCTCTTTCCCTAGAACATATTCATAACAATTGAAGGGGTATATAAGTCAGTGTTTTACAAAAATTAGTAAAGTACACAGTAGTAAAGAAGAAACTGCATGCTGTATTTCAGATACATCAACAATTAATACCATCACTTAGTACAATAAATATCTACGTAAATTTAACTTTCATAGGAATTAATCACTATGAGGTTTAATTTATGATAAAATCAAATGTTTCCTACCTCTCCTCATATAAATCTTCTAAGTAGATCGCGATTTCGACACCATAATGGTCTCATCTTCAGAACAATCTTGGTGGCTGATGTTATGTCAGTTGGAAGAAACACTTCTTCTTCCCTCTATTGGTGGACCAATGAACCTCTGGATCAGGTCACGATTTGCGGGAATTTTGAAGTTCATAAGTTTTCCTTTGTTTTTCTGAATGTGGATTTTTCCCAAACCGTGAGATGCTTTTGTTTATCAATTTGTTTAATTAGACTAGCTTTTGATTCCATTAAATGTTTCTCGGACCATGCATGAGCAGCTACTGCTGACTTTTCCACTTCTACATTTTTGACATTTCTAAGATGTTCTTTCACCCTTGTTTTCAAATTTCTTTTTGTTTTTCCAATATAAATTCTGTCACAATCCCTGCATTTGATCTAATAAATTCCTGATTTGTTTTTTTCTTCAATTCTTTAATTTTTATTGGTTTTAATTATCCTATTAAGGCTGTATTTGTTCTTCGGTGCCAATCTTATATTAAAATTTTGAAAATGTTTTTAAACTTATGGTGTTTCAATGGATGGTAAGTGAATTTCTTGAAATTTATTGTTTCTATCTGTTTTATAAGTGTGCTTTCATTAATTAATTTTTGTCTTTTAAATTTATTTATTTTCTTGTATACCATATTTTCTTCATAACCGTTATCTATTGCAATATTAATTATGTTTTCTTTTTCATAATTTTCTTTGCTCATAGGTGTATATTTACCAATCTGTGTGTCAAACTATTGAATACTGCCTCTTTGTGAGCAAAATGGTTGAATCCTGAAGCTTTAATATGGTTGGTTGGTTGGTTGGTATCTAATGTCGAGCACTTGATAATGAAATCATTCGCTCTCTTGCACTCCAATATTTCGCAGAAAGGCTGGTCTCTTCTACAAAAGCTGGACAATGGAGGAGATGGTTTCATTCCATATCTTCATTTAAATTGCAAAAAGGGCATTTAGGTGAAAGCTTTAATATAGTTGACTGTATGTGTATTCTTTCTCTTCTTTTATCTCCGAGACCCATTATCAACAGTATAGGGTCACCTACTTACTTAATATCCAAATGGTTATGTAATGAATACAAGAAAATGGAAGAATTTGATAACCTCTCAATAGATAACTCGTTTCAACTGATAGAAAAAAAAAATTAGAGAACACACAGTTAGAACCAACAGACAGATTAGTGTTGTTTGATGTAGTTTCATTGTTTCTCAGTGTCCCTAGAGAAACCACTATTGAAATTTTGGAAAAATGGTTAAATAAAAAGAATTTATAAAGGAATTTATAATTCTAATCAAATTATGCATTGAACAAATGTTTTTTACATAATAGAAAATTTTATAAACAAAATTCTGGGCTTTCTATGGGAAATCCTCTATCACCGTTTTTGGCCAATTTATTTATGGGAAGTTTAGAACAGAAAATAATAAGTGGACATCCTTTCATTTTCAAATTTTGGAGTAGATACATTGACAATGTAATTGCTATTGCTAATCACAAACAAATAGAGGATGATTTAAAGCTTTTGAACATTCAGAGAAGAACTATAAAATTTACCATGGAAACTGAAAATGAACGACATCCCATTTTTAGATCTTACTTTAAAAAGGAACAGAGAAAACATGATAGAATTGCAATTTACAGAAAGAATACACATATAGACAACTATATTAAAGCTTCAGGATTCAACCATTTTGCTCACAAAGAGGCAGTATTCAATAATTTGACACACAGATTGGTAAATACATCTATGAGCAAAGAAAATTATGAAAAAGAAATCATAATTAATGTTGCAATAGATAACTGTTATGAAGAAAATATGGCATACAAGAAAATAAATAAATTTAAAAGACAAAAATTAATTAATGAAAGCACACTTATAAAACAGATAGAAACAATAAATTTCAAGAAATTCACTTACCATCCATTGAAACACCATAAGTTTAAAAACATTTTCAAAAGTTTAATATAAGATTGGCACCGAAGAACAAATACAGCCTTAATAGGATAATGAAAACCAATAAAAAATGAAAGAATTGAAAAAAAAAACAAATCAGGTATTTATTAGATCAAATGCAGGGATTGTTACAAAATTTATATAGTAAAAACAAAAAGAAATTTGAAAACAACGGTGAAAGAACATCTTAGAAATGTCAAAAATGTAGAAGTGGAAAAAGCAGTAGCTGCTCATGCTTGGTCCGAGAAACATTTAATTGAATCAAAAGCCAGTCTAATTAAACAAATTGATAAACAAAAGGAACTCACGGTTTGGGAAAAAATCCACATTCAGAAAAACAAAGGAAAACTTATGAACATAAATTAATGAGTCATTTTTAACATTGTCTCTCATTTTCAATCGACATTATGACTACCGGATTTTCGTTGGAATCTTCATCAATAACATTGCCATCTGGTGTCGATTTGATGAACTTTGAGATGAGGTCACGTTCATCAGGAATCTCGAAATTCATGGATCTAAATTTGTTCTTCTGAATGTATATCTTCTCCCAAATTGCCAATTCTAAAGGTTTTTCCAAATGTTTTAAAAGTAGGGCTTCTTTTTCAATTTTATGATTCTCCAATAAACTATGTGCTGCAATAGGTGATTTTTCAATTTCACCATTTTTAATATTTCTGAAGTGTCCCTTAGTTGTGGGTGTCCAAATTTCTTTTTGTTTTTCCTATGTATACTTTATTGCAGTCCTTACAATTAATTTGATAAATTCCAGATTTTTTGCTATCTGGTGTGTTCAATTTCTTATTAGTTATTAATAGATTACCAAGGCTAAATTTATTTATCGGTGCCAATGTAATATTGAATTTCTTGAAATTTTTTTTGAAAATTTGTTATGTATTTCAGGATGATAAGTAATTTTCTTAAACTGGTTTCCTTTCTTTGAATCAGATTGCAGGGTAGTGTATTCTTTCAATCTTTTTTGTTGTCTGAATTTCTTTAATTTATTTACAATTATTTCTTTTCCAAACCCATTTAAATTGGCTATGTTCAAAATGTGATTGTATTCTTTCTTAAAATGTTCTTCATTTAATGAAACATTTAATAATCTATATATCAAACTGTTGCAAATTGCATGTTTATGTGCCATATGATTGAAACCTGAAGATTTTATATAATTGTCTGTATGAGTATCCTTCCTATATATATTGAATTCAATTTTTTTTGTAGTTCATTCCTTATTAAGTAAAGGTCCAAAAAATGGGATTTGTTTATCCTTTTCTAATTCCATAGTAAATTTTACAGCTCCATCTTGAAGCTTGAGTAATTTCAATGCATCTTCAATATATATTTAGAATTGATCACATAGAAAATATCATCTACATATCTATACCAACATTTGAATATCCAAGGATAAACATTGGTGATATGAGACTCTAAATAACCCATAAATAAATTCGCCAAAAATGGCGAAAGTGGGTTACCCATAGCCAGACCTGAGATTTGTTTGTAAAATTTTTCATTGGAGGTGAAAACATTATTATCAATGCAAAGCTTTGTAAGAATTAAATATTCTTCTATTATTTATCTTTCTAGTTTTAAGGAATTTAGCCATTTTTCTAAAATCTTTTCAATTGGGATGCTCGGAAATAAAGAAATGACGTCGAAAGAAACCAATCTGTCATTACCATCCAATGATACATTATTCAATTCTTTTACCAATTCAATAGAATTTTCAATACTTTTGTTGTCGTAACTTGGTAATTCTTTAAATTTCTTTGTAAGCCATTTTGCCAAAATATAACACGGTGAATCAATATTATTAACAATGGGTCTCATTTTATTACCCTCCTTGTGTATTTTTGGGAGTCCATATATTTTTGGATAAAAGTTTCAAACCCACAGAATCCAAAAATATATGGACTCCCAAAAATACACAAGGAGGGTAATAAGATGAGACCAATTGTTAATAATATTGGTTCACCGTGTTATATTTTGGCAAAATGGCTTACAAAGAAATTTAAAGAATTACCAAGTTATGACAACAAAAGTATTGAAAATTCTATTGAATTGGTAAAAGAATTGAATAATGTATCATTGGATGGTAATGACAGATTGGTTTCTTTCGACGTCATTTCTTTATTTCCGAGCATCCCAATTGGAAAGATGTTAACTATTTTAGAAAAATGGCTAAATTCCTTAAAACTAGAAAGAGAAATAATAGAAGAATATTTAATTCTTACAAAGCTTTGCATTGATAATAATGTTTTCACCTTCAATGAAAAATTTTACAAACAAATCTCAGGTCTGGCTATGGGTTATTTAGAGTCTCATATCACCAATGTTTATCCTTGGATATTCAAATGTTGGTATAGATATGTAGATTATATTTTCTCTGTGATAAATTCTAAATATATTGAAGATGCATTGAAATTACTCAAGCTTCAAGATGGGGCTGTAAAATTTACTATGGAATTGGAAAAGGATAAACAAATCCCATTTTTTGGACCTTTACTTAATAAGGAATGAACTACAAAAAAAAATTGAATTCAATATATATAGGAAGGATACTCATACAGACAAATATATAAAATCTTCAGGTTCAATCATATGGCACATAAACATGCAATTTGCAACAGTTTGATATATAGATTATTAAATGTTCCATTAAATGAAGAAGATTTTAAGAAAGAATACAATCACATTTTGAACATAGCCAATTTAAATGGTTTTGGAAAAGAAATAATTGTAAATAAATTAAGAAATTCAGACAACAAAAAAGATTGAAAGAATACACTACCCTGCAATCTGATTCAAAGAAAGGAAACCAGTTTAAGAAAATTACTTATCATCCTGAAATACATAACAAATTTCAAAAAAATTTCAAGAAATTCAATATTTCATTGGCACCAATAAATAAATTTAGCCTTGGTAATCTATTATGAATGTGTCACATTCAGTACCAGGCACTGAGCAGGGCATTTAAACCCACAGGCCAGCCATTTAAATACCCCAACTACCCTTTTCGTGGCACTTCAGAAAATGGACCATTATTCACAAACTAATAGTCCTAGAAAATTCAAATTTTGTACATACCTAAAGGAGATATCCTAGTAGGATTTGATGGTCAAATAACTTGGGTGATTGACATCACATGGTATCGGCGTATCAATTTCAGGAAGTGGAAGTTCATCTTCACTTTCACTTTGTGAATCTTCTAATTCAGGAATCAGTTCATCACCTGAATCATCATTATACAAAATATTCACTAATTCTTCTTCAGTGAGATATTTTTCTTTCACCATGGTTTCACTCACGCACAAACAACAGCGCGATAACGAGAAACATATACGACAGCATTGGAGCCTGGAGGCAAGTTTGGGCGAACGAATTCCATGTGTTGTTTGTTTTAAAAATAAAAGGGGATTCACCAAGGTTAAATGTGTCAAATGGGAATAGAAAATGTACATTTACATGCCATCTATGATCTCCAAGACATACTAAACCAACACAATATTTAGGCGCCGAATATAAACGCAGTTTGTTTGCACCCGCTCTAAAACGAGTTAACTGACCGACGGCCGCATACACGTTAGTCTCTTTAAACGCCTTAACTGGTTTATGGTACTGAATGTGTTAATAACTAATAAGAAATTGAACACACCAGATAGCAAAAAATCTGGAATTTATCAAATTAATTGTAAGGACTGCAATAAAGTATACATAGGAAAAACAAAAAGAAATTTGGACACCCACACTAAGGAACACTTCAGAAATATTAAAAATGGTGAAATTGAAAAATCACCTATTGCTGCACATAGTTTATTGGAGAATCATAAAATTGAAAAAGAAGCCCTACTTTTAAAACATTTGGAAAAACCTTTAGAATTAACAATTTGAGAGAAGAACAAATTTAGATCCATGAATTTCGAGATTCCTGATGAACGTGACCTCATCTCAAAGTTCATCAAATCAACACCAGATGGCAACGTTATTGATGGAGATTCCAACGAAAATCCAGTAGTCATAATGTCGGTTGAAATGAGAGACATCCTTCTCTCGAAAACTAGTGAATTTATGAACTTCAAAATTCCCGCAAATCGTGACCTGATCCAGAGGTTCATTGGTCCACCAATAGAGGGAAGAAGTGTTTCTTCTGTTGGACATAACATCAGTCGCCAAGATTGTTCTGAAGATGAGACCGTTATGTTGTCGAAATTGCGATCTACTTAGAAGATTTATATGAGGAGAGGTAGGAAACATTTGATTTTATCACATCTACATGAATATCAATATGAATCTAACTTGATTCTTTTTATACTGACTAACAAAACACTGTTTTTCTCAAAATGAAGTAAATTAACTTGCACTACTATGCCATATACCTCTTTAATTAATACACAAGATTTCCAATTGTAAATAAAGAATTGAAAGTGGCATGTTATTATGTCTTAACTGGGGGCAATACAGGAGAGTGGAGGAACCAAGCAATTGGTAAGTGCTCCTGTAAATCCTGCCTTATCTGCCATTAAATAATCTACTCACTTTAGTGTGGGAAAAATAGTCATGTATGTACATTCTGGTACATAAAAAGTTGTTCAATTTGGCCACCTCTTTCATCCCACAACTGTTGTTATATCACCTTTGATTTTTTTTAAAGAAAAATTAATGCTTGAACTGGGAGTCAAACCCTGGACCTCTGACTCTGTATGTCAGTGTGCAAGCCATCACACCATTCAAGACTCGATACATGGATTGCATACTAATTTACAGACGTCCAGGATTCAATTCCTTGTTCAAGCACTAATTTTTCCTTTCAAAAAATAAATCTGTGTAGGACTGGAATGTCTTAAATTAAATTTAACATCAAAATATATCCTCTTTGAAGTATAAATATTATTAAATATTTATTTTTGGCCTAGTTCTTTGATTCTTAATGCCCTTTAACAACTAATCACAAAAAAAGTACATTAACATTAAAAGGAACTTGGGGAGTCCTAAAAGTGATGGATAGATATCATGTGGTGTAGTATGTGAAATTTTTATGTTGATACTTATCATAAATCTTCCTAAACTCCATAAGACAAGATTTGTGTGTTTTGATTTGATAACAAAATCTGACATTTTCAGATGAAAGCATGGCAAATGAAGGGGATACTAATATAAATAGAGAAGGGAGACTATAAAATATACTATTAAATAGTCAGCATCAGAAAAATATAAATTATTACAAATGGGAAAAATAAATGGTTTGATAAGGAATGTGCTGACGTAATAAAGGGGGGGGAAGATAGTAAAAATTCATTGGCTACATGAGCCAAATGACGTCATTTTAGAAAACTTGGGTAACATTAGGCAAGAAACCACTAGGTTTTGAAAGAATAAAAAAGAAGGAATATTTGAAATTAACTTGAAAAGTAGAAACATCAGGTTGTACTTATTTTTAACAGTATTATGTTATATAATTGAATCAGAACATTTTTTACACTTTACCTCATAAAAATAGTATTTCTCACCTGACTAGTTTCAAAAACAGTTGCCTCCTTCATCAGCTAATCTATGAATATTGAAATTGAGTTGTCATTACCAGCATTCCACCTGCCACCTGGTGTAGGTTGAATGACCTTCGAGACAAATCTTGCTTGCTGGGAACTTCAAAATACTTGGACCTATTTTAGTTCTTCTCAATGTATATCTTTTCCCAAACTGTTTGTTCCACAGGTTTCTCTAAATGTTTTAATAGTTAAATTTCTTTTCCAATTAACTTTGAGTTGGTACAAAATCACATAATTGGAAAGGAAACAAACTTTTTAAACATTTGTTGAAACCTATGGAACTAATAGATTAAGAAAAGATGTACATTCAGAAGAACAAATATAGGCCAATGAGGTTCTCAATGACTAAGATTTGATTTCAAAGCTCATTGAATCCACACAAGGTGCCAGGTGGAATGCTGGTAATGATGTCTTCAGTTTTGATATTTTAATATTAAATATTAGTTTTACTTGCTAGAAATGTAATGTGTTGATTTCCATTTTAAAGTGCTCTTATTTAAGAGACCGCTAGATGGCATTAATGGAACAAAAGTTCACTGCTACCTGGTGCATGGAAATCGTATTAGTATAAGAGAAATATCTATGTTTAAATCATGATGCCTAATAGCTTAAATCATTAAAGCACTGGTGTACAGAACCAGATATATTGGGTTCAAATCCTGATTTGAGCATATATTTTTCTCTCAAATTTAGTCTTCAGTTTCAACAATCGGAGTTTAGCTAATGATGGAAACTAGTCAGTTGACAAATACATATTTTTATGAGATACGATGTAATTTTTTTTATTCAGTTATGTAATATTGGTAATTTGTCTCATAGTTTACTTTCTATTAGAATTTTAATAAGTACTGTTATTTTGTGTTTAATTTTATTTTTATTTTTACTAAAAGATGATATAGAAACGAATGAAGACTCAAGCAGGGAAAATGTTGATGTACAGGAAAACAAACAATCAAACCATCTGCGTCGACTTCTGACACCAAATCCTGAAGATACTCTTTTGCCAAATTTATATGGAAATATGGGTACAATAGAAGTAATATCAGATGCAGTCCTTGAAAATGCAACAAATCTTACTAAGGCTGTGTCTTCGCATGACTTGAAGGTCCCAACTTCCCAACACAATATAAAGACTAAAAGTAAGTCTACAATAGACTTGAGGCACAATGGTGATATAATTGAAGAAGATTCCAATTTCATTTTTGAACGTCGTAATTCTAAACGTTTAGGGAAAAAGGATTTTGGTGGACGAGTTGTAGAAGGATTATTTGTGGAGAGCCGACTTCTTAAAGACAACAAAAATGCCAGCAAGTCAGGACTCAGAAAGATTACTCTTTCACAAAGTCTTCAAACTATGGATAGTCCCATCAGTGATGATTCCCCCATTACAAACACTGTAAGAGAATTAGAGAGTAAAGAAATTCCTAAATTAAGTTTTGAAGAAAGGCTGAATGAATTAACTTTGGAGCCACAGGCATTAGATATGAGAAATAGAGTTACTACTGCAGCAGAAGTGCATCGAGGGGAATCAGAGGAGCCTGACAGGCCACGCCCAGTTCCTAAAATGAGGACATTACCACTTACGAAATCCACAAGTGCACCGCCTTGCCCAAAACCAAGACGCAAACTAAAGAACACTATCAGTGCAGACAATTCAGCAGTATGTGATAGAGATCCTGCCCTTCTATTGGACCCGATGGCTTTGGAAAATTGTAGTACTAAAAGTGGTGCTCCAAAGATGAATCCAGATGGGTCGGTGGACATGCAACAAGGTTTGTCATTGATATGTAATAAATGGTGGTGACAGAAATGCTTATTGAAGTAAACTAAAAGCATGTTTACTCATCTAAAACAACAAACTTTACTCTTGCTATAACCAATCTTTGCATGATTGCTTCATTAAATAAATTATGTACATATGAAAATGAACTGATATTTTTCTTTTCTTTGCTTGTATCTAAATAAAATGAAGATGGTAGTCCAAATGTATGAATACTTGAGGAAATGGGTAATAAATGGTAATGGAATTGTTTTAATATCTTTCTCTTAGCATATGTTTGTGATATTTCTGTAATACAGTAACAAGAATTCATTATAAATCAACTAAAAAATGTATATAATGAAAAGTAACTAGAATTAAAAATGTGCTTTTATAACAAAATGTTTTATAATTATATTAAAGATTCTTATTAAAGTTTTGCATTTCACCAAGCTTCATTAGACGAAAATGGACACGATAGGATGCATTATATCAATCAGAGAGTTTTGCTTTATTAATTTTAAAGGATTTTGTTTATTTTTTATCATTTCACTCACCTCATACTTCATAATTTATAGCAGACCCAGGGTTTCTTCACGTAATTCGTGACATTGTCAATGCTGCGTCATGTTCACAACTGACGTCAGTTGTGAACATGACGCAGCATTGACAATGTCACGAATTACGTGAAGAAACCCTGGGTCTGCTATAAATTATGAAGTATGAGGTGAGTGAAATGATAAAAAATAAACAATATTAAAGAACCTCATAGTGTTATTTCCTATCTACATAACTTTAAAGGATTTGTTTATCTAATTATTCAAAATGGCAGAAAGTTCTGATGCAGAGCTGCTGTGTTTCCACTATTTGGAAAATTGTGAACGTTAAGTTCTGAATGCAGAATAATCATTTTGATGAGCTGTCTGACAGAAAATTTCTAGAAAGATACTGCTTGTCGATAGCAGGGGTATTAAAACTTTTGGAAGAAATTGAAGGTAGGCCAGACGGAAATGTCCACAAAAATGTATTTTTCATTCGTGGAAAAATCGTAGCCTTGTTATCTTTTCTAAATATTTGTGGTTTCCATTACAATAAAATTACACCAAATAAGAATTTTGGTAAAATACAGGAATTGGAGACGATCACATTGGTCATTGTTATAATGTGCATTATTCTTATTAACCAATCTCTAGCGATATATCAAAATGACTGTGTCTGAAAATTATAATAAACAAGATTGTTAAATGAATACTGCACGTTAGTGAACACAAGGTATTTTAATAAAACTATGTTTGTTGAAATGCAGAAATTATGACAATGCATTTTAAAATAAGTTACGCATTTCTTTACATTTTGTTTGGCCAATTTTAACAAAGATTCGTGAAACCAGGCAATGGTGTAATAACAATATTGGACTGAGGGTGTTGGTTCGAGTAGTAGCATTTGGGACTCATATTTGGGAGGTCCTTGGTTCAAATCCTGGTGCTAACCAGCTTGAATAGATGGTTTTTCTCAATCATCAAAGTAAATGTTGGGTTGGAATTTCATATCCCAGATCCATTTAGTTATATTCATCATTTCCTAACATCGTTGAATATAAATAAATATACAAAGTAATTAAATATGTGTAAATGATCTAGATGTTAAAGGGTAAATAAAAATAAAATAGTAGTGCTGGTGGTACTAATAATAATAGATGATGTCTTCTTAATGTGGAAGCAATTCAATGTATGATCAAGAGAGTAGTTAAGAGATTTTATGCTTGAATGGGAAGGAAGCCTGAATTAGCTCTGGGATCAAAGCATAGTACATAGAGCTGAAGGTTCTGGGTTCAATTCATTTTCATGCTATGCTTTACAGCTTTACTAGGGAATTATAGGTGTGGTAGCTTCCCGTTGCTTTCAACACCAGTGAAGGATGATGATAATGATGGTCGGATGATTTTCGGGGACCGTTGGGCTCTAAGCTTCCTGGCATTTGTCTTACAGGTGAGGAAAAACTCCGAAAGAAACCTCACCCAGGAGCCTGTCCCAACCAGGAATCGAACCCTGCTTGATAAGGCAGCATGCTAAGAATTTAATTTCAGCTGCTTCTATTTTCCTTTTATTTGATTTATCAAGTGTCCAATTTTCACCAGCATATGTTAACATTGGTTTTGTTATAATTTTATAGAATTTCAATTGTGTAATTTTTAATGTTTCATTTTGTAATATTCTTCTTATTGTTCCACACAAATTATAAATTTTATTTAATTTCAAGTTTATATCATTCTCTTGGCAGTAAGATATGTTAAACCCTAATTAGTTGAATTGTTTACATCTTCTTTTATTTTGTTATTGATCATTATTTTCATCTTCTATGGTTTACTTTAGTTTTTTTTTTTCAATATGCACATATAGTATTTACTTAATTTAATATATGGGTAGCAATTTGTAACTCATCCTCTGTATTGTTAAAAATCACCTTGATTATCTGCGAACAATATTTAAAATGATTGTTAATATTAATTTAATAAATAAATAGATATTAAAAAAATAATAATGTTTGATATTAATATAGCAATGAATAAGTCATTTATTATTTGAAATTAATATTATTTATAATAACATTAATTAATCTTAACAATAATAAAAATAATAATGTTAGAGAATTATTGTGAGAATAAACTCATTTAATACCTAAATATTATTGGATTGTATAGGTTAAATAAGAAATTTTGTTTGAATAAATGACAAAATTTCTAGCACTTATGCTGATTTTTTCCTTGGACTTAAATCGATAAATTAACCACAATATCAAACCATTTTTTACTTTTAAATTAAATTTTAAAATATTAAGACTTGATTGTTAGATTTTTTATTTAACAGAGAAGAAAACTAGCTTGTACATAGCTTTTATCAAATTTCCGACTTTTTTTGTAATATTATTGTCCATTTGATGACAAATTGTTTGTTTAGGACCTAGAAAACTAGCTTCTCAGTGAACTATCTTTCATTCCTTGTGTTAATAATTTGATCATCAGGGTAAAATTGAGTGACATCCACAATTGGCTGTGCATAGTATTAATGATATTACAAACTCTCTGCAAACAATACCGTACACTAGATAATTTATATGAAAATAATTTAATACAATACAGGGCAAGTCAAAATGTTGTGCAGGTTTTCAGAAATTTATTATGTGAAATGTAATGAACATATAATATCGTGAGACATATTGTATGAAAGGTAAAAGTTCTCAAAGTTTAGTTGTCCACTTCTAAAGTTCCGCGTTCACCCGCAAGATGTCAACAGCAGAGCAGTAAAGGAAAATGGCGTTGACTGGGGATCAGAAGTCTTTCTGTGTGCTTGATTACCATGTAAACAACTCTGTGACTAGTGTTCAACGACATTTCCGTACCAGATACGATAAAGACCCGCCGGATGGGAGATCCATTCGTAAGTGGTACACACAATTTAGGGATTCAGGCTGTATCTGTAAACGAAAATCGACTGGCCGTCCGTCGACGAGTGAAGAGACAGTCGAACGCGTTCGCACATGCTTCGTGCGGAGTCCACAGAAATCCACCTACCGGGGAGCGACAGAACTTCAACTACCACAAAAAACTGTATGGCGGATTCTCCGGAAACGTTTACAGATGAAACCCTACCACTTGCAACTGGTTCAAGCCTTAAAACCCGCCGATTATGCTTTGCGAGCGTCCTTCTGTGTTGATTTTCTCGCATTAATGGAAGAGAATGAGTTCCATGAGAGGGTAGTTTACAGTGATGAAGCGACTTTCCACCTTTCAGGAAAAGTGAATAGACACAATGTAAGGATTTGGGGAACTGGTAACCCCCATGCAACTCTGGAACATCAACGCGATTCTCCGAAAGTGAATGTCTTTTGTGCCATTTCCCATGCAAAGGTTTATGGGCCCTTTTTCTTTCATGAACGTACTGTGAACGGACATGTTTTCCTTGATATGCTACAACAATGGCTCCTTCCGCAGCTTGAAGCGGATAGTCCAGATTTCATTCTGCAGTTGGATGGTGCCCCTCCACATTACCATGGCAGTGTTCGAGACCATTTGAATACGGCTTTACCACAACGCTGGATAGGCCGTGCATCTCAGGGTGATCAACAACTCATTCATTGGCCACCTCGTTCACCAGATCTAACCCCGTGTGATTTCTTCATGTGGGGTCTTGTAAAGGATCATGTTTACGTACCACCACTTCCAACAACACTGCATGAACTGCGTGCCCGCATCACAGCAGCCATTGCTGATATCGACCGCGGACTGCTACAGAAAGTTTGGCAGGAGATTGAATATCGGCTTGACATCTGTCGTGTAACAAAAGGCGCTCACATAGAACATCTGTGAATATTTAAAAAAAACTTTGAGAGTTTACCTTTCATACAATATGTCTCACAATATTATATGTTCATTACATTTCACATAATAAATTTCTGAAAACCTGCACAACATTTTGACTTGCCCTGTATATTGACCTTATTGGTAGGCCAAGAATGAGGTGGGAGAATAATATTAACCATGATTTGAGAGAGGTGAATTATACAGCAACTGTAAAACAAAAAAAACAAAAAGAAGTTATTTCTTCAAAGGGATTTCAAGAAGATAATGTCCATGATCTAGAAGGATGGAGATTGGGTATAGGAAGACAGCATCAGCTGCAAAATCCCTGAATAATGATGATTTGAAAACATTAGCTTAGGAAGGGATATATTGAGAGCTTATGTCTGTGCAGCCATGGACCTCTGGGTTCGATAGTGCAAATGAATTACTTATATTGACTTTACTGACAACATATTGTATTCTTAAGGAAAACATGACTTACCATATTTTCATTGTAATTTTATCAAATTAACTGAGATGTTAAATAGCAAAATAAATGTGACTGATGCCAAGTGTTCAAATGCTTGTAGTTAAAGTCTAGCCATAAATTAATAATGATTTATCATCAAAAGGACTCTGGCCTCTTAAGAATACTATTCTAAAAGAATTGAATAGGAGTATGAAAAAAAAATTGCAGTAGTATAAGGTCAAGGTCTCTGTGCATGAAATGGAGGCTAAAATAAAAATATTTTCAAATAGAATTTTAGGTTAACGGACATTTTCATCATAATGTGATATGATTTTTATATTTGTTGCAAGAAATTACAGTATATATTTTGTAGATAAATTAAATCATTAATCAGTGGCAAATTTACCTTTTTTACCAGAGTTACAATTCAGGTCGTTTATAAGATCTCATCCATAGCAAAGAACAGAATCTGTCACTGATTCATTGAAATTGTTCAAATTAATATAGAAGGTGGGTTTGTTGGGGGATGATGAGTGACACGTGTTGAAATGTCATTTAATGGGGGTATTTTCTCAGGGTTGTAGATACAGTAAAACTTGTTCAAAGCGGAATTGCATAGGACCAGTTTTTGTTTCCACATTAGACAACATTCTGCATTATATAAAAAACAAAAAATATTAACCAATCTTAGATTTGTTTTTTCAAATGCCCCAGGTTTGTCTTTCGACATTCCTGGTTTCTCTCCTGGCATGGCATGCTTGTAACCCACTTCTGAGGTTGGGGCGCCTGGAAGGCAGGGTTACATTGCCCCGATGATATGATGGGTGATGATGATAATGGTGTGCCAGGAGAGTCCCTAATCCTAAGCTTAACCTAAGATGAATATGAATGATGATAGAGCACCATATATGTCTTGGATTAATTGTAGTTCTGATGCCATTGGAAAGTGAAGTATAGTATGTACGAGCGACTTTGATGGTAACGCACAAAAGAAACAGTCCTGTTTCATCAGCGTTGAAAATGTCTCTCAGGCGCGTATCCTGAAATTAAAGTATGCAGTTTCGGTTTCCACTCACTAACTATACTTTCGTCATCATCATCATCACTCCAGGGATTAGGCAATTGTGCGTTCCGACTTCATAATGCATCAGCCCAACGTCTTCTTGGTCTTCCAACATCACGTCTTCCTCTTGCTTGATAATTTCTTGCTAACAATGGATATCTCTCCTTATCTTCATTCCATCCATGTGATCAATCCATTTCTGTCTGTAATTCGTGACTTTATCCAATAAAGGCTGTACTTTCAATTCTTCTCTTATATCTATATCTATATTTTTGTCCACATCCTTTTATTCGCCGCAAATTTCATTCCACACTACATTATGTCGTCTTTTAAAACTTCCACAACCAACCTGAAGATGCCTTGAAATCGTTATTCCCTAGGGATATAGCCACAGCTACAGCTTGACTTTGGAGCATCAGTCCGGAAATTTGGAGATTTTTTGATCGTGCACTTGTAAAACAGTCCCACATCTTGTTGATTTTTCCTTGTGTCCATTCATTCATTATTTTTTCTTTGTGTTTTAAAATCTCATGAACTTGGGTTTTTCCACATTTAAATTTAGTCATTTCGCGTACTGAGAGTTAGTTTTTGTTTGTCTTCAAAAGGCTTTTTCCTTGAATGACAATGATACATACGATTTAGCCATCTGTAATCCATAAATTCAGAATGCTACCTGTGAAAGATATATACACAATCGGCCTCAGATCTTAAACTAACTTATTAAGATTTTACAGTGCACTGGTTATTTGTAAGACAGATGTCACACGCCAAATATTTGTTAAACCTGTATTTCACAAAACGGGTGTGCAATGAGGCCAAAAGAAAATTCCAGATACAGGTAGAAACTCTTTTCACCCATCGCGGGCGACAGGAATCATCACTTATTGTTAATTCGCCTAACGAGAATTCAATGGTGGAAACTAATTTATTTCTCTCTCTATCTTTCCGCCTTATAAATATTTTTTTTCATGAATTTTGTGGAAATATCCTTCTGTTTCTGTGTTGGACAGATTCCGTTTTATACAAAATATATACATATAAAATTACTATTATTTTGCCGGGACCAATAAATTTGTTCACATTGGACAGATTTCCACATTATTCACGTTCCAGTTTGAACAAGTTTTTCTCTATATGATTGTAATGATTTAAATCACTATTACTTGCCACGGCAGTTATGACTAGGGAACGGAAGTTCATGCATTTGCATATTTGTTCTCTCTCGTTGTGCAAATATGCCGAAAGATTATCTACACGAATCACAAATTTCTGATTACAATAATTTTGCTTTTATTGTGCATAAAAGTGCATATTTTACCTTTATTTATAAATGCATCATATTTTAACATCTATGCAGGGAAGCTGCATATTTGGTATATTTATTTATATTTTTCAAATATTTAAAGGTTTTTAAATGTTAAAATTCATAAATTTATATTAAATAGTTAATTAAAAAATGTAACGTATTAAACATAATTAATTTATGTTTATGAATTTTGTTTAACGATGAATGGCACACCCATTGGGAGCCCCTGAATTTTTCGTGAGGTGGCATCAATTTTTCACACAGTCTGCTGGTGAATCCCCGTATGTATTCCACGTGCAGCGAAGGTCAATAGTAACGCGTTTATGCTTCGGACTCACGAGCAGTTGTTGTGTCTTCGTTCATTGAACAAGTGTCTAGTTTTTGTGTGTGGTGAAGTGGATGTAAACTGTTAAGGGGGGCTTTCTATACCACTATTAAATCATGCCCAAAGTTAAATTAAGTAATTCAGGTAGACTTCAATCATTTGTAAATGAATTTCATAACGAGTTTATTTCCACGGATATAGAATTTTGTTTTGTAAAGCATGTGAGAAAAAAGTAGGCAGTAAGAAACGGTTTCAAGTGTTGCAGCATATAAACACATCCAAACATAAGGAATTAGTAATTAAACGTGAAACGGAAAATAATCCAAAGCAAAAACAACTTGCGGAGTGTTTAGGTAGTAGGTTAACTCAGTTTTCTTCAGACTTGTATGAGGTTTTTATAGCATGCGATAGTCCTCTCTTTAAACTCAATAATCCAACGCTAAGAAATTTTCTTCAGAAATACACCAACGAACATATACCAAATGAAAGTACTTTACGAAAAACACAATGTAAGCCAGTGTTACAACAGTGTAATATCAAATATTCAGAATACTCTTAGGAATCAATTTATATGGATTAGTGTTGATGAAACGACGGATTGTGAAGGTTGTTACATAGCGAATTTTATAGTTGGAGCCCTTTGTAAAGAAAATCCCATAGCTCCGTATCTTCTGAATGTTGCAGTGTTAGAAGTTACTAACAATGCAACAGTTACTCAGTTTGTTATTGATTCGCTGAAACTATTGTGGGCTGATGGCATTAAGTACGATAATGTGCCCCTCTTGATAACGGACTCTGCTAGTTATATGATAAAATCAGGTACAACACTGAAAGGTATTTTCGCTCATATGATTCACTTAACACGTCTTGCACATGGCCTTCATCGTATATCAGAGACTATTCGAACATGTTATACTTTAGTGGACAAGCTAGTGTCGTCTGTTAAGAAAGTATTTAAGAACTCCGTCCAGAGTTCAACAGTTCAGAACAATAGCGCCTGGCATTCCCCTCCCACCACAGCCAATTTTAACCCATTGGGGCACATGGCTGGAAGCTGCTCTATACTATTCAGAACATTTTTCTAAAATTAAAGAAATTATAAATATTTTTAATTCAAGTGAAGCAGCATCTAATGAATTAGCACAGAAAACTGTATCGGACAATGAATTAAAAAGCAACCTTGTATTCATATCATCTCATTTTCATTTTATTCCTAAAGCAATTAGGTCATTGGAAGCAGTTGGTATTCCTTTACTGCAGTCTTTAGCAGATTTCGATAGAACGATCTCCAGTTTAATATCAGTTCCAGGAAATGTAGGAGATATAGTGAAAGAAAAAACAGAAAATATTCTTTCCAAAAACCCTGGCTATTATAAACTTGCAGAAATTCGAGATATTCTCGAAGGAAAAACACCAAACAAACCAACAAAGTTATCTATAGAACAGCTCACAGTTTTTTTATAAGCCCTCTTACTTCTTGCGACGTAGAACGAAGTTTTTCGCGCTACAAAGCTATGCTGAGAGACAACAGGAGAAGATTTACAACAGAAAATGTACGTCACTGGTTAGTTGTGAATTGCAACAGTAGTAATGGAGCATTCAGCAATGAGGCAAGCACTTCAAAATCCAGAGACTAAACGTAAGTTACCTATAAACCTATAACGTATCATTCTGTTAAAATAATCTCGGATTGATTATGCATATTTTGTATCATATTTAGCTATTTTTACAGCATATTTAGCTATTTTTTATGGCATAAATGCATACATATTCTTCATGTTTTAGGGCATGAACTTCTGTTCCCTGGTTATGACTCCCTTCAGGGGAGTGTAGGAAAGTTTCTTACATAAATAAATAACACTTTTGATATCGGTAAAGTTAAATATTATTGTATTAACATTTTCACTTAAGTTTTAATAAATCTTGTATGTACGTTAATCAACGGATAATTTATTTTATATGATGTTGGTTATAAAAGAATTACTTTGAAGAATAATATCTACATAATGTTTGACAATTTGAATGATCAATAATTTCAAAGATCCTGGTTCAAGTTAATAAATTTCACTTATAAGCAAATTATCACTTCATATAGAATGGATGACTTTTTCCAATGGTCATTATTGCTTACAAAGACCTTTTCACCATTTTATAGATAATTTATACACATGAAGATGGAATTTTATACTTCCATATCTTTCTCCATCACTTTGACACCATTTAGTCAACTATCAAGAAGGGAACACAAATTCACGTATCTCTCGATGACCCATTATTTAACATGTCCTACTCCTTTCGAATATTGTAGCCATCTTTTCTTTTTTCTAGGAAAAATCCCATTTCATTCCTCTTACAATCTGGAAGTTTTGATTGGTCATTGAAAAGGAAGGAGTACTATTGGCTGATTCCTATCCAATTCATCCAATCTCATTTATTTATTTGTATAAAATATGTCAATTCAAATATTTAAAGTATTTTTGGATATAAAATCATTTAGAAATACATCTAACTGAATTAACAGTTTATATTAGCAAATTTGAATTTTTTTATATACTATAAAAAAATTAAATTCCCAGACATGAAAGCTGATGATAAAACAGAATTGTTTTGAAACATGTCCAAGAACAAATCAACATTAATATTGAGGTAAGATGTCCAGACCAAAAATAATATAATTAAAATAACCTCAAAATATAACTTCCTAAAATTAAATATTAATAATTTATTCGTTAAAAACAGTGGCATGTGGTTACAGCAGTTACCTCCAACTCTACGATGAAAATGCATATTAGACTTTATAACAACTCGTGCAACAAAATGGTATGTTATTATTTATTTAAAAACACACTTTAACAGCTAAGGTCATTACACACATTAACATCACAATTCAATTGTGGGAGTGAAAGGACCAACAAATTTTGCTCAGGTGGCTCTTTTTTCAGGGTTGAGGTTCTTTTGCATGCTGTAAATTTACATTGCTTTTCTTTTTTTTTTCCCCCCCATTCAAAAGAAATCCAAATGCAAGATGTTTATACCTTGAAATATCCACCGACCTCAACCCAGTTTAAACCCCCGAACCTTGGAACCAGAGTCGAGCATGGTTAACCATGTATTGACAGTACTGCAATATGTTCAGCTTATAAATACTAAATATGTTTCTAGAAACCTATCATAAAACTATGGTATATAAATATTGAACATTTATATATATTGAACATTTTTAAGAAATATCATGCTTATGTATGTATGTATGATCCAATAATTCTGCCAAAGGAAGCCAAAATAAAAGTTTCTCCATTCTGTAATATGGCCAGTAGTTTAAACGTGGGAAACTGTTGCTTTTGTTAAACTTCCCTGATTAACATATCCAATTTTCATACAACTAGTATTTTTGTCTTGGCCGAATAATAAATATTTCCAACAAAATAATGCATTAAATTCATAGTTAAATATGGGAAATAACATTATGAAGTTTTTAATTCATGAATGAAATGAGTCATTTTTTATATCTAACCTAATAGTTTGTTTTCTAAAACATTTGGAAAAATTGTTATAATTGACAGTTTGGGAGAAGATACATATTCAGAAGAACAAATTTAGATCCATGAATTTTGAAATTCCTGATGAACGGGACCTGATCTCGAAGTTCATCAAATCAACACCAGATGGCAATGTTATAGATGGATATTCCAATGAAAATGGGAGGGATGTTTCCTCTTGAAAACTGCAGTCCCCGTGTTTAAGAAAACAAACTATGAGGTAAGTTATAAAAAATTACTCATTCATTCGTGAATGCATTAAATTGTTCACTGCCAGCTAACCATGAATATTTTTCATATGTCGAACAAGCCTTGTAAATTTTGCTGTTATTTTAGTTAGGTCTGGTAAATCTGTAGTTGGCCTACCTTATTGTATAAGGTAATTTTTCTCATTGAAAGGTCTGCACGAAAATGGTATTTTATTTATATTACAATTACATTCACTCAGATTCATTTTCAGTAATTTGGGAGATCATATTTATCAATAACACTTCAACTAAAACTTGTGAAAACAAATTAATAGCACATTTAAACAAACTCACTGCCAATATTAAATTATTTTATAGTATTAGAAGATTTAGGGCTATAAGGCCCGTGGTCCATAACTGGTATTTTTCTCAGATGTTTCTCCCTCGGCTATGGAGGGCACCTTCAGTGGCGAGTTTTTGTAGTTGATGTTCTCTGATCGGAAGCTTGGCTGTGTATGAGTGGCAGACTGCTGGAATCCGGTATTTAACTTGGCTGGCCTAAGTCGAAGCCGATTGGATAGTTACTGTCAATCTAGAATCTGATTGGTTTATTTCTATCTCTTTGCTATTAAGTAGGCTTATACGCCTGTTATTTAACATGCAATACTAGGCTTTAGCCAGTTTTATACCTTCATCTTTTCTGATTGAAATTGTTTTTTGTATTTATAAATTTCTCTGGCCTCCCTGTCATAGTCTATGGAAATAATAGGACGTTGTGGCTAAAACCTGAGTGCCCTCTTACAGAATCCGATGTCCATTTTCCCTATATATGATTTTCGACATTAACATGGAAGCTGATATATGCCACAAGTGGAGAATGATGGCCGGGGATCCTTTGCTGAGTGAAGATAATTTTCTATTTCCCGTGTAGGCCTATATATTCACTCAGCAAAGGATCCCTGGCCACCACTCTCCACATGTGATGTATATTGGCTTCCATGTTCATGTGAAAAAATCATATATAGGAATTACGAAAAAAAAGCATAGCCACTCATTTATCAAAACATGGAAGAAATTCTAGACTATGGGAAATGAAAAATCGACTGTAGCAGAACAGTTTTTATGGAAAATGTATATCGGATTCTGTATGAGGACACTCAGGTTTTAGCCACAACATCCTATTATTTCCCTAGACTATACAGAGAGGCAGAAATGTATAAATACAAAGACAATTTCAATAGAAAAGATGGAGTATAAACCTGGCTAAAGCCTGGTATCACAAGTTAAATAACAGGCGTATAAGCCTACTTGAAGTCACAGAAACAAAAACAAACCAATCGGATTCTAGATTGACAGTGACTATCCAATCAGCTTCAACTTCATCCAGCCATTCAAGAACAAGCACAAGTATAAATACTGGGCTCCAGCAGTCTTCCGCTCATACACAGCTGAGCTACCATCCAGGGAACATCACCTAGAATAAATCTTGCCACTGAAGATGCTCTCCATAACTGAGAGAAAAACATATGGGAAAACACTTGTTATGGACTATGACCTAATAGCCTGAAATCTTCTAATGCCATGACTTCTGGCTGTGAAAGCCTGATTCTACAATTTAATTACTTCAATTAAATAATATATATGGGGAGGTAATAATCACAGCAAATAACTCGAACCTAAATTGCCTAGAAGTATGCCAAAATCAGGCGTTACGGCTTATAACTGGCGCAGCTAAATCAACCCTGATCACAGCAATGCAAGCACTAACTCAGAACCCTCCAATATGTCTAACTTTAGGCCGGGCGCCCACGAAGATGATCGTGATACAACAAATACACTGATCCAACACGGACTATGACAGCAAAGTGACCAGACGCTCACTGGACTGATTCATAGTATAACATGTCGGAGGACGAGGATGTTCTCGATCTAGTTTATTTAGCTAATGTCAATTATTACAACAGAAGACGTAAAAGGCGATTCTGGGTACATGCTTTTTGGCTTGCTAATGTAGAAGAAAGTGGTGCTTTTAATGTGTTCAAAGAATTAAATATGTATTAAATAACAATTGGAAGAAATATAAGATGTAAAAAGAAAAGTAATTTATTTATGAAGTTATTTAAATTTAAAAAAAAAGAAATAAAGAAAATGACCAGCTTCATGGGCTAGTGGTCAGCGTTTCTGACTACAGTTCATGAGGTCCCGGGTTCGATTCCCGGTCAAGCCTTAGGAATTTTTCTTAAAGGGAATTATTCCTGTGGTTGCCCATGGTCTAGAATTCAGGTTAAGAACTCTCCTGGTGCTCCATTATAATTTATCACCCATCATATCATCGGGGTCCTCCGCTGTGGTCTCGAGGTAGCGTGCTGCCTTGTCACGCAGCGGGCCCGGGTTCGATCCCTGGTCGGGGCAGTTTTTCTGGGTGAGGTTTTTATCGGGGTACATGTCGGAGGACGAGGATGTTCTCGATCTAGTTTATTTAGCTAATGTCAATTATTACAACAGAAGACGTAAAAGGCGATTCTGGGTACATGCTTTTTGGCTTGCTAATGTAGAAGAAAGTGGTGCTTTTAATGTGTTCAAAGAATTAAATATGTATTAAATAACAATTGGAAGAAATATAAGATGTAAAAAGAAAAGTAATTTATTTATGAAGTTATTTAAATTTAAAAAAAAAGAAATAAAGAAAATGACCAGCTTCATGGGCTAGTGGTCAGCGTTTCTGACTACAGTTCATGAGGTCCCGGGTTCGATTCCCGGTCAAGCCTTAGGAATTTTTCTTAAAGGGAATTATTCCTGTGGTTGCCCATGGTCTAGAATTCAGGTTAAGAACTCTCCTGGTGCTCCATTATAATTTATCACCCATCATATCATCGGGGTCCTCCGCTGTGGTCTCGAGGTAGCGTGCTGCCTTGTCACGCAGCGGGCCCGGGTTCGATCCCTGGTCGGGGCAGTTTTTCTGGGTGAGGTTTTTATCGGGGTTTTTCCTCACCTGTAAGACAAATGTCAGGAAAACTTTAAGGCCCAAACGGTCCCCGAAATCATATGGCCATCATCACCATCATCATCTTTATCATCATCATCATCATCCTTCACCGGTGTGGAAAGCAACGGGAAGCTACCACACCAACAATTCCCTAGTAAAGCTGCAAGCATAGCATGAAAATGCTATGATTGCAGTGAAAGACCTGCCTTCGGGCAGAATTACTATGGATATCATCGGGGTAACGTAACTCTGCCTTCCAGGTGCCCCAACCTAAGAAATGGATTATAATTCTGCCAAAGCCAGGGAAGAAAGCCACAAATGTCATAAGAGACAACCTGGTGACATTAGACAAAATAAATAAATAAATAAAGTAGATAAATGAAGGAGTCTATAATTTCTGTTTCCATGTTTGTAAATTCTCAATTACATAAATTCGTATGCAACGTCACAGTTGCTTTCCTACAATCATTTGTTCGGAAATTCACTTGTTACTTTTACATTTATTTATTTATTTATTGCGGGCAAGTGTGTAAAGAGTTTGACATAAGTTAAAAATACTTTAATATTTTCATAATTGAGCTGTTATTGTAATCTATTTTGTGAATTGTGGGCTTGACAGAAAATAAATTATCATGGCATAAAAAAATGTTCGGAAATTCAATTGTTAATTTTAATGAGTTTTTATTTTTAACAATACAATATTCATTATTTACCAGATTCCGACAATTCCTTGGCAATCCTATGCCATGCCTGATCTTGAACATTTCTGTTACTGTTTTGGTTCAATGTAATATCATAAAGACAAGGATATTCTTTAATAAGTTCAACAAATGTTATATTGAAATCAGGATCGTCTCTCATCTTCACACTTGTATACGAGCAACTTACAACTGACACAACAAAAAGTGGAGCATGCAGCACTTTGAGCGACACAACACAAACAGTTGGTGTCAAGTTGCTGTCTTATCAGACGAATGGGCTTCTTGCAATTCGATATTACGGGTTATAAAGAAACATACACGCTAGCAACAAGCAAAGCAACAAATCCGTGTCTTGTTGCTGTCGCTTGTCGTTCCAGTGGGCACCCTACCTTAGAGGAACAGGCAATAACACAACATGAAAAAATGTTATGGTTAACAACATCAAAATGGGAAAAAAGACAGTTACAACCAACCAAGTTGAAAACACAAACAAGTTTCTTGTCCAAAGTAACGAAAATAAAAACAGATTTGAATCTTCCTAAATCTAAAGAAAATATTTTGATCAGAGAAAACCCTCTTGCTTTTGAACCAATTAACATTCAGCTAAATCTAGAAGAACCAGTTACAAAATCTGAAACTCTCACGCCTGTACTAAAAGTTCTAGCATTAGAAGCTGTGAATAAGAGATATCCACCAGAAGAATGGTTACATGTCTACACAGATGGATGTACTATTGATAACAACTCAGGATCAGGAATTACATGTGCATTATTTTCATTTTATCAACCAGCAGGATACCACACAACAAATTTTGATGCGGAAGTAACGGCTATTCATATTTCACTCCAACAATTACTATACAGAATAAATCAATTTCAAAATGCTGTCATACTCTCTGATTCTAAGGCAGCAATATATGCAATAAATTCACACAAAATGAAGTCAATACAAATTAAAGAGTGCTACAAAATGATTCAACAACTTCAAAAACTACAGAAAAGAATTCAATTGCAATGGATATTTGGACATTGTGGAATTGCTGATTTTCTTGCCAAAAAAGGCTCCAATTTAATTCAGAATACTACTAAAAGCTTACCTTTCACATCCATAAAAATAATAATTAAAAACAAATATAAAATCAAACAAAACCAAGACCTATGTAATAAAGCCAAAGACAAAAATGGAATATTTTAGTAAAGAAGCCAGATATTATTCCAGAAATTCCACGTAAAACTACAGTAGCAAAATTTAGACTGCTTACAGAACATAACTATTTGGCCAAACATTTATATAAAATAGGAATCTACACGAATCCAAATTGTCCTCTATGCAACAAAGACGAAGAAATGAACGAAGAACATCTACAAACCTGTGAAGTATTACCTGTTGGATCCACCATAGAGAAATATTGGAGAGCAAGAACGCTAATGGCTTCATTGCCAAGGCCCAGCATTTGAAAACAACAACAACAAGTTCTTAGGAAAATTTTTGGACAAAGAGAGATGAACAGACAGGTGAATGGAGAAGACTGCATAACAGTGAATTACATGGTCTTTATAGGAAGCCAGATATAATGAGAACAGTTAAGTCTTGTAGACTGCGATGGGCAGGACATGTGGCACAAATGGGGAATGAAAGACGTGCATGGAAGATTCTTGTAGGAAAACCAGAGGGAAAACGCCCAGTTGGTAGACCAAGAATGAGGTGGGAGAGTAACATTAACTATGATTTGAGGGAAGTAGATTATACAGGGGATGATTGGAAAACATTGGCTCAGGATAGGGATATATGGAGAGCTTATGTCCGTGCGGCCATGAAGCTATGGGTTCGATAGTGCCAGTGAGTTAGTTATACACAAAGTAATATATACGTCTGCAATAATTTAGTTGTTATTTGATTAGATGGTATAAACAAAGGTTCTTAAATTAATAGGTTGCTAATAACTGATAAGGCATACCACATAATTTGATTTTAATTGTTTCTCTGTTTTTTTTTAAATTTAAAGTATGAATTAAATATTATGATTATGAATTTTAAAAATATTATTTCACTTCCCCAATTCTGCTAATCATGTTTCTCATTTCAAATCAGCCAATAACCTTTCTTTGTCAAAGGAATGCTCCATGAATCGATAAATCAAAACTCTGTTCAACCTTTGAGTTCTGTCGTTAGCCAGGTTCATTAGTTGGTAATCAATAAAATATTGTTGGCTTTAGACACAAGCTCGTCTAATCGGTGATCTGCGCAACCACATATCAAATGTATTATCTCATATCTAACGTAGTAACTGGTGGTGTTGGTAGGTATAACATTGAGGAAGATAATGTGAATGCAGCAGGCTCCATCAAGTTAAATGTGATAGATGCTGCTGATCTGGCAGGAAATTTGAATTTTAATGTTCGCACGTAGTTTCTTTGAATGAAATTTGGGAAATGTATTATTTTAATCCAAAATTATGAATGCACTAATTACCCCATCAGTGCTGGAATAGCTGGGCTAAATGCACACCACTGGTTAAAAATGATTTTATGCTGTTATTTCTTTATACGTGTCTCTTTTTTGTACCTTCTCTTATATTCATGTTTCAATTTCTACACAGCTAACCCCACACTCCTATTCCAATTCTACTTTTACGTCTAATTCTAAGGATCTCAAATTACATTATTACATTTTATAAATTAAACTTTTACTTACTTTGGATTTGGGCGAGATTTAAATCTTGGACTTTCTGATCTATTGCACTATGTGCTATTCAGCCAGGTTGGAATGGTAAGATTTTTTATTACTCCGTAAACATGTATGTTTAGAGCCAAATCCAGGAAAATTAATAGTGAATAATTCCGAAATTTCATAATACCATATAAACTATTCCTCATATTGAAAATAAAATTAAATGTTTTTAACAAATAATATCTCAAAAATAGGCAAAAGTTAGAAAATTATGTTTATGATATTATTCACATTATTGATGTTCGACGCTCATGTGTTGTGTTTGTGAAGCTGGCTGACTGACTTATTCATTATTCTACTTTTATAAGATTCATGATGTGTTCCATTGAGGTTTATTCAAAATTAATATAAAATTATGGAATATTCACCTGAAAGGTCCGTCTCCTCAACTTAATTAATCATTTAACTGTAGCGCTTTCGGGACTTGTCCCATCATTGGCAAGATTCAAAACTTTTTGAATCCTGCCGATGATGGGACAAGTCCCGAAAGCGCTACAGTTAAATGATTAATTAAAACTTTTTGAATCCTGCCGATGATGGGACAAGTCCCGAAAGCGCTACAGTTAAATGATTAATTAAAACTTTTTGAATCCTGCCGATGATGGGACAAGTCCCGAAAGCGCTACAGTTAAATGATTAATTAAAACTTTTTGAATCCTGCCAATGATGGGACAAGTCCCGAAAGCGCTACAGTTAAATGATTAATTAAAACTTTTTGAATCCTGCCAATGATGGGACAAGTCCCGAAAGCGCTACAGTTAAATGATTAATTAAAACTTTTTGAATCCTGCCAATAATGGGACAAGTCCCGAAAGCGCTACAGTTAAATGATTAATTAAAACTTTTTGAATCCTGCCGATGATGGGACAAGTCCCGAAAGCGCTACAGTTAAATGATTAATTAAAACTTTTTGAATCCTGCCGATGATGGGACAAGTCCCGAAAGCGCTACAGTTAAATGATTAATTAAGTTGAGGAGACGGACCTTTCAGGTGAATATTCCATAATTTTATATTAATCATTATTCTATTTTATCATAAATTAATTAATGATACCAGCAGTGCTATTTAAAACCACTTTATCGCCATATAAGTAATGGTTAGGAAATGTTTATGTTATAAAGCATTATTATTACTATTTACACAAAATAACAAATACAATTTGTGTTAGTTTTTAAAGATCAAGTCATATATTGTATATTATCATCACTACCACTGCCACCACCACCAACAGCAATAACAACAATCGTAATCAAATATCTGAAAAGTGAGAAGTATATTATAGATAGTTCTTAATTTTTTTCTTATATATTTTCTGTTTTTCTCTGATGGACCTGTCAAATTTTGATGATTTCTCTCCATTGTATTGTATACAAATGAGGCAATTGCCTGTGTGCTACAAAGCATTATAAAACCTAAATAATATTTTTCTCATGTGGACCAAATCCTTTACCAATTTCTTTATTTATGTATACATTACATGCATGGCTCAGAACTTTTCTTTTGCATAATTGGGATAAGGTATATAAACCGTCGCACATGAATTCTTTTCAGTTCTATAGAATCGCAATGCGCATGTGCGAGTTGCAAGAGTTGCTGTAATGGTTAATGTAGCTTCCGGTAGATGGCTCTGAAGTTGTGTCACCGACTTTGGGAATAAATTCCCAAACGCTAAAAAAATGGACGTAAAGTAACTTCCAATTTCCTAACCTAACAAAACAATTTACATGCATATTATTTAACAAACTATAAACTAATTTTACGTACACTAACACTAAATGTGGTTTTGAATTATTTTTCAAATGTTGGTAACTGCGATGTGAGAATCTCCTAGCGGATGTTACATGAAGCATTTCTGCGCCTGTAGAACTCGATGTACAATATTCGCGTAATTTAGAAATATTTAAAAATCGTAAGAAATGTTTATAAAATGGTTTCAAAATGTTTAAAATAGTACCAAACGTTATTATAAATGGTTGAAAAGTGTTTAGTGCATCAGTGGCATAAGAATATTACATGGAAAATTGTGTGTGACGGTTTATACACCACTGTTTTGAATGAGTGTATTTTTGCATGACTTGCCTGCTTTATATTTTTATCCATTAACATTGACGTTAATTACTGGAGTCCAGATTCTTATATAATTACATGTTTTTTCCTTCATGTTTTATTTTTTAATAACCAAAAATGTTGATGATTCACATTAATCTAGACCATATACTCAAGTTGTATAATACATATTTTACCCAGTACTACATTACTACATAATTGTTACAATGTTTTATATTTTTTACATAAAATGGTCTTCAAATGTAAGTTCACAAAATTTTTGTGTACTGTGCTATAGTCTCTCTGGTTTAACTTTACGAGAAATTTGTAGAATGAGACAACTGTACTCACCTCTCTCACTCGCACCAGTGTTGTCGGTGTTTCTTCACCAGATGTTAATAGGGATGTAAGGGGGAAGATGAAAACTGACAACAGGGTGGGTTCTTTCCTTTGTATCTGAACTAAAGTGGTCAATGATCTACCCTTGTATCTCCATCTCTCTCTCTCTCTCTCTCTCTGCCAAGTTAAGCCAGCTATACAATATGAAACAGGTAAAATTTCTGTCAGATTTGTTCTCAGCTCTGTTTGGAGGCTTAGGTGATTGACAGGTCATAACCAATCCTGCTGACTAGGAACCTCATAAGGTTTATGGTCCTCTAGGAAGAAATGATATCCCACAATTAAACTCAATTCAAATCTTCATTATGGTTTATTGGTTTTCTAATCGGTTTAGAAATTGGACAGATACCGGAAAATTGGAGGATCCTCAATGAAAATTTTGTACAAGGGAAAAGGGGAAAAAGAAAATTCGGACTCATATAGAGGAATCGTATTATAAAACATGATCTTTAAGATATTCACCAAAATCCTCAACAACAGACTACAGGCTGAAGTTGATCATCTGATACCCGAATGCCAGTTTGATTTTCAGAAGGGAAGAGGAACACTACAAGCTGTAGCATGCTTATGTGAACAAATAGATGAAGCGCTAAGACACCCGAAAGGAAAATTCTACACGATATTCGTAGATTTTCTGAAAGCCTTCGATCTGGTGAACGGAAAAACTCTAATAGAGAAGCTGAATATGATGATTGGAGAAACACACCCGCTGATAAAAACAATAGAGAACATCATGAAATATAACTACATAAGAATAAAAAATGGCATTGAAACCGGAGAAATCATCAAGCAAACAAATGGGGTATTACAAGGGGACCCCATCAGCCCTAAACTATTCAACATCATTACAGCAGACTGCCAAAATATAATAAATGGTGATCAAACAACTATAATAATGTATGCAGATGACATGGTGATTGGATCCCAAAATAAAGCAGAACTGCAGGAAACGGTGACTAAATTAGAAGAATGGGCACACCAAAATCAACATGCAGTAAATGAGGACAAGACATTTCATATGACGTTCAGAAAAGGGGGAAGGATAGCAGCAGAAGATACCATCACACTGGCAGGAAGTCCTCTAAAGACAGTCAACAGGTACAAATACCTGGTATCACCATGCAGACCACAGCGACATCCTTCAGCATACACATCCAAGACAGAACAGCAGCAGCAATAAGAGCGATCTACAACCTTACAAAACTAACAACAGACACTACAATGACTCTTTTTCACACAACGATAGCTCCCATAGTTACATACGGAATCGATACCATATGGCACAAATTAACAATCAGCGACCTCAACTAAATAGAGGAAATGAAGGCAAGCTTCATGAAGAGAACCAATGGAACTGGATTAATTTATGAACTTATGCGAGAAACATATTTCATAGAAGACATCAGGATAGCATACCTCCTACCATCTACAGAACCATATTAAAAAGCAGTAAAAATGAAGGAACAGAAACGGAAGGAAATAAATGAGGAATTTTACACCTCCAGTGCCAAGACAGACAGAAACTGGACAAGAGAATGTCAGACTGAGACACGTTGTAACCAGACTAGCGATACATGGCTTTCTTCACAAGGTCTGTGAAAATAAAAAATTCCACCAGCCAACTGAAGACTGCAGATGTGCACTGTGCGGTGATAAGTGTAAACTATATCATATCACAGAGTGTAAAAACAGAACAAAATCAATTAATGAATACAGCAAAGAGTGAATACAAGTGATCAGTGGAAAAGAACATAAAACTTTTGAAACTAATGCTCTTCTGAGTTCTCCTTTCTATTATTATTATTATTATTATTATTATTATTATTATTATTATTAAGAAAACCTTAGTGTCAGTTCTTTTTCCTTCTAATGCTTTTAAAATTTAATCTGATATTAAAAAAGTGTGCCCTTCCTCCTCCCCCATTACCAAAAGGATTTGGCAGTGCTGTGTGTGAGTGAAAGAGTGAGTAGTTTCTACGCTTATATTATACCAAGATACACCAAACAGGGTGTAAGTGCTCCATTATGCCCTGATGTTGTTATGAAATTGAATACACTTTTAAGAGTTTAAAATAAAGTTTTCCAATGCTCTGTTATTCTGGAGTGGAGTGAGGAATGTCAGGATAGATCACAATTAAGGTGAACAAATTTAAGTGTGGAATATTCAGATTTTGTTTGACCATTTTGAGTTTATTAAGGTCGACCTAGATCTTGCTATAATTGAATGTCAGTTAATAAAGGTGAAAATGGCTCTAACTGTCTCATCTTTACCTGCAAAACTTCTCTTGTGGATAACTATCTATGATGCTTTTGCCACAAATGGTGAAATAGTGTAGTATGTACTTTGTGACACACTGGAATAATGCGTGGTAGTGCATTTTGTCGTACTTACAGCACTGGCAACCATGATTGAAAGTTCAACTTCCTACATTTCGGGGTTGCCAATCTAAATAACTGTACTGTAATAAAATAACTATACTGTAATATTACATATTACAAACGTACATGTGGGAAGTAAAACCACTGCCCTCTTTGTATACTACATACAATGTATATACAAAAAATATCCAGAAGGTAGTGTTAATATACATTAACTGAAACAAATCACTGCATTTTGAATGAACTTAACTTTATTTGAAACAATATAAAACAATAAATATATACTTGCCGCCATTTTATCACTAAATTGATCTCATAGCCTCCTGTTGTTTCAACTAAAAAACATTGCCCACACTGTTAACGTTAGTCAGTTGTTTATAATGAATGCAAATATTTCCAACAAAGATATTATTTTACTATTATTTATTATTTTGAAAACACCATCATGCAAAAAATAATGTACAAGCACGTTTGTAAAATGTTTTACAGATTCTCGAAAATTAAAAACCTCGCTAGCGCTAGTTTTTTAAACATTTTCCTTGATTCTGTAAAAACCACTTCCCAACCTCACATTGTAATATACTATTGAAGTGCAAGAAAATGTAAGTACTATATTTTGAGAGTTATATATAAAATAATTTAAACATATAAAATATAAGTAAATTTATTTTTAAATAACTTTTAGATTGTATATTCTTATCTATTCTAACATGTTTTCAGTTAAAGTATATATCTTAATTTAGGTTCAGGCCCTATATCTTAAATACATTCATTATACCCTTTTATGCAAAAAATCTGAATTTTTTTGTTACTGGTACAGTAGTATAAATCTCAGCATTCTCAGACACTTGGTGCATTTTAAGAGACAAATATCTCATAACAATAGAACAAATAAACAAACATTATTTTATTTAATTAAATAAAAATAAAACTTAAAGTTTTATGTGATTTTCATATTTATTAAAACATATAAATTAGTTACAGCTGTTTCAGTACTTTGTACCTTCTTCAGACATGATAAATTAATGAATTTTGTTATTGTAGTGCATAACTACTGTAACTATGCATTTTTTTTTTTCAATCTCTATTATAAATTTAAAAGAGGCGATTCATTCAAATCTAGTTGGGAATTTAACAGCTTATTACCGCTTTTCAATTTATTTATCTCTACAACTTCTAAAGGGTCCAACTTCTTTCCTTTTTGTCACAAACATGTAAAATTTTAAAATTTGAATCAAAACAATGATCATATTAGAGTAAGTGGTTAGCATACTTTGAATTATCTAAATTTCTGTTATATGCTCTCATACATTCCTTTATACGAGAAGTAAAAGGTGTCAGCTTGTCCTATATAGACATTGTCACATGTGCCACACTTCAATTTATATACACCTGATAATTTTTTTCTTTTTTTACTTTGGTTTTATTGTTTTTTATTATATTTTGTAAAGTTTTATTAAAACATTATAAAACTGCACAATAAAAATGTATTTTTACATATTTTGACTATTTTTACTACATGTACATATTTGGAGATTAATGTTATGTAAAAATCCGGACTCTATTAATTACTAGTGGAAAATTTAATTACATTACTTGTATAAATAATGTACATATGTATGCTGTATTAATGTAAGATTATGTACATATTAAAACCTATTAGATATTTAGCAATTGATTTATATCTTTCTCCTGGTTGAACTAATAAAGACCTTTTCCCTGGGTTGTCAGGTTATGAGAATACAAATAAGGGACACTTGGAAGAAAATTCTAAATAATTTGATAGAATCTCATATCCACTTCATTGTCCCCACTGCAATGTTCCACGCTAGGCAGAAAGTTGGCATTGATGTGATCTGTTTCAATTTATGCACCACTTTGGCAGGTGTTGTGTACTTATATTGTATAAAGATAGAAGTGTAGGATGAGTATTGTTTAGTTGTTTCTTCACTCACCTCATACTTAACTCCCAAGCAGACTCGAGTTGTGAACGTAATACAGCATTGAGAATGTCACAATGAAGTGAAGAAACTCAAGTCTGCTTGGGAGTTAAGAAGTATGAGGTGAGTGAAGAAAAAACTAAACAATATCAAAATAAACCTCATAGTGTTATTTCCTACCTACATAACTTAATGTAGGATGAGTGTTTGTTATTTTTGTGTATTGTTTGTTGTATGAGGGAATATCATGAAGAGAAGGGACAAGGTGAAATCCAGTGCTTGCACTTGGTCTACCCTTATGAAGAAGCACCAACGGAACTAATGTTAAAATATTCTGGGCTATGTGGCCATGGTCTATAATTGGCATTTCTTCCAGACATTTCTCCCTCGAGTGCTTCTAGATGGTGTTCCCTTGTCGTAGACTCGATTGTGAATGAGCGGCAGAATGTTGGACACTGTCTTTTATACTCGTGCTGACCCCTGGATAGCTGGATGAAGTCACAGCTGATTGGCTAGATGTCATTAAAGTGGCTTCTGATTGGTTCAGAACTTTCTCCTTGTTATTGATTAATTTTAACCATCTATTGTCTAATGTGTGATACCAGGCTTTGGCCAGTTTTATTCTTTCATCCTTTCTATTGAAATTGTCCTTGTGTTTATAGATTTCTATGGCCTTTCTATATAATCTGGGGAAGTATTATGGTGTTGTGGCTAAAACCTTTGTTTCATCGTACAGAATCTGATGTCTATTTTCCATAATAACATGTTCTGCTATGGCCAATTTTTCTATTTGTTCTAGTCTGCAGCCAGACTTTGACTTGCCCAACCATCAAAAATCAATTTGATGAAGGAGAGAATAGCACTAAGAACTTTAAGCAACGACGAAGATATCCCAATTTTATCAGCCGATAAGAGAAACTCAACAGTTACAATGAATATCCATGAGTATAAGGAGAAGATAATAGAACTACTGACACCAGATACATATAGAACTACTGACACCAGATACATATAGAACTACTGACACCAGATACATATAGAACTACTGACACCAGATACATATAGAACTATCAAGCGAGACCCTTTATCCAGTATTCTTTGTAAAACAATTAACCTGAACAAACCATCCTTATCAGAAGAAGCAAAACAGGTTATGCGTCTCTGATTCTCAACCACCACGACTCTACGGTCTTCCCAAAGTACACAAGAATGGCATTCCACTCCGGCCGATTGTTAGTGCCACTGGCTCTCCGACCTACACACTCGCAAAGCACCTTACAGCACTTTTAAAACCATTCATTGAAGAATTGGACAGCTACAACAGAGACTCGACGCACTTCATTGAGAAGATACATAAACATAACATCTAACAATTATACTGGTTTAGCTTTGATGTAGTTTTCCTGTTTACTATGGTGCCTGTCAACGAAACCATGACCTACATTGGACAGATCTTCACAGAAGACATCTCAAAACTATTCAGACACATATTAACAACAACAATTTTGTTGCATATAGCTCTGGAAATAGCTATAAGAAAATCTGGGATTCAAATAGAAGATACATTGAGTCATAATGTCAGTTGAAAATGAGAGAGATGGTTCTCTTGAAAACTAGTTCCCGTGTTTAAAGAAATATAAAATAAGATATAAAAAATGACTCACTGATTTACGTAAGAAGGTACATTGTTTAATAAGTGCAGTCAGCTTCTCGCATATGCAGATGATTTGGTGTTCTCGGGGAGAAGAATCCCAGATGTTATTGAAACAATGCTTGCGCTGGAAGCTCAAACATGTAAACTTGGGCTGGAAATAAATGAAAATAAGATCAAATTCATGACTGTTTCTAGGAAAATTTACCTACTGGGTCAAAATATTGCTATGGGGAGTTATAATTTTGACATTGTTAATGAATTTGTGTATCTAGGAACTCTTTTAACCAATAAAAATAAATTAAGATTTGAAATAAATAGAAGAATTGGAGTTGCCAATAAAGCATATTTTGCTCTTCTTCTCATATTAAAGAGCCATTCTGTTCTTAGATGTACAAAAATCAAGATATATAAAGAATTAATTATACCAGTTGTTACTTACAGTTCTAAAACTTGGGTCTCATATCTGTAAATATTTTTTGAAATAAAGGTACTGAGAAGAATATTGGGAGCAGTTTGTGCAGATAACATCTGGAGAAGAAGATATAATAAATAATTAATACAATTATTAGGAGATCTTGATATTATCTCACACATAAGGCATGGCCGTTTGAGATGGATTGTATATATTAATAGAATGCCAAATAATAGAAAAGTAAAACAAATCTTCTGTGCACAATCTCAAGGAACCAGATCGAGAGGAAGACCTAAGAATAGATGGTGGGATTCTGTGCGCCAGGATCTTAAAAAATGTCAAATAAACCATTGGGAAAGGCTTTCTATGGAGAGGGATGTCTGGATGAGGCTTGTTGAGGAGGTGAAGGTTCTTCTTATTGGGTTGTGCCATTTAAGAAGAAGATTAACAACAACATACTTCCAATGGGATAACAGCTTTCATGAACAGATTGATGGAGTAGCAATAGATAATCCTCTTAAGTCAGGTAGAATTTTTTCATGGAGAAATTCGAAGAGGAAGCACTAAAAACAGCTCCCATGTCTCCAGAATATTGGTTTTGCTATGTAGGTGATATGTTTGTGGTATGGAGACATGGTAACAAAGAATTAGAGTGATTCCTTCAACATCTCAATGGCAGACACAGTAAAATACGGTTCACCATGGAAAAAGAAAACTATGGAAAACTCCCATTCCTGGATGTTCAAATAACAAGAAAAGACAACGGAGAAATTCAACATAGAGTCTATAGAAAACCCACACACATGGACCGGTATCTACATAAGAATTCTAGTCACCACCCTCGACAAAACGAGGCATCATAAAGACACCATTTGACAGAGCAAAGAAGTTATGCCAACCACAACATCTTAACCAAGATTAGCAGTATCTTTTCAACTGTTTCAAGAAAAATTATTATACATCTAAAGAAATAAAACAATCCGTAAATCCACAGATACAACAATGCAGAATGGACAATACATCCACAGTCAGCACAGCTTACTTGCCATATATACAATGGGTCACGGATCTTATCAGAAAACTTCCACAAAAAATACAATATTAAAACCATTTATAGACCTACAAGGAAAATAGAAAATTACCTTTGTTCAGCAAAGGATCCTCGACCACCACTCTCCACTTGTGGCATATGCCGGCTTCCATGTTTGTGTGAAAGATCTTACATAGGAACCACAAAAAAGAAGCATAGCCACCCGTTTAACTGAACATAGAAGAAACTGCAGACTAGAACAAATAGTAAAATCAGCCTAGCAGAACACGTTATTACGAAAAACGGACATCAGATTTTGTACGATGAAACACAGGTATTAGCCACAATGCCATATTACTTCCCTACATTATACAGAGAGACCATAGAAATCTATAAACACAAGGACAATTTCAATAGAAAAGATGAAGGAATAAAACTGGCCAAAGCCTGGTATCACACATTAGATAATAGATGGTTGAAACTAATCAATAACAAGGAGACAGTTCCGAACCAATCAGAAGCCACTTTGATGACGTCTAGCCAATCAGTTGCGACTTCGTCCAGCTATTCAGGGGTCAGCACGAGTATAAAAGACAGTGTCCAACATTCTGCCACTCATTCACAGTTGAGTCTAGAAGCACTCACCACTGAAGACGCCCTCTGGAGTCAAGGAAGAAACGTCTGGAAGAAACACCGGTTATAGACCATGGCCTCATAGCCCGGAAACTTTTAATGTTATGATTACCGGCTGTGAAAGCTTGCATTCCACAACCAAGGGAACTGCCTGGGTTTATGTCCCCCATCCTTTGAATGAATTGCCTTCTTAACATATGTACTTTGAGAGATTTGGAATTTAATCTAGCCAACTGGTGCATAATCTGGTTATTAAAATTGCACACATCACATCCTCCTCCTAGCCCTGAAATTGGAAATTTTACAATTAAAATTTTCTAATCTTTCAAGTATCAAATCCGGGCCCACTAGCTAAGCTACCACAGTGGATATACATACCACATTAACTGTAATTTTTAAGTTTCTGAAATACATAACATTTCTATAGGTGAACAACTTTGATGTTTTATTAAGGAAGGTTTCTTACATGCCTGTGTTTCTTCTATCTACCTATCTGGGCAGAGAAATTATTTTATGGAAGAACATTGATTAATTAACTATAATCCTCTCAAATATTGACATGTGCTTAAAATGTTATTCATTTCTCTATACAGTTCTCTATAATTGCCAGCTTAGAGTCTCTATCTAATGTTTAGGATTTTATGATAAAACTATTTCCTTCTAGTTTCCCAATGTTTGGTGACAATGTGTATTCAAAGCTTGGCATCATATAAATGTTCCCTATTCGTTTTTTCTTCTCTTCTGCAAAGAGGGAATTTTTAGGTTGGTGATAGAGCAATTCTATATAACTGGCTGTTTAATTAATCATAACGACCGACATAAGACAGCTGCCTTTCTTGGTACTTCTGGAATTATTTTAAGGATTATCATTTTCTTATGCTTGTTATAGGTGTAATTTTTATGATACTTTGATTGATTCATGTATAAACTATGTAAATAGCCTTTGTCTAAATGTTTATTTGCTAAGACTTTTAATAGTTTTATTTAGGGAATAAAGAATATCAAGTAAACACCAGATTAATTGATTACTTTGTCTAATTTGGCAACATACCAGTTTTCTTATTACTTTCAATTACTATTAGTCTCTTCTGCCTCTGTGATCTAGGGTTAAGTTCCTTCCCTCTGGTTCCAAGTTGGCAGTTTTAAACTAGGCCAGGGTTCATGGGTTTTTTAGGATGGAAAAATCCAAGGGTCAAGTCCTCTGGAGGGACTTGTAAGCTGTAGGTCCCAAGTCTGAAGATTTTATGCTCATAAAATAACCTCAAACCTAAATTAGTGCCCCTGAGGAAAATAATCTGCCTTTCCCTTCCAAGTAATATCTTAGTTGCCCACTAGATGTCTCTTTGAGGCAATATGCTAACCACATCACTCGCTGATATGTCTATGGAAATAAGCTTAACTAAATTAGCTTGATTAAGAAATTCAGCTAGGGAGCACTCATGTCCTCACATGGGGTTGTATGGGTATAGACTAGACTATTTAAACATAATTGAAATTTAAATTGTCCAATAAAATTACTGATTCCCTGTCAGGAACAAACATTTAAGAAAAACACACCATTCACACAAAATGTGGCAAATATGAATATAATGGCCAGGTGATGTTTGGACCATAAAGTTTTCTGGCATTTGTCTTACAGTTGAGGAAAAATTCCAGTAAGACCATCACCCAGGAAATTGTTCTGACTGGGGATTGTACACGTGCCCGCTGCATATGAAACAGCTACCCTGAGACCACAGCGGTAGATGGAAAGAAATAAAAGGGAACAAAATTTTTGGATTGTCATTGCATGCACAGCCGTGAATAACAATGAAATTAAAACACAATTAGGAACTTTGCAAAGATACTCCAATGTGTAATATTCAGAACAAGTATACGTTATATTTTAAATCAGGGAAAATTATTTTTATATTAATGTGTTGAATTAACATAAGATATCTATACAGAAAATATTCCCTAAAATATATGAATTACTGAAAGGAACTTAAAAAATTATCAGTTTTTATTTGTTTATGAATGAAGGATTTTGAATATCTTATGAGACCAGTAAGGGTCTCAAATATAGGATAAAGGATACCTGACAACCCTAAAATGTATTTCTTCCCCATCCCACCAGCCATAAAGGTAAGGAAGATCGTAAGTTTCTAGTTTATTAATGCTTATAGTTAAATGTAAGTGCTTTTTTCTTACTAACAGCACCTAGCATGCTATTGTATTTATAAATCATGAAGACCTATACAGGATTTAAGTATCAAACAAATTACATAATCCTGTTATATATATATATATATATATATATATATATATATATAGTATTAATCTTTAAATTGGCAAAACTCATTTTCTTATGCCAGCTTATGTGTCAGACTGCAGTGAAAACAAATCATGGTTAACTGTAAGCTTTGTCCATATTGTTGTATAATTTGACATCAATTTAAATTATTTATATATTTTAAATTGCTTTATTAAAAGTATTACATGAATTAAACTAATGTATCTTACAGGATACACTGCTAACTTAAGGATTAATAAAATACAGTACAAATTGGATAAAGATCACAAAGAAATAATTTTGAGATTAGCAAGTATTCTCCAAATAAAATTTTATATAGACTATTAGAGAGATTATGATATCTAAGAATTGCTAATTATTTATGCTATAAGTAAGTTAAGGACAACCCTGTGCCTGAGCATTTGGAAGAAGGACAAGTAAGTTGAAAAAAAATGATCTTCTTTACTTAACTCACAAATACTATTTATTATTTATCCACTCCCAAATTAATTCTATGATAAATTACATTTTTTTAGTTAATGCAGTGAATATATTGAGTTTTAGTTATATTAATTGAATCAGATTTTACACCTCATCTCACATACTGTATTTTGTATAAATTCAAGACCGGTTTCAAAAGGCATTCCTTTCATTGTTAACTGGCATCTGTCAGCAATCCTGTAAGCCCATTCTTCTTCCATATGTTGGTTGACACAGCTGAAGTAATAGCAAAATCATTGAAATAGATAAATCCAAAGAACTCTGTCTGGTATAAGTTATGCATCTGGAAACACAAGGACAAAATGACAAATTTTGAAATTTGATTTAGAAGTTCATCGGTCAACCAACAGAGGGATGAAGAATGGGATTACGGGAATTACAGTCATCAAATCAACCAGTCAGATGCCAGTTGACAATGAAAGGGAGGTTTTTTGAAACTGGTCCTGAGTTTATACAAAATGTGAGGTTTAAAATCTGATTCATTTAATGATTATTAAATAAAACATAGTATTATTTCCTAAATATGTCAATTTAGTTGTATTGTTACAGTTGAACTGCATTTAACTTCTGTTATCCATATCACTAACATCAATTATGGTAAAGTATGATTACTTATTTAAATGCAGTATCATAATGCTGAAATATAATGGAAGTAGATTAATGGATTATTTGTCATTAACAGAATTTGCAAAATTAAGACATTTTGCCCACTTTCCCTGAACATCATGTTCATCTTTAAATGTAAAGTGGTCCCATTACGGCTTAGCAGGAGCTTGGAGTATAGGGAGATTGAGGCTCCCATTTTTCTAAATAATTAACCCTGCATAACAGCCACATTCATCCCCCCCCCAGAACATGCGTATGGTACCCATTTACATTAGAGATAGTCAACTTCAGGGCCATAGTGCCAGAAAATGTAGGCCAATTTAAAAATCCCAATTCAATTTTCAGACTTGTATATTGCCTTAACCAACAATGCACTATGATATGCCTCTTATGTTTACATTAAACATTCTAAAAAATGAAATTTAATTTATCAGTGGATTATTTGAATTTTGATTATAATTTAAAAACATGTCTCATATTTCAGAACTATTGCAGTTAGTGACATTTTACCAAAATCAGATAAATCCACCAATTAAAAATATATATCATTTCTCTCAACTGTCAATTTCATAATGTGTCTTTTGTGCCAAATTTAAATTTTACAGTATAGTAATAACATAATATTTAAAAAATTAAATTAAAAAATTGTTTAAATCAATGAAAAATCTAAAATGTTACAAAATTTAAAAAAAAATGTTTTGACATAGCAAGTAGAGTGTGATACAAATTTGTCATAATTTTGGTAGAAATCACAAAGCAAAATACTACTCAGAAGAACTTTGATTTTCTTTAAATTTTAGTAAAATAACAGAACCTAAATTTTGGGTTCTGACTTCTGCTAGAACAATAATATACCTTAAATTTTTAATAAAAATTTGTGAAACAGACATATTAAGAACTATAAAGTTCCAGTAGTTTTTTATCTAGAACCATATTTTAATTAAATGTTTCATGATTAAAAATAGTTTAGAGATAATGATAATCTAGATAAAAGGTTTGCTTTGATTAAGTTTTTATATGTATGTATATATATATAAAAATTGTGATTGTGATGTAAATATTTTGATAGAACGGCCTGGAAGTCTAGTTGCCCCACAACGAGGTGGACGTCGCAGAATTCGTGTGAGTGCTGACATCCTGACAAGCGGTTCTTGTGGTGACACCACTGCTGATGGAGATGAATCATCAGGTGAGAGTCGTCTCTCCGACACTGACATGATGTCACCAGATGATGACCCAGATCTGGATGCTCTGCTGTCACCAGATCTTGACACACCTGATGAAATGGAAGACTCCATTATGGAGCGTAAGTGTTGTTTTTTACATTACTTGTACTCCAGTCAACTTGGATAGATTCAACATTACAATCCTGACCAATGCCTCTTTTTCCATTTTTTCCCTAGTCCATATCCTCTTTTGAAGGTCAAGTTTTTAAATAAATATCTCCAATAATCAAGATCCTTCCACATTTATTTCTCTAGTATTTCCTCCCACTTCTTCTCTCTTCTTTCAACATATGTCATGACCCATCCATCTTCTTTTTGATCTCTTTCTAGATCTCTTTTGTCTTAGCTTCAATTCCAAAGTCTTGTATTTTTTTCCCTAATTTTTTTTCAAATTCGAAGGGAAGTCATACTGCAATTTGTTTTCATAATCTCTAAATTCTTTGTACTCCCTAAAAGCTATAAAAATTGTCTTGTTATGTGAGATTTGAAATTCATTCAGATTGATTTATTACAGATGAGGTAATCGACAGGAAAAGATCATTATAGTTACTACTACTAATCTTCATTTATAAACGAACAGCAACACTCCTCAAAACTGTCTTGCATTGATATCAAGCAGGTTAAAATTTTTCTCATTTTTTTTTAAACATGTTTTTCTTCTATTCCTATATAGAGTGCAGAGAAACAAATATACAGTATATCTTCTCTTAATATTAAGGGGCATGGTGTAATATAATTGGTAAGGCAATACGCTACAAGCCGGAAGATCACAGGTTCAATTCCTGATGGGGCCAGAAATTTTAAACCTTCTGGTAACAATGACCCTGAAATCTGCTCAACATTTAATGGATATGACTACCAGATAATTTTACTTTTATCTTTTAATAATATCATCTCATCTTTATTAGGTATTAATACTTTTAAAAGTCATTATGAACCACCGTTGATATTACTATGTCATATTCTTATTGCATCCTTTCGGAAGGTTAATTCCAAAAATGCTTCCAACCATCTCTTATCTTCCCAGCTTTCCTTCTTTTTAGTTCTTCCCTATCGAATCCTCGTTTTTGTAAACTTTTCTTCGCTTGGTTAATCCATCTTTCTCTTGGTTGTTTTCCTTGTATCTTGAGATTTAAGTCTTTGTGGTAGTCTTTCCTTTTCCATTCTTTTTAAATGTCGAAACCATTTTAATCTATTTTTTTCTGTGTCTGTTGTTAATTTTTCTACATTTAATGTCTCCCTGATTTTGTCATTTCTTATTCTATCTCTCCTTTGTTTTATGTTTGATATTACTACATAAAAGGTTAAAATAATAAATTATGAACTTCTTTAACTGCTGAAGATGGAACATGTTCTGAAAGATCAGTGAAGTTGTTTAACTGAAATTTTACACACACGAGAACTGTCAACCATTGCATGTCGAATCCTACCTTGAAATTTTTCCCAGAGAAGCATTATGATGTATCAAGGCTGTGTCCAAAATTTTATCTGCTTTTTTAAGTGCAAGCCACTAAAATCCAGTGCCAAAACTCATTTAAACTACAGAGAAGTAATATGACTCCCAATTCAATAGATTGGATAACCTGCATGCGATTTGCTCGCACATGGAGTGGGGAGAGGAAGGTGAGTGAAGCAAACATGATATCAGTTAATATTTAATTTTAGGAAGTGATATTTTGAGGTTATTTTAATTAAATTATTTTCAGTCTGATCATCTTGCCTCAATAACATTAATATTGAGGTAAGATGATCAGACTAAAAATAATTTAATGATATGAGTTGCTAGCTCACTGGGCCGTCCTATGAAATGCTGGAGGGAAAATTTTCCTATAGGATCGTAACAGGCCTTGGCCTAATACTTGGAAGGAAGAAGAAGTTGTTAGCTTATTTATGTCGTTGCATAGATTAGAAAAATTTACTATATAATGTGTGCTCTGAGGTCCCATGAATATAACAATAATATATAAACCTGCTACCATAAAGCTCAAGCTCAGGGTTCGTGTAAACTCAAATACATATATATAAATATAGACTAACGGTCTTACTAATAAAAATCTCTAACAGGCTTTCATCAGTTGTTTAATTATACAATATATAAGCCTTATGTAGATCATGTATAATTTCCTTACTAATAAATGTTGTGCCGGAGCTATATAACAAAACAGCAGTTATACACAATATGTCACATATTCGTCATCATAATGACGTCAGAACAATATTACTCGCAGTTTGTAACAGAAATAAAACAACATCAACTAGTGATTAATTGTGTAAGAAATGAATATGGATAAGAATTAATAGAGATTCCCTAATTGAGGAGGTACGGAAAAAATAAGTGTGTTTTAATTTATATACATTTCACTTTATGTTATGTCAAATAAAACGTAGAATTGGTTTCACAGATAACGTGCTGCCATCTAACGTCAAGAATTTCGACCAATTCTTTGAAACTAATAAAAGCTTTCCCCATTACTTATGGATTACATGCAGTGTTTTAAGATGCGTTAGAAAACGTTCAAAACAGTAGGAAATGTTACCGACAACAAAATATCATATCAAGCGAAAAAAAAAATCACTATAGTTTGGCCGGGAATCGAATCTACGACCTCACGCACCGTAGTCAGGAGCTCTAACCACAAGGCTATACCAAGTTAACATGTAGTTTCTTGCAATAATAGTACCTGTATACTTAAATACACTTTTTTATATCGTGTGTGTGTGTTATGTATTAAAGATGCAAGAAAGTTTTCTTAAAATAATATTATGAAGCATTTAAACTACATTCAGGTTAAATCTTGTCTACAGCAATTATTGTAGAACATATCCTTTTATGATTCAATGTTCAATTTTAAAATATTTTTAGGCCTAATCGAGAATGAGTGTAACGAAAGGCATTTTATGATGCCTTTATTTTCCTACCCAGAGCTTTATTAATATTATTTATGCCCTGTGCATCCATCAAACAGTCGTTAAAGTGTTGCATTTTGGGTTAAATTTAAGGAAACTTTCATCAATATCATAAGAAAACAATCAGTTGATCTTAATGTCCGACATTTTGTCTAATTATAGAATTCTTAAACAAGGCTGGAGGCATGTATAACGATTCCCATGTAAAGTTGTACACCTCTTCTATACTGAACAGCTAATACAGTGTTTATTAGTAAGAATTTTCAACTGAGATGTGTATAAACCTTGTATAAAAGTTATATATGGATTATTAGTAAGAGGGATAAAGATTATAGCATGTACAAGTGTCCATTAATATGACATAATATAATATATTGCATATTTAATGAGAACCAAAGAGCAAAATAGATAAATCATAATAATCTCTAGCAGAGTATCCGTGGCTGGGCCCTATTTCACAGACATGTTTCACTACTCGGAATTGGCAAACTGCTAGACACAAGTAATAAAATAATAATCCAGCAACATGTACAAGAAATAATCCAAGCTGTACACACAATATTTAATAATCATGAGTCTTAAGCAGGGATTATATAACTATTGTACTGAATTAAATTACACTGAAGTTCAAGTAGTGATCTAGAATACAAATAATAAATCAGCATGTAAAAATAATATAGAAGTATATTTCAAATATATGAGTCAAGCATGATAAATGAGATATAAAGAAAATCAATAACTTCTTTACAAACATGAAATTAAATCAAAGTTAACAAATAATGTGTTCTTTAGCAGTCTTAAAACTTTTACATAATAATAAATAATATAATTATCCATACCAATAACATTCAATTCTCCATTCACTTTGATAAACAAACAGCATCATCACGCAAACTTGTAATGCTGGATGGCAGAGGGACCCACCACTCGGCGATCCTTGCCGCAACGAAACTTAACCCTGCAGGAAGATTGCCGGTCAATCTGACCCTGGTGACTGAATAACTGATGACTGACCTCGGGCCTTCCGTGTCACGGGACTATATTACATGCCGGAGATCCATTGCGCCGATGCACATAACGAAAGGAAGAGGTGGGTAGAGGACAAGTTCAGGAAAGGATGGCATAGATATACACAGGCTATATCGGTGAAAACAGAGCTATAGGTGGGGCAACACACAGAAATAACTGCACACGGTGCACCGGTAGTGATTTTCTGTTTGCGGCATTAAATAAAGACGATCACGACTTGTAAAGAATGTTCAGAGATAAACTAAACAGTCTCAATATGTTACTGAGTGAGAAGTTTTTAATCCCATTCATATAGTTGAGTTTGTGTTAAATTATTTCTGCGAAAGAGGTGTTTCTTCAACTGGGTATATAACACTAAAGAAAGGAACTGGGCCAATGCATTATAGAACTTATTGAGGAAGCTAATTATGCTGGTATTGATATATGTATGAAGGAAAACAATTCTCGAAGTACATGATTACAGTGAATGTTATTCCAGTGCTAACGATCATGAAATGCTATCGCCTATCGCAGGTAATGTTGGGGTATGAGTTCTATACCACATATCGAGTCTCCTGACATTGAATCCACTGATACAAGTCTGTCAACTTGCAAATCCACTTTTTCTGGTTACATTCCTAGTCCTGTGAAAAAAATTAATGTTAACGTAAACACTGATTACAAGCAAAAAGCTGTTGATTTCTGGATAAATGAAGGTGGTAAGAAGCAACATTTTTATCAAACATCTGAAAAAACTTCCATTTGGTCTCAACAGAGAGACACTTTATTTGTTGGAAGAAACAAATATCTCTTTTGCTGCTAAATCGGGTAGAATGTAAAATCATATTTGTATGAAAAGCCCTACTCTCATTTTGTGAAAACTAGAACTTACTTACTTACTTACTTACTCACTGGCACTATCGAACCCGTAGGTTCATGGCCGCGCGGACATAAGCTCTCCATACATCCCTATCCTGAGCTAATGCTTTCCAATCATTTCCTGTATAATCTACTTCCCTCAAATCATAATTAATGTTATTCTCCCACCTCATTCTTGGTCTACCAACTGGGCGTTTTCCTTCTGGCTTTCCTACAAGAAGTTTCCATGCACGTCTTTCATTCCCCATACGCGCAACATGTCCTGCCCATCGCAGTCTACGGGACTTAACTGTTCTTATTATATCTGGCTTCCTATAAAGACCATGTAGTTCATTGTTATGTAGTCTTCTCCATTCGCCTGTCTGTTCATCTATCTTTGGTCCAAAAATTTTCCTAAGAACTTTATTCTCAAATACTCGTAATCTCCTTTCCTCCCTTAAAGTAAGAGTCCATGTTTCGCACCCATATAATATAACTGGTAGAATAATAGTTTTATATATTTTCAGTTAACGTTTTTTGAAAGGAGTTGGGACATCAAAAGTCTCTGCAATGCATAATGCATGCATTTCCAGAATTGAGCCTATGTTTAATTTCTTTGTGCATCTCATTCCTATTTGTGATTATTGTTCCTAGGTATTTGAATTCAGCCAATTCCTCAAAATTCCCTCATTTGTTATTAGCTGTCCATTGCCATTATACAATGTCTTTCTAACGTGTGGACCATATATTTAGTTTTACTGACATGTTGTGCTGCTGGTTCCAGTCACCTATTTCTTATGTGTGAGCTCAATAGTGTGTGCGTGTTGGCCTTTAGTATCTCCTTGCTATCGGCCAGTAGTACCACATCATCAGCATAAACTAACAGCTTATTAATACCATTCAGTTGTAAGCCTTCCTTATTCTCTAAAGATTTAATGGCATGCTCTAGTACAAAATTAAATAGCAGAGGAGATAGTGCATCTCCTTGCTTCAACCCATTCTGGATTTCAAAAGTGTCTGAAAACTGTTTGCCTACACGCACCCTACTCGTTGAGCCATTTAGACACATTCGTATAAGTCTAACTAACTTTTTGGGAATTCCGAACTCCAGCAGGATACTATATAACTTCTCCCTCTTAATTGAATCATATGCTTTTTTGAAGTCTACATATAGTTGATGTACAGTACCATTATATTCCCATTCTTTTCTAAAATCTGTCTTATACTAAAAATCTGATCTGTTGTAGACCTGTTTCTTCTCAAATGCACATTGATGATCTAGAATGTCATCAATATAGGGAGCAAGTCTGCTTACTAATATATTTGTTAGAATTTTGTACGAAGTTGAAAGTAATGAGATGCCCCTATAGTTGTTGCAATCAGTTTTATCTCCTTTCTTATAAATTGGTACGATAATTGATTCCTTCCATTCATCTGGAAGAGCTTCTTTTTCCCAAATCATACTAAGCAACCAGCGTATCTTGTCCATCAATTTTTCTCCCCCTGATTTTATCAATTCTGCTGGGATCTCATCTGAACCTGATGCTTTATACATCTTCAATTTTTCAATTGCCATTTCAACCTCTAATGCACTTGGCTCTGCGACTAGCATTTCTGCTGTCTGTAACTTATCCTCCTCAATGTCCTGTTCTGTATGTACATTTAATAGCTGATTAAAATAACTTTTCCATCTATTTAATATACTCTTGGAATCTGCAATCATATCCCCATTTTCATTCCGAATTATGTTTGTTGTAGCCTGAAACCCTTTCTTCTCTATACTAATTCCCTGATATAATTCTCTAATGTTCCTATTTTTTGCATTCATTTCAAGATCATTAATCTTCTCTCTCAAATATTCCCTCGTTTTACTCTTTAGTAACTTGGTGGTTTCCCGTCTAACACTACCCAATTGCTCTAAATTTACCTCATTTGGCTCGTGTAACCATTTCATTTTTGCTAGCTTTCTTTTCTTTACAATGTCGGCACATTCCTCATCAAACCATTTCTTGTTTTGCCTCTTTTTTAAACAACCAATGCTTTCTGATGCTGACAATTTAATAGTATCTCTTATAGCCTCCCATTCTTTATTTATATCAGTTTCTTCTTCGTTTGCCACATTGTCATCTGAAGATTCCAGTACTTCAAATCTATTAGCAATTTTGATTTGGTATTCTTGCCGCATTTCATCATTTTTCAAGTTTTTTAATTCATATTTTACTGAATCATCTTTAGTGTTTGTTCCTCTCATAAGCGATAGCCGTTGTCTGATTTTCACCCTGACCAGATGATGATCTGAATTGCAGTCTGTCCCTCTAACTGATCTAACATCAATGATGCTACTGTGCCAGCATTTATCCACTAATACATGATCTATCTGGTTCCGAGTTTCTCCATCTGGGGACGTCCAGGTGTATTTATGAATATCCTTATGCTGAAATGTGCTCTTAACAATGAGATTCTTTGATGTGGCAAATGTGACTAATCTAACCCCGTTGTCGTTACTATCTTCATGAAGACTGAATTTGCCTATTGTTGGTTTGAATATATCTTCCTGCCCCACTTTTGCATTAAAATCTCCTAAGACAATTTTCATATGATATCGTGAAAGGCTATCAAATAAGCATTCTAATTCTTCATAGAACTCATCCTTGATCTTGTCATCTTTATCTTCTGTGTGGGCATGTACATTTACAATTATAAAATCATGTCGTTTACCCTTTAGAATTATGTATGATATCCTATCACTAACAAACTTAATATCTCGGATAGCGGATAGGATCCTCCTTCTGACTAAAAAACCCGTTCCAAATGCAGGTCTTTCTGCACCCCCATAGTATAATGCAAAGCTTCCTGATTCCTGACTACCTTCTCCTGGCCACCTAACTTCCTGTAAAGCGACTATATCCAAGGGCGATTTATCCAATTCCCTCGAAAACTAGAACTACTGAATGAAATGTGAGTGATGACTACTTGCAACTGTGTGCCTTTGGATATGCACGAGGACAGAATATTGAAAGTATACATTTCTCTGCATCTTATGCTCGGGTCAGTCGTTAAAATATATATAATATTAAGAGCAAGAAAGTAACTGAATTCGTATTGCACTCCCATATTTAGGATTAGGAAAATATTTATGGGTACATTCTTACTTACTTACTTACTCACTGGCACTATCGAACCCGTATGTTCATGACCGCGCGGACATAAGCTCTCCATACATCCCTATCCTGAGCTAATGCTTTCCAATCATTCCCTGAATAATCTACTTCCCTCAAATCATACTTAATGTTGTTCTCCCACCTCATTCTTGGTCTTACCAACTGGGCATTTTCCTTCTGGCTTTCCTACAAGAAGTTTCCATGCACGTCTTTCATTACCCATACGCGCAACATATGGGCACATTCAGTGGGCAATAAAGCATTCTAGCGCTGCATAGACTCTTGATGTCCCAACTGCTTTCAAAAAACGTTAAACTGAAAATATATAAAACTATTATTCTACCACTTATATTATATGTGTGCGAAACATGGACTCTTACTTTAAGGGAGGAAAGGAGATTACAAGTATTTGAGAATAAAGTACTTAGGAAAATTTTTGGACCAAAGAGAGATGAACAGACAGGTGAATGGAGAAGACTACATAACAATGAACTACATGGTCTTTATAGGAAGCCAGATATCATAAGAACAGTTAAGTCTCGTAGACTGCGATGGGCAGGACATGTTGCATGTATGGGGAATGAAAGACTTGCATGGAAGCTTCTAGTAGGAAGGCCAGAGGGAAAACGCCCAGTTGGTAGACCAAGAATGAGGTGGGAGAATAACATTAACTATGATTTGAGGGAAGTAGATTATACAGGGAATGATTGGAAAATATTAGCTCAGGATAGGGATGTATGGAGAGCTTATGTCCGTGCGGCCATGAACCTATGGGTTCGATAGTGCCAGTGAGTAAGTAAGTAAGCGCTTTAGCAAAAATGGCTGCCATTTGCAGCGGAAATTTAAGGAGTTTGTTGAATGAACTGCTGCATGCAGCGGAACCTCCAAATTTCAATTTGTTCATTGGCTCATTACTCATATTACTATGCGATGCTATTGAAATTAATCATAATACTAATAGGGATATACAGAATTTACGATTTATTTTAATGTATGTTATTTATGAAATTGATGAATAGTTCGTTTAAATAATATATTATTATAACGAGAAAATTTGTATTAAGTATTAATATATCAGGCGGCTCTGTGACGCAAGCGATTAGACGCTCGCCTCTCACCGCTGGCTTCTCGAGAACCTTATTTATAATATTTATTATTAGTTAAATCTTATTAATTTGTGTTTTAGTAAGAGTAGCTTTTTTAACTTTATTAGAGTCTCTGTCACTATATGTGGATTTTGTAGTGGAGGAAACGGAGCTACTGCAGGTTTTTTTTTGGGGTTTCTCCCATTTTCCTCTACCACAATTTCATTCCACCTTTCCCCATTTTCATCTCATCCATTTCGTTCATCAGTTGTAGTCAGCCCACACCCTTGTTAATTACAGACCTCTATAAATATAGGGGCTTAATTTAATCTCTCGATCTGACCCTGAGTTGGACACAGCTTGATGTTATTTTATTGTAATATAATGTACGGTTAAAAACTATAATATAGTTACCTTGTAGGTCCGTCTCCTCAACTTAAGTTCTTTTAAACTATGTAGGCCTTTCGGGACTAGTCCCATCATCAGCAGAATGCATTAGGTCCGTTCTTGTTGACCCTTGTTGAAGCACTGACTTGGATGTGAGAATTTTGTATAGAGGATTGTGTGGATTAGGTGTGTATTCATTGAGAATCAGGTTGTTGTTGATTTCTCTTAGGATTGTGATTTCCTCCATTAATCAAGACATCCTTTTCAACATAAAATAAGTACATTCAAAAGCCTAATAAATAGGATGCTAAAACTCCCTCTAAATAAAGACAATTATAATAAAGAATTAAATTACATCAAACACATGGCAAAAATTAACGGATACAACAAACAAATAATAAATAGAATTATAAACAAACAAAAAAGGAAAAACATTACCAACATAACCAAACTTGAAATAGAATCCAATGACAACAACAAGAAATGGATAACTCTCACGTACACTGGTAAAGAAACATTAAAACTGGCCAAACCACTAAAAAAGCTCGATAAGAATATTAATATATCCTACAGAACTGACAACAAATTAAACAATTTAATAAACAACAACATCAAAGAAATAGACGAATTCGACAATAAAGGCATCTACAAATTAACATGTACAGACTGCAATAAATTCTACATTGGGAAAACTAACAGAAGCTTCAACATTAGATTCAAGGAACATTTCAGAGATTTCATTTACAATGAAGGAAAATCAAGTTACGCAAAACATGTAATTCAAGCTGGACACCATATGCATAACATCGATAACACCCTCACAATAGTACATAGAGAAAACATTCCAACAAGAATAAATATAATGGAGGAAATCGCAATCCTAAGAGAAATCAACAACAACCTGATTCTAAATGAATACACACCTAATCCACACAATCCTCTATACAAAATTCTCACATCCAAGTCAGTGCTTCAATAAGGGTCAACAAGAACGGACCTAATGCATTCTGCTGATGATGGGACTAGTCCCGAAAGGCCTACATAGTTTAAAAGAACTTAAGTTGAGGAGACGGACCTACAAGGTAACTATATTATAGTTTTTAACTGTACATTATATTACTGTGAACTAATACCTCAACGGAAAATCACCATGAATTTTACTAGTATCGATTATTTTATTATATTAAAATATCACTCCTGCGAATACCCTATGTGATGCATATCTTGCTCCTTCATCATCACATAACACATATATTTAATAAACACTAACCCTCTTACTAATAATCCATATATAACTTTTATACAAGGTTTATACGCATCTCAGTTGAAAATTCGTACTAATAAACACTGTATTAGCTGTTCAGTGTGTAAGAGGTGTACAACTTTACCATGGGAATCGTTATACATGCCTCCAGCCTTGTTTAAGGATTGTATAACTAGACAAAATGTCGGACTTCAAGATCAACTGATTGTTTTCTTATGATATTGATGAAAGTTTCCTTAAATTTAATGCAAAATGCAACATTTTAACGACTGTTTGATGGATGCACATGACATAAATAATATTAATAAAGCTCTGGGTAGGAAAATAAAGGCATCATTAAATGCCTTTTGTTACACTCATTCTCGATTAGGCCTAATAATATTTTTAAATTGAACATTGATTCACAAAAAATATGTTCTACAATAATTGCTGTAGACAAGATTTAATCTTAATGTAGTTTAAACGCTTCATAATATTATTTTAACAAAACTTTCTTGCAACATTAATACATAATACACATACCGATATAAAAATGTATTTAATTATAGAGGTATTATTATTACTGCAAGCTACATGTTAGCTTGATAGTCTTGTGGTTAGAGCTTCTGACTATGGTCTGTGAGGTCCTAGGTTCGATTCCCGATCAAACTGTAATTTTTTTTTTTTGCTTAAAGCGTTATTCTGTTGTCGCTAACATCTCCTACTATTTTGAAGGTTTTCTAATGCATCTTAAAACACTGCATATAATTCGTAAGTAATGGGAAAAACATTTATTAGTTTCCAAGAATTGTTCAAAATTCTTGATGTTAGATGGCAGCACATTATCTGTGAAACTAATTCTACAATATATTTGACATAGCATAGAGGAAAATGTAAATAAATTAAAACACACTTATTTTTACCGTACCTCCCCAATGAGGGAATCTCTATTAATTCTTATCATACTCATTTCTTATACAATTAATCACTAGTTGATGTTATTTTATTTCTGTTACAAACTGCGCGTAATATTGTTCTGATGTCATAATGATGACGAATATGTGACGTATTGTGTATAACGATTGTATTGTTATATAGCTCCAGCACAACATTTATTAGTAAGGAAATTATACATAATCTACATAAGGCTTATACATTGTATAACTAAACAACTGATGAAAGCCTGTATAAGAGATTTTTGTTGGTAAGACTGTAAGAGTATTGCCAGGTGGGCTGTAGGGCAAATTTTATTCAATTGTTCAGCCATTTTATTCATGCCATTTCTTACATAACACTTGACACTTTTAGGCCTATATTTAAATCTGTGAGGATTAGGGGTTACATTAGAAAACACAGGAAATACAGGCATATGTGCAAAGCATGGCCTAAGTACAGCAACCAAACAATTGTATAAAGGAAGGTATCATTGTATTTTTTCAACCTCAAACATACTTCATCTTTATTTTAAATTTGTTAAGGAATAGGAATGAAAACAAAGAAGAATATCAATTTATAATAATTTAAATACGGTTTTCTTAACAATTGATTAATTTAATTTTTTTGCATCATCTGAAAATATTAATTACTATAAGAGTAACTACCACAATCTTTATACTCCTCTCCTGGCACGACAGGCCTAGAAGGCCCTTAACCTACCAGCCGGCTGCTGGCCTCACATCCACATGTGCAATGTGGTCAGCATGTCGGGTCCCCTAGCCGTTATAGCTGGTTTTCTCAACCTGGAGCCACTACTTATTGCCTCACGATGCTGGGTGGGCACCAGTCCCATGCTGGCCGAAATACCATGAGAAAATTTCTTCCCCCATGGAGACTCGAACCAACGCAAACCCCTTAGCTCTGCACCAAGGTTTCCTGCCGTAACCACTCGACTACGGCATGGGACCCATAATCTTTATGGCTAAAGTAAAACCAAAAAATTATATGTAATTTCCAACCATATATTTGAAATTCTGTCATAACAGCAGTTATTTATAGATAACCTCCCACTCACCATACTTAAAGACATTATTTAATATAACCTCTAACATTAGCAATTAGTCCAGTCATAATAGGGGGTTCACCTCGGAATGAGAAATAATAAGCTGAAAACTGGAATAGACCTTCATTTTGGCATTTTAAAAGTTGTCTCAAAAGTCTCATAAAATCTCATGTCCACAGCTTAAGATATTCAAGGTCAAAGGTCAAAAAATTGTTTTTTTTTGCAAATATCTCGTTTTCTATGGCTTTAATGCTATTTATATTCATTATACATATTGTAGGGAATAAAATTCTCTACAACTTTTGTTTAAAACATTTTTTTATATATCAAACCGTTTTTCAGATAGAGGATGGTGAACGCGCAGCACTTAGCTATCTACAGCATAATGCTACTCCTAAATAATTGTTAATGTGTTTTTACCACCAGCCGTGCACTGTTATGGTTGCCCGGGAATCTGCGTATCCCGGTCTTCTTGGCATCAATGAAAAACAAAAATGGTTATTGTGAGTTATCCATAGAAGATAATCATTATACTGTCGCGAACTTTTTTGTAGAGTTTTTTGAGGTATTCGATTCTGTGTACAGTAATTTGGTGTATTTGTTATGGTTTAGGCAGCGTAAGTCATTTTAGCATCAAAATAGGGACTTTATTTCACGTTTTTCGCTACAACGTGTGATTTTTAGGGGTGATGGGGTTCAGTATTACAACTCTCTTATACCCTATGTTCATTCCCCGGAATCTCCTGAACATTTTTCAAAAAGCCCCATCTCAATCCAATGAACAGTATGGCAGAGCATGCTTGCCCGGGAATCTACTTCCCCCGATCTTTTTGGCATCAATGAAAGACAAAAATGGTTATTGTGAGTTATCCGTAAAAGATAAAGATATGCTGTCGTGTTTTTTGAGATATTCAATTCTGTGTACATTAATTTGATGTATTTGTTATTGTTTAGGCAGCGTAAACCATTTAAGCGTCAAAATTAGGACTTTGTTTCACATTTTTCACTACAAAGGATGATTTTCAGGGATGTAGGAGTTGAATATCACAACTCTCTTATAGCCTATGTTCGTCCCGGGTGAACATTTTACAAAAAACTGCATCACAATCGGATCAACGGTATGGTCGTGCATAAAGTATGAACAAACAAACAAACATTCATTTTTATATATTAGATGTAGATTAATGAAAAATATGACTTAATGTAATGTAATAATTAATAAAAAATGCAAATTGATTATAACTATATACATTTTTAAGGTTTATAGACTTTATACGGCATATTATATAATGCGACTAACGGTTGACCTTACATTATGCTGTAGATAGCTAAGCGCTGCGCGTTCACTGCCCTCTATCTGAAAAACGGTTTGATGTATAAGAAAATGTAAACAAACGTTGTAGAGAATTTTATTCTCTAGAATACTTATAATAAATATAAATAGCATTAAAGCCATAGGAAACGAGATATTTGCAAAAAAAAAAGATTTTTTTACCTTTGACCTTGAATATCTTAAGATGTGGACATGATATTTTATGAGACTTTTGAGACAACTTTTAGAATGCTAAAATGAAGGTCTATACGAGTTTTCAGCTTATTTTCTCTCATTCCGAGGTTGACCCTTAGTTTTTACCTATATGACTGGACTAAATGCCACTTTCTTAGTAAAGTTAAGTGTTACACTAAATAGTATATCACTTAATCATTTATAATATATGAAATACATTTACCACCAAGATTAATGGTAGTATACAGTGAATAGCAATATCCCATAAGAGAGACTACATGCATTTGAATTAAAAAATATATAAGACCAGATTTCATTTTATGATAAATTGGGAATTAAAATGAAAATTATTCATACCTGGTTCAAGTAATGGCCCTCAGTATCTCAATGATAGGACATAGTGTATAAAGTTGGAGATTAAATAATGGATCAGCTATGATTAAAATCCTATGTTGAGTGCAAATTTTTCTGTTCATACATTACCAACTATAGCTGTAATTTAATTTTATTAATGCACATCACACTAGAGTATTTGTATCTTCACTGGTCAAAATTTAGATAAGAAATCTAGAATATTGTAATATTTCAGTTCAAATTATGGCCGATACTTCACAAAGCTCTTTATTCAGAAAAGATTACAAACATAAGATACACAGTTCATCTCTTTGTCCATTCCACAATTTTCTTATCGTGTTACACATTTAAAGAAGAGTACAAATGTTTGTTTTATCTGTAGAGAAAATTGGTTCGACAACCACTGTAACACTTCCAGAAATGACCCCATGAACACAATCATAAGATTCTAATTTATTTTATATATATCTTGAAACTAAAAATTATAATTAACTTTGAACCAGGTATTAGTGAATGAATCATCTGAGGATATAATTTTCATAATAAAAATATTAACTCGTCAATAACACAATGATCTACATGAAAAGAATAGGTTATAATTGTAAATTCTTGATGTTGATAACAATCTTAAAATTATCACTGTCTTTAATTTTACTTAATATATCACTTATGTTCGTCTAAAAGGGTTAACCACCTTGAATAACTCATATTAATGTCCAGGCGTAAATAATACAAAATTTGTACATCAAACATAAATTGTTTATAGATAAAGATGCCATGTTTAAACTGAATGAACCAGCCAATCACAATGGATACAGCAGTTTCTTCTGTCTGCAGACTACTTTTACTTCACTGCAATAGCTGCAGTCAGCTGGAGCCCTTTATTGCCTGCTGAATGCCCCCAATAAAACTGCGGAGTAATTTCTTGAAACTACCCAGGCATGATTTATTAATTTTTTCCATACTCTTCTATTTATAACACAGTTCAAAGTGGTTTGAATATGATCAAAACGGACCCTATCCTTTGCCAGTGAGAAACACACTCACACAGTAGCTACAGTGTATTGACACTATTATGCCCACAATAAGAATGGACAGCTCATTATTTTCCAAACTTTTATCGTCCTTTAGGAACCAACACAAACTTTTGGTCCATTAGTGTCTGAAAGGTTATTTAAAGCTGACAACATTATTGTCACTTCAACAAAATTAAGGAAAATCTGAAAGAAAGAGCTCAAACAGTTGTTTACAGAAGCATTCTTTCCATACTCTGAAGAAAATTCTGCTCTACTTTTCAATTCCATGTCTTCAAAATATTCCTTCAGGCAAGACATTAGAATGGCTCCAAATTTCTCCTGGCACTACGGAAAAAATCCAATCACTCGATAAGTTTTTTTTTTTTCGGCAGTGGAAAGCTCTTACTGCTGCTTAACAGAACTAATTACATGAGATGAAAACATTCATGAAGAGGTTTTCCACTGAAACAGGATTCTGAAACTTCAGTTTCGCATTCACTTTCAATTTTCATCCCCAAGGTTTCAAAACATGATAAAATATTTTTGGTTTGCAAGCAGTTGTATGACCGACTGACCTCCCGAATTCATAGTGCCTGTGAAATATTCCTTGGATACAAGAGAAAAGCATTTTGAATAACATTGTGACAATAAAGTTCTTCTATGCTGTGCATGGTGCAAGAAGACATTGTGTTATCACCTTTCAATTGGCAATAGCCACTTGTTTTTCTTTCTTTGCTGATTGAAACCATGTGGTATAGCATTGTATGTCGTGTCTTCCTGTGCAGTGCATGTAATTCACAGCCTCACTATGCTCTGCTCTAAGAGCAAGGAACGCCCATCTGCTCCACACAGTGGGTTACCATTGCTGGATTCTGGCTTCGATATATATGTTTTCAAATTAAAAATGGCAGATAATTATATTAAATTAATGTAGGGAAGTAAACATTATGAGGTATAATCATTAAAATTCATCGGAGAACATTTTGTTTAAACAACTCACCTCATAGGATTCATGCTTCCATGATACCGCGGTTTCAAACACAGTCGTGTTCAACCTCAGCCATAACTCCGACTGACGAAATGCTTTGGCCGTCAACTGTTCTATTGTCACCATCTTCAGTGCTGCCATCTGATGGTTGAATTTATGAACTTCGAAATCAAAGTAATTTCGTTAGGGATATCAAAATTCATTGATCTATCTTTATTTTTCTGAATGTATATTTTCTCCCAAACTGTCAATCCCAAAGGCTTCTAAGTAATAAATTCTCTACTTAGAGAAGCCCATTATAACTTACGAGTGTACATACCACCACATAAATGAGACAAGCTCAAGAAATCAAGATATTCACTGTATTTCAATTTTAATTAGCTTTTTATGTTAATTCTGACCCCATTTTAAAATATCATGTTCATGATTTGAAACAAATTTAATGGATCACGCCATGGCATAGTTGTTAAAGGAAACATGGTACAAACAAGAAAGTCATGGGTTTGAGTCTCGATATGGTCAGACCTTCTTGTGGCATTGTGGCTTTGGGGTCGACTCAGCTCCTGATGGAAATAGTACTAGATGCATATTCTGGGCAAAAATGTGGCCTCCGACAACCCGGTAGACATCTTGTGCCCATTGTCCAGAAAGATGGGAGCTTCAACATGTCACTACTCCAAAGGCCTCCCAAGATCACTTTACCGTAATAAATCAAAACTGAGAGGTTATATATAATATAATTTATTTATTTATTGAATGGTTATTAATTATGAAATCCAAACATATACAAGAAACAAAACATTGTAACCAAAACAAACAGGCTTCCATGAAATATAGCACTAACAAAATTTAGAGCATGTACAGTTTGGATTTGTTCGTTGTTAATTATGGGAATCACTGCTATTTTTACATTGCATAAAAATATTAAATTCCTGTAGATGCAAATGTAACAATAACATTAAATTTTACAATTCAGAACACAAGTAGACCATTCCAGTATGTCATATTTGGATAAACAAGATGTTAAAAGTTATTAGTCCATAATTAATTCTAGAGATTGTTTTAGAACTCTCTTTGCAATTACAGTTACATTTAATATTGAATTACAAACATGGTGAAATGTAGTTGGAATTTTTTTAACGTTACTTTTTTCATGAAATGGGTCTAGTATAGTGTCTAGTCTTAGTGTACTTGTGCTTTGAACAATCCATTTGTCAGTTCTGTTCTAACTACACAGAAGTTTTTCTATATTTTCTGGTAGTAAACTATAAGGCCTGTGTGTCAGGATTGTTTTGCACGATGAGAAATTATGCTCAACATCACATGATGTTATGGCAGCATACTTGTATCATGCTATATTTGATAGTTTGATGTAAAATGAGAAAAATGTTGTCCTTACCTACATGAACTTAACTGATTTCACAAAGTACTGCTTCATGTTTAGCAGTAGCAGTCTTTTCTACATTTAAATGCTGTAATCTGTTCACAAAGTAAGGACTGCTCTCAGATGGCAAGAACGAATGACAGCTACTTGACTACAGAATATTTCAATATTGTTCTTCTACTTATTCATCTAGGCTCATGTTCTTATTCTGGGGTTTGAATTTAGGACAAAAACCTCCATCTAAGTTGGTCACTCTGTGACTCCTCGTCCAATTATTTGCTTTTATAAAATCTATTTATCTTGTTCAGAAGGGATACTGATGAATTTTCACTTGTCTATCACATTACACTGTCAGAAATTACATAAATACGTTCATTTCAAAAATATTTTAATGAATTCCTAGAACTTTTATTGAAAAAAATATCGGAATTTGAAAGTTGAAAAATATGAAGGAATATGAAATTTTCACTAAAATATGAACGTTTTGGTGTTATTTGATTCTACTTATCAAAAAATGTAAAGATACTTAATCTCTGCGCTCTTTGACTAATAGTTTAAAACATGAGATTTCATAAAATTCCTCGCTCTACTCATAAACATGCAATATTCAACAGTTTAATATACAAATTAATGAACGTTATATTAAGTGAAGAAAATTTTAAGACAGAATATAATCACATTTTAAACATAGCAGCGTTAAATGGTTTTAAAAGGAGCTATAATAAATAAGTTAAAGAGGTTCAAACAACAAAAAAGACTTAAAGAATACACCACCCTACAACCTGATTCAAAAGAAAAGAAACAATTCAAGGAAATTACTTACCATCCTGGAACACACAGAAAATTAAAAAAAAAAAAACAATTAAACTCAGTATTACAAAACTGATTAACTAACGTAGTCTAGATAAACTCATACAATAAAACATTTTACAAATATTAAAATTTGTGAAATTGAGAAATCAGTATTTGCAGCTCATACTTTTCTATAGAATCAGAAACTATATTTTTAAAACATTTATAGTAGCCTTTGGGATTAACAGTTTGGGAAAAGATATACATTCAGAAGAACAAATATAGAACCATGAATTTTGAAGTTCTCAGCGAGCAAAATTTAATCTCCAAGTTCATAAAATCGGCACAAGATAGTGGTAATGGCAAAATTTCAACAGTTGGAGTTTGACTGAAGATGAAGGCAAATGACCTTTGAAACTGGTACCATCAAAATGTGGAACTTAATGAGGTGAGATGTAGAATCATTTTATCCAACTCATTTATAAACATATTTTATTCTTTTAACCTTTCATAAGGTATATGAGATTGTTTTATATTGAATAAAATCATAGAATTATACCCAAAGAAGTGAAAGATTATATTTGAAGAGAAAAATTATATGCTCACACTGGAGTTTGAATCCAGGACCTTTGGCTTTCTAAGTCAATTTTCTACCACTGAGCTATGTGAGAAACTCCAATCTAAATGCAAATTTTTCTCTTATACATTGTTAATTTTGGAGCACCAAATGCTATGGTCATTTGCTTGATCATGCAAATGAAGGCTTCTTATTTAAGAAGACTTTTATTGAGAATTTAAACACTACTTTATAAAGTCAGTAGGGCTTTTTTCGATGTTTGCTTTTTTCGATGTTTTTATTATTAATTTAAGTGAAGGATAAATTATATTTGAAGAGAAAAATTATACGCTCAGGGTATACCTGGGTTCAAACCCCAGTCTGAGTGTATAATTTTTCTCTTCAAATATAATTTATCCTTCAGTGAGAAGTGTTAAATTAATAATAATAACATCGAGAGAAGCTTTGCTGGCTTTATAAAGCAGTGTTTAAATTCTCAATAAGAAGCCATCATTTATGTGATTGAGCAAATGCTCGTAGCATTTGATGCTTGGGAATTAACAATGTACAAGAGAAAAATTTGTGTTTAGATTGGAGTTTCTCAGGTAGCTCAGTGGTAGCTATTGGCTTAGAAATCAAAGGTCCTGGGTTTAAACCCCAGTGTAAGCGTACAATTTTTATCTTCAAATATAATTTATTCTTCAGTCAGAAATGTTAAATTAATAATAAAACCATGAAGTGAAAGATCGTTGTTCTTTTCAAAGTCAGTGGATACTACCATAGGTTTGTATGTTTCAGGAATCCTGATACATACTTTTTGGGCAATTCTATAACTACTGTCCCAATTAAAGCCATGCTTCTTTGACAGTCTTATTATTTATGATGTATCTTCATTTCTCATCCAATGCAACTTAATGAAATTCAAAGAAATTGAGATTGTTCTCAAGAAAAGACAAGACGCCCGCGATGGACTAGTTGTTATGCTCCTTGCCTCTAGTTCTGAGGGTCGTGTTTCAAATCCAGCTGGGGTCGATGGATTTTTTAGGATGGAAAAATCCAAGGAGCAAGTCCTCTGGGAAGGACTTCAATCTGTGGGTCCCGAGTTTGAAGATTTTCAGGCTCATAAAATATCCTTAAAGCTAAATAAAGAGGCCTCTAAGCAAAATTTACCGACATCAACATCCTAATAATACCTTAGTCGTCTGTTAGATGTCTCATTGGGTCGTTGTATTGACTGCATGCCATCCATGACATCTGTGAGCAAATAACGTAACTAAAAAAAATGATCTTGGTCTAGAAACTCCTTACAATGAAGAGGCTATGGCTCAACAATGGGCTACACCATTATAGATAGAACATGAAAAGACAAGCATTAAAATCTTTGTTTTCCTAATAATTAATAGTGAGTGGAGAACATATTTTTAACGACTCACCTCATACAATTTCAAATTTCTTTGATACCGATGGTTTCAGACGAACTCTCATCCCTCTTCAGTTATGACTCCCACTGATGAAATTCTCTGGTTGTTGATTTCTCTATGGACGTTACTTTTTGTGCCGCCGTCTTTTGTTGGGATTATAAATTTTGAAATTAAATTTCTATCCACCAGAATATTGAAGTTCATAGATCGATATTTATTCTTCTGAATGAATATCTTCTCCCAAACTGTCAATTCCAATAGTTTATCTAATTGTTTCAAAAGTTTTGCCTCTTTTCCAATTTTATGATCTAGCAAAGCATGTGCAATTGCTGATTTTTCAATTTCACAATTTTTAATATTTCTAAAATGTTCTTTAGTACATGTTTCCAAATTCCTTTTTGTTTTTCCTATATATACTTTGCTAGAATCAGTACAATTTATTTGACTATTTAACTCATGCCCCAAATGGGAGTCAATGACCAATCACATTTCAATGATTTTTTATTTACAACCAATCAGAGTCGTGTTTCGCCTAAAATTTACCATCTAAAGTTTATCATAATAAAGAAAGCACCTCCTTTTTAACGTTCTGAATAGGTCATAGCATTATTTTGCAGTGACTGACCCTCCAAGAAATACGACTACCAGATTGTATATATAGTGCATGAATGTCATCAGAAAGTGCATGCGATAGATAATATAATCATCATCATCATCATCCTGCCAGGTATTAGTCCTAGAAGAACTGTTATGGCCTGAGAAAGCGGTTTTCGTGCCATCTTTTCATAGGTCGACCAAGTGACCGTTTCCCATTTGAACAGTAGTTCATTATTGCCTTGGGGATCCTGGATCTAGCCATTCTTGAGACATGTTCCTTCCAGTTTAGCTGATATCTGGAGATGTAGTCCAGTATTGGTAACACATTAAGTTCTTGAAGGATTTCTACATTTTTCTTTCGATCCCATTTGGTGTAGCCAGCTGTTCGGCGCATAAATTTCATCTCACAAGCTGTTAGTCTGCTTTCATCTCTCGTCCTTATAGTCCACGCTTCACTCCCATAACATAGGACTGGTCGAGCCATTGTTTGATAAAGACGAGTACGAGTTGATTTTTGCACTAATGAAGGTTTTAAAACTCTTTAATGATTCCCATTGATTTGTTGAATTTCACGATTTTCTCTAGTAAATCCAAATTTTCAACAAAACAGAGTTTGTATTCTAAATAAGTAAACTTATTAACTCTCTCTAAAATTTTGTTATTTAAACAAATTTTGCTTGGTATTGGGGATTTTCCACAAAAGGCCATTATTTTAGTTTTATTGGTAGATATTTCCATTGAATATTTCTGGGCTATCAAATTTAAATTATGTGCTGGCCATTGTAAATCATCTTCAGATGTTGCTAGTAAAACAAGATCATCTGCAAACATTATTATATCTAATTTTAAATTTCTATTGATAGCGATGCTTCCATGTTTTGTTTTTTTAAAGTATTTTACTATGGCATTCATATATATGTTAAAAAGTAGAGGGGAGAGGCCACAACCTTGTCTGACTCCTGATTTTATTTCTTTCCACTGAGTTATTTTTTCTTTTATTTTTATTGCAATGAGAGTTGACTTATAAATGTTATAAATATTGTATATGATCTGCTTTGGGATCTGATCTTTCATCAAAATTTCAAATAACAGACTACTGTTCACTTTATCAAAGGCTTTTTTAAAGTCAATAAATGCCAAGTGTGTTTCTATATTAAATTCATGATGTTTCTCAATCAAAATTTGCATTGTGAAACATCCATCAGAGCATGATCTACCCTTCCGGAAGCCATTTTGTTTTTCTCCAAGTATATCTTCATAATATTTATATAATTTATTCTTAATGATAGTGGTATAAATTTTGTAACCAGAGTTTAATAAGCTGATCCCTCTGTAATTATCACAATTGGTCTTATCTCCTTTTTTAAATATTGGAATTACTAATGATTTTGACCAATCTTGAGGTGGATTTTCTCCTTGCCATATGATATTCTTCTTCTTCTTCCTTCCAAGTATTAGGCCAAGGCCTGTTACGATCCTATAGAAAATGTTCCCTCCAGCATTTGAGGGAAATTCTTGTATAAGACTTGAAAGCATAATAATAGTCCCTTCGATTGGTTGCTGGCCAAAGGAAGGCAAGACCAGCGATGGGGCTGCCATCTTATAGCCTCTGGTCAGGCTTTTCTGGAGAAGAAAAGAAAATAAAGGAAAGAAAAAATGGAAGAAAGGAAAGACTCCCTAGCCCTCGGATGCCCTAATAGCATCGGCGTCAAAAAAACAAGAGTTAACCAAGAGAAGTTAGATAGTAAAGTTGAAAGAGTGCAAAACACAAGTAAGTGGAAGAAATGTTTTGCACAGCTTGGGCACCTTGTGGTTGCCATCCACATATCCCCTAGATGAGGACCCCTGAGGGGCCATATGATATTCAAGAAGTTTAAATATCTTTTGAGAAATAGTTGACTGGAATGTTTAAATAGATCAGTGGGTATTTCATCTTCACCAAGTGCTTTGTTACTCTTTATATTTTTTAAAGCTATTTGAAGTTCTTCTAAGGAAATAAAGTCTCTTTGTAAATTATCTGGCTCTTGTATCTGTAAAGGACAGTTGTTTGTCCATAAATTTTGATAATAATTAGTCAATTTATCATGAGGAATTATATTTATTCTAGCAATATCTTTGTTTTCACTATTAAAAATTTTTCAAAATTTTATTTATTGATGGTTGGGGCTTTGTTACATCATTCTCCAAGAAGGATACAAATTGTTCCCAACTTTTCCTGTGGTGCTTGCGGACTTAACGTTTGGCAATGGCTCTTTTTCTGTGGTATTCTATTTTATCTTCATCCTTTTTGTACTAATGAATTTTATATATGCCATCTGTTTTTCTTGTATAATCTTTTTAATTTCATCATCAAAGTTTCTTAGGCCTTTAGCTCGTTGCCATTTTCGTTTTTTGCCTAGACTTTCATTAGCTGCTTGTTTTAAAATTGTTTTTATATGCTTCCATTCTTCTTCTACATCAGTGCCTAAAGGTGTTGTTTCTACTAGATTGTTTAATCTTCTTTGATAAAGCCATTTTATGCTAGTAACTTGAAGTAAATTAACTTTAAATGAGAATTCTTCCTTCCGGTTTATTTTTTGATTCTTTTTATACCAACAAGGTTTTAATCTTACTTGGCAGACTAGTAGATAATGGTAGTTTCAATTTCAGGGCCTCTGTAAACTCTTGTGTCTAGTACAAGGTTAGCTAATTTTTTATTGCAAATTGCATAGTCAATCAATGATTTCAAACCTCTGGCCTCCCATGTGAATTTATGACTATCTTTGTGATAGAAAAATGTATTCATGACTTTCAATTTGTTGTAGGTGAGGAAATCTATTAGTCTTATTCCATTATTATTGCATGTCTGTTCTCCAAAAGTTCCTATGGATTGTTCTATTTTACAGTTTCCAATTCTTGCATTAAAATCTCCTAATAAGATAATATAGTCATTTTGATTGATTTCATTGAAAATATGATGTAATTCATTATAAAATGTATTGTTTTTTTCTTCATCTTCCTCCACTGGTGCATAAACTCCTATAATAGAAAGATATCCCCTTGAAAGTTTTAGCCGAATTTGAATGAGACGTTCATTCCAAAATTTATAATCAGATATGTTGGATCTGAAACGTTTATGTACCATTAACATAATCCCAGCTCATGCTCTTACTTCTGAGGGTACGCCTGAATAAAACTGAATATAATTTTGGGTTTCTTTTGTCCCTTTTAGTTTTTTTCTTTGTTTCAGAGATAGCACCGATATGTATTCCTTTCTTTGCCAAAATATCATCTAGTTGTTCTTCTTTATGCGTAATTCCCTGAACGTTCCATGTAGCAAATTTAAAAATGTTTTCTTTTTTCCATTCATTAGCCTTATTCGTTCGTAAGTCGTCATCATGGTGATCCGTCTGGCTTTTCCTTTTATCAGGCTTGAAAGCAATTGAATGTCCCACCAACTAGTTGCTAGCAAGGAGGTGCTAAGTCCAGTGATGGGGTTGCCATCTTAAGCATCTGGACCTGCTTCAATACTGCATATACTCAGTATTAGTTGAAATGGTTATACCGCCATGACTCGGTCCCCAGAACCTCGTATGTTAAAACAGGTTGCACCATGAGAAGGTGAGGTTGAGAATTGAGTAGGAGAGGTTATATGAGACACTTCACTACTCCTTTTTTGTAGATAATATAAAAACATTTGTAACAATTGATTATACCACAAAAAAATAAACCACTGTTTGCATTTTCTTAAACAAATTATTTTCCAGGAAATGACGTTGCAGAAAAATATAATTGACATATTTACATCATAGGACATCAAATGAATTAATACGTATAACGTTGGTTATAAATTTCTCCACTAGGGTGCATTCTTACAACATTGCGATCCTTTGGCAATAAATAATATGATCTGGTTGCAGTGATGAACAAAAGAAGCAAATGAAGCGTACCAATCGTTTCTCATTTGTTTTCAAACATCGCCGTTTACATTAAATGTATCAATATTTTAAAATAACTACAGTTAAATAATGATTTGTGAGTAAACAGCTTAATTTTATTCGTTAAATAGTCCTAAGAAATGACACTCTTGATTTCCAAATTCTCTAGATAAATTCACTCCTCACGTCATGAGTTGTGAATTTATTGATAATTTGGAAATCACTCGTGGCATTACTTATGATAAATTCCAGATTTTTTTATTGGTACTTAGAAGTTTTCCCAGACTAAATTTATTTATTGGTGCCGAAGTAATGTTGTGTTTGTCAAACATTTTTGAAATGTCTTATGTACTGAAGGATGGTAAGTAATTTTATTGAATTTCTTATTTTGTTTACTAACAGTTTGTAGGGTAGAGCATTCTTTAAGTCGTTTTTTCTGTTTGAATTTCCTTAATTTGTTTATTATTATCTACTTATTGAAACCATTTAATCTGGCTATATTTAGGATATTATTGTATTCTTTCTTAAAATTTTCTTCATTTAATGGGATATTTATTAATCTAATAAGAGGCTATAAATACTTCATGTTTATGTGTAATAGGATTGAAGCCCGTTGATTTTATATAATTATCAGTATGTGTATCTTTCCTGTATATATCAAATTCAATTTTTTGAGTTTTTTCATTCCTAATTATATAGATCTAAAAACCGAATTTGATTTTCAGTTTCTAATTTTATTGATACATCTTGTAGATTAAGCAATTTCAAAGCATCATCAATATGTTTAGAATTTATTATCGAAAAAATGTCGTCCACATATCTGCACTCTCCACTCACTATTACTGAAATAACCTAATAATGTCTGACTTCTATATTCATTAGTTTTGTGCTGTTATGTTCTAGAGCTTAACAATTGTTCAATGTACCTCAAGACTATTTATTTAATGAATTTAAATAATTTCACACCTTAAGTGAAACATTTTCGTAATATGAAAATTTCCATAGTGTACTCAATTATAAGCTTGGAGTACTTAATTTTTAATCGAAAATGTTATATTTTAATAAAATGTAGTTAAGATTCGTATACAAAATGTCCATAAATAATGCTAAAGTAGTGACATTTCAGGGAACAATAAACCTTTTAAGATCTAAAATGATCATTACTAATAATTGGCTCCTATCATAGAACAAGATAAACATCTTAATTATCTTGGTTGCAATATTTTTTATTTAAATTCAAGAGATGTAGACATAAAAATAGCTAAGTTTTGACAAATAATAGGCACATTAAATTCAACTCTACTCTAGAAAGTGTGTCCAAGACAGTTTTAAAATAGTATAAAATAGCAGTAATCCCAATCTGTGGCAATAAAAGAAATGTCAACATCTAAGCAAAGCTAAAAATAACTCCTATCATAGAAACCATTAAAAACTATTGGAGCAACTGATATGAACATGTATTGTGGATTGAAAGTTTGAACTTTTATTCTTCCTAGACTTGAATCATCTTATGTTCAAAATTTGTAGGAAATTAACAGTATGAGCTATTATTAATTAAATATTAGTAAAATTCTTTCATCTCATATTTTGTCTTCGTTTTAGACTGGTTTTGGAGAACTTATAATCCTTCATAATCAGATTTTACTTGACTGTTTTCCTCTGTTTAGGATTCCTAACAACGGGCTGCCCCAAAAGCTATATATTGCAAGGAACATGAGATATAGGATAACACTGAAAAGACCAGCTCTCTCCCTAAAGCGGAACAGACCAGAAAGCCTAATCCTGGATGGTTAATGATGATGATTTTTTATATGGTGGATAATTTGCTGCTATTGTGTTTATTTTATAGGGTTGGGAGAACCACCCCCTGAACCAGTTCCAATACCAGAACTGAGTGCAGCAGAGGAAAGAGCTGAGGCTCGCAGCTGGCGTAGTGTCATAGTGGCAGGCCTGGAGCGCAGGATAGATATGAAAGTCATTGAACCTTACAAAAGGGTACATACATTATTATTGTATTTATATATTAAGTATTTTAATCTTATATTTTTTTTATTCTTGTTATTGACAATTGCTTTAACTAGTTGTAACTTTTTTTGAGATTATTTCTGTGTCTGATCTGTAAGTTTTGCTCTCTATTATTAGAGACATCTCATATATCTGGTTTGACATTTAAACTCTCACTTGATAGATACAGATGAAACTATGATCTTTTTCTATTGCTGTAAACTAGAATTTAATTTCTCATGAAAATGAGGTTGATGATTTTTTTAGGGATCTTGTGGCCCAGATTTTCTGGCATTTGTCTTACATTGAAAAAGATGTTTGAATGTTTATGGTATGGGGGGAAAAAAATGTTCACACCATGTGCTTTAAACTCCAAGTGATAAAATATGCTGAAGAATTGCCAAAGTTCAGCAAACTGTCATTTTGGACCTCTGCCAACAGAAAAATCTATTTTCAGTGTTTTTATTTAAATTAACATTTACCAATCCTGGATAGAATCTAATTTAAGAAAGAAAAATTAATATTTGAACCCTGGACCTCTTGTTCTCCATACAAGTGTGCTGTCCAATTACACCATTCAAGCAATGATACAAACATTAACATTTCTTTCAACTTATACAATTCTCGTTTGTCCGAAGGATAATAGCTGTTGCTAACATCATGCCAACTGATGGCTTCTATTTAGAGTACTTTATTGAGAATTGGGGGCACGCCTTAGCGTAGTGGTTAAAGCACTGCGCTACAAGTCGGAAGGTCGAGGGTTTAAGTCCCGATGGGGTAAGGATTTTTAAACTGACCCAAACCTTCTGGTGGCTCTATGGCCCTGGGGTCGACTCAGCCTCTAATGGAAATGAGTACCAGATGCTTGTTCTGGGGGTAGAGGCAGCCGTCACACAGGGTGGACAACCCGGCTGACATCAAGTGCCGATTGTCTAGAAAAAGTAGGAGCCTTAACCTCCTACTACCCCAGGGTCTCCTGAGGCCTGTAGCGGGATTACTTTACTTTATTGAGAATTATGTTATTTTTTAACGGTAAAGCTTCATATTTTTATGTTTTTTATTTAAATTAACATTTTCCAATTCTGGATAGAATCTTATTTAAGAAAGAAAAATTAATGTTTGAACCCTGGAACTCTGTATGAGTGTGACGATACAAACATTAACATTTCTTTCAACTTATACAATTCTTGTTAGTCCAAAGGCTAATACGAGGGCGGATCGGAAAGTAACGCACAATAATTTTTTTTTAAAAAAGTTTAATAGTAAAAAAAAAAAGGAAAAAAATCACAAATGAACTTACATCTTTTACCTACTTTTCGACATAGTCACCAACTTTCTCAACACATTTTTCCCATCGTGTTACCAGTTTCAATATGCCCTGTTCGTAGAAGTCCGTTTGGTTGGAGTGTAGCCATCTGCGCACTGCTGATTTCACTTCCACATCTGTCTCAAAGCGTTTGCCGGCCAGGAATTTCTTCATGGGACCAAACAGATGAAAGTCCGATGGTGCAAGATCCGGACTGTATGGTGGATGCTGGAGCACCTCCCAACCAAATTCGGCGATTTTCTGACGAACGACAGCAGCAACATGGGGGCGAGCATTGTCATGAAGAAGTTTAACGTTAATGTTGTGACGTTTGTCACGAATGGCACGACGCAACTTCACCAAAGTTTTAATGTAGGCCGCAGCATTCACAGTGGTCCCGTGTTCAGCAAAGTCCACCAATAAAATACCATGCATATCCCAGAACACTGTCACAAGCACTTTCCTGGCAGATTGAGTCACTTTGAATTTTTTCTTTACTGGGGAACCAGCATGTTTCCACTCCATTGATGCCTGCTTTGTTTCGGGCGTGTAGTGGTACGCCCACGACTCATCACCTGTGACGATTCCTTCCAGAAAGTCATGTCCTTGTGCGGTGTACCGCGTTAAGTGGTCCAAGCTTGCCATCATTCGCTGGCCCTTGTGGTCGTCTGTCAGGTTCTTAGGCACCCAGCGAGCACTAACTTTACGGAATTTCAAATTTTCATGAACAATATCGTACACCGCACCATAGGAAATGTTGAACTTCTGCGATAAGGCTCGCAGTTGCACACGCCGGTCGTTCAGAATTGCCGCCTCAATGCCTCTGACATTCTGCGGGATTGCTGCTGTTGTTGGCCGGCCGGAGCGTGGCGAATCACTAAGGTTCACGCGTCCCTCTTGGAAGAATGTGCACCACCTGGAGACATTGCTACGGTCCATACAATCATCCCCATACACGCCACGCATGTCCCTGTGAATTTCACTGGGTTTATGCCCTTTGGCCCACAAAAATTGAACAACACTTCTCTGTTCCTCACAGGTGGACGACTGTAGCATGCACACCATCTTTGTTGCATAGTTCAAGCTTCTCTCGCAAGAGGTGAGAAAAAAATACCATCTGTAGTGAAAACTTCAAACTTCAAACTATATCTCTGTGAAATTTCAACATTCTAGCTGCAATACCAAGGCAGAAAAAAATTATTGTGCGTTACTTTCCGATCCGCCCTCGTAGATAGAGATCCGTGAAATTCGTGAGTCGCGATAATGCAAAATGCTCTAATTTTGTCATTTTTTTGTACCATTTCTTAACTCCACTTCCCATAACCTCAAAAAAAGCATTTATGAATCACAAAAGAATGCAAAATAACACCGAAATTTAAAATTTTCAACTCCGAGTTTGACTAAAGATGAAAGTAAAATTATAACTTTTGAAACCGGTATCATGAAGACACATAACTTTATGAGGTGAGATGTTAAAGCACTTTCTCCAACTCATTCACTAATACGAACTACTATTGACTAGGAAGAAGGCAAGGATGAGGAAGGATAGTGATTATGTTAAAATGTAAAAAACAATTTTTTTTTTGTTTTTATTAAATGTTTCAAACATTTACAAAATCGTCTTCTATGTCAGTGTTATTCCTACAACCATATTCCTTAAAAAAATCATAACATAAAAAGGGTTAAATTGTTTGTGTAAGATTGCAAAATGTTACTGTTATACAAACCCACGAAACCCCATAGGGACTTTTGACTTGCCCGTATGTTTATGGTAATCTTTCTGCCAATTATCCAACCAGGACCTTTAACAAAATGTTGCTATTTATGTTAAGATTTGTGAGTAAACTGTCACATACAGTAAAAACATGCTTTTAAATTAATTCAAGATCCCCAAATTAGGAAACCAACACACCTCCCTAAATTGGGAACCTTTGTACTCCCAAGTATATCAATTTAGTCACCATCACAGTGAGTTTAAAATAGAATGGAGATATGTCATTTCATATACCATACCTATTACTTCATATTTCTAATATTAAAACAATAATAAAACTGACCTTTGTTTTCAAATCATTTTTGTTTTCAATTTTACAACTTTAAAGTTACAACAAAAACCATCCTTATGGTTAGAGCATCTCCCATACAATGAAAAATTTTGCTCTCAGGTAGCAGGAGGAATGCTCAGATAATTAGGAATCTTCCCTAAAAAACTTCTTTCTATACTATGTTGTGGAAGTGAAGCATGGACTATGAGGAATACAGACATTAACAGAATAACAGCCAGTGAAATGAAGTTTATGAGAGCAACAGCTGGATACACTCACTAGGACCACCACAAAAATGAGGAGGTAATAAAGGAATGCCAACTACAATGAATTATGAACTTCATAAGTAAATACCATCTCAACTCTAAAAATCATTACTTATTTTAGGAATTCTCACTATGAGGTATATTCATTAAGGTAGAATATGTTTATCACTCACCTCATATTGTTCTTCTTATTTGATTATAAACTAGTTTCGGAACATAGTTTCTGTTCCATCCTCAGTATCATCACGACCGTTGTTCTGTCGTCTTGAAGAGTTGTCCTTCTCTCCTTCCATTGGCTGACTGAAAAACCTCGAAACCAGGTCATTCTCACCGGGAATTTCAAAGTTCATTAATTTCTTCTTTGAGCGGAAAGAAGAAATTAATGAACTTTGAAATTCCCGGTGAGAATGACCTGGTTTCGAGGTTTTTCAGTCAGCCAATGGAAGGAGAGAAGGACAACTCTTCAAGACGACAGAACAACGGTTGTGATGATACTGAGGATGGAACAGAAACTATGTTCCGAAACTAGTTTATAATCAAATAAGAAGAACAATATGAGGTGAGTGATAAACATATTCTACCTTAATCTAAAAATCATGTCTAACAAATAACCAGAAAACAGAATCCCAAAAGCCATGTTTCAGTACTGATCTTTGGGTCATATCTAAGGAGAAGGAAAGGTAATATCACATTGAGATTGAGACCGTAACAGGCCAAATGTCCTTATATTTGGATTGGATTATGATTGTCACACTTTATAGGAGATATTGTCACCAAATATTGGGAAGTTACGGGAGGTGGTTTTATTATCAAATCCCAAGTATTTGATTTATAATATAAATACTTGTATACTGCTCCTTTTAAAAATGTAATTATTTTATAGTTGCTAATTACTGAAATTCTATTAATATAGACTAATAGCACTCTTACTGTTTGCAAAATATAACAATTATACTCGTCGGTTGTTAATTAAATATTGCACAGATTTCCTGTGAAGTGAAAAGCATTCTAGTAATTGAACTAAAGAGAAAAATATTTTCAGGTGCACATTCTTCTCTTTTTAGTTATGTTAACTATGGTCTTAAGATGGCTTATTTGTGTACGTTAATTTCCAGTAATATAATTAAAATTACAGTGGGAAGTAACACTATGAGATACTTTCCAGTTTATAAATTTCAGTAATAATGTTTAAATTAATAACTTGTCATATTGCAGGTGCTGTCACATGGTGGATATTTGTCCGCAGGCTCACATAATGCAATAATTGTATTTAGCGCTTGTTTCCTGCCAGATCGTAGTCGTATCGACTATGACTATGTCATGGACAATCTTTTCCTGTGAGTATCGGTTCTACATTTATTTCTAGTTGATACAATGTGGGTCATTCAGTAGAATAGATATTAAGTAATAGACTGCCAATAGCCTATCTAATTAAAATTCATCAGAGAACATTTTGTTTAAACAACTCACCTCTTAGGATTCATGCTTCCATGATACCGCAGTTTCAAACACAGTCTATCTAATGCTGAAGCAGCAAGTTTTTGCTGTCACTATCATGAGGCTTAATTTTTTTAAATGGTTGCAGTCAATTTCTGTCCAATTAGTGTTGTTGTCAAAACCTAAATTTAATTAATTTAGATGAAATAGCAAAAAAATTGTAACGAAAAGTTATAAATATTTCATATAGTTACTAAAAATTGGGAAGCTAGAAGGAAAATGGTTTTAATGTCAAATCATGAGCATTAGATACTGCTCGGGTCCCAGCTCCATGTGTCTGAGAGGGATATGCTATCTCGCTGTTAGTACTGCAAGAAGCAGTACCTCCTCTCACTCCCAACACTTCTTCCCAAAAACACACGGAGCTTGGTCTTGAGCAGTACATACATTACATATTTGGTATAGAGCAGGGGTCACCAATTAGATTTCATGGAGGTCCATTTTAAATGTAGTAAATTAAGTCGAGGTCCAAAACCACTAGTGATTAAACATACCAAGCTTTTATTAAGTAATCTAATATATAAAAATGATGGTTGGTTTTGGTTGTTTGTTTGTACTTTATGCGTGGCCATACTGTTGATCCGATTGTCATGGGGTTTTTTTTGCAAAATATTCAGCAGATTCCCGGGATGAACATAGGCTATAAGAGAATTGAAATACTTAACTCCTACACCCTTAAAAAACACCCTATGTAGTGAGAAACATGAAAAAGTCCCTTTTTTAACCCTTAAATGGCTTACACTACCTAAACCATAACAAATACACAAAATTAATGTACACAGAATTGAATATTTCAAAAAACTCTACAAAAAAGTCCGTGACAGCATGTATTAATTTTTTGTAGATAACATACAATAGCCATTTTTATCTTTGATTGATGCCAAGGAGATCGGGATAAGTAGATTCCCAGCAAGCATGTGCTGCCATACCATTGATCCGATTGTCATGGGGCTTTTTGCAAAATGTTCAGGATTTTTCCAGGAAGGTTATAGGTTATAAGAGAGTTTTAATGCTCAAACCCTTCACCCTTAAAAATCACTTCCTGTAGTGAAAAAAAAAAATTAAAAAATGTCGCTTTTTGTAAGCTGGAATGGCTTACACTACATAAACCATAACAAATACACAAAATTATTGTATGCAGAATTGAATATCTAAAAAATTCTACAGAAAAGTCCACAACAGCATATGTTTATCTTTTAAGGATAACTCACAATAACCATTTTTGTCTTTCATTGATGCCAAGAAGATCGGAATAAGTAGATTCCCGGGCAAGTATAGCAGCCCACGGCGGAAATTCTTTTATGGATAACTCAAAATAACGAATTTTGTCTTTCAACTCATTTATGCTAAGTACATTGGGATGCTTAGATTCCCGGGTAATCAGCATGGGGTATCTAAAAATAATTATATAAATTTATTGACGATTTTATTATTAATTTTAACACTTCTCACTGAAGGATAAATTATATTTGAAGAGAAAATTTTTCGCCTAGACCGAGACTCGAACCCGGGACCCTTGGCTTTCCAGGCCAAGTGCTCTACCAACTGTTTTCTCTTCAAATATAATTTATCCTTCAGTGAGAAGTGTTAAATTAATAATAAAATCGTCAGTAGAAGCCCTACTGGCTATATAAAGTAGTGTGGAATTCCCAATAAATGTCTTCTTAACCAAGAAGCCGCCATTTGCAAAGATAGAAGCTATGGTTTCAAGCATTTGGCGCGAGGGAATTACAACGTATATAAGAGAAAAAATTGCGTCTAGACCGCAACTCGCCTCAGTAGCTCAGTTAGTAGAGCACTTGGCCCGGAAAGCCAAGGGTCCTGGGTTCGAGTCTCGGTCTAGGCGAAAATTTTTCTCTTCAAATATATAAATTTATATTTATTTTTCCTTTTACTTATTATATAATTGTAAAACCCCATTATCATTTATTTAGGTGTAGCAGCACACGCTGTGTATTAGCTAGATAATATTATGAAAAATTATTTAAATTATGTTATGGTATGAATTGCACAAATTAAACAAAACTAACAGCATAGTAGTAGACAGTTATTAATTCTAATAACTATTAGTAAGTTTATAATAAACTTTAATAGTGAGTGGAGAACATATTTTAATCGACTCACCTCATACATTTTCAAACTTCTTTGATACCGACGGTTTCAGACAATATCATGTCCTTCTTCAGTCATGGCTTCCACTGATATTGTCTGAAACCGTCGGTATCAAAGAAGTTTGAAAATGTATGAGGTGAGTCGATTAAAATATGTTCTCCACTCACTATTAACGATATAACCTCATAATGTTTACTTCCCAATATTAATTTAAATATTATAATAAACTGTTTAACCATATTGAACCTTTATAGGAAAAAATCACTATGATGTTTAATTTAAGATTAAATTTAAATGTTTCATACTTCACCTCTTATCCAGTCTTCTCATTAGACTGGTTTCGAAGCCTGGGCGGCTTCATCTTCAGTAATTTCTCGTCGACTGATGTTATGTCGATCAGATCAGTTCTTCTGATCAAGAAATTACTGAACATGAAGCTGCCCGGGCTTCGAAACCGGTCTAGTTTGAAGGCTGGATACGAGGTGAGGTATGAAACATTTTAATTTAATATTTAACCATACATCATTCAGTGTGAATAGTGACTTTTTTAGATGTAACAATCTTGTCTGGATCTAAATTTATACAAGCTATTTTCAGAAAGTCACTTAAGTGACTTAAGTTAGTTAACCTTGACCTAAATTTGTTATTGATAAAGTTTATTTTCGAAAATGCTGATTCACAAGTATATATTGAACTGAAAACTGTACATAAATTTAATGCCAAATTTTGTAGCTGTGGATATTTATTTGCAGACACATATGTGCACCAAAATTCTTCATAGGTAGTAAATGATGCTTTTTTCAATGACCTCCAATTGTAGGGGTCCTTTCTTGATTGTTGAAAACTGCTTCAGCCTCACTGTTCTATTCTCTGTTGGTTTTCAGAAAGTAAATATTCATTAAAACCTTTACTACATAACTGATTTTTTTAAATCTTTGAATGTGTCATGGAACTCAGTAGATAAACCAGTTATAATCATAATGAATTTATTGCATTCTATTTCAATGTTATTTTGTATCCAAACTTTTAGGTTTGGGAAATGTAATCTTTCATTGACCAGGTCTGTTAAAAAAACTTTTTTTTTTGATAAAATTGTTGTTTCTGATATTAACTCAACTACAAGCTTTCCTTTTCCTTGTAATTTCATGTTTAGTAAGTTCATGTGTTGAAAGAGATCTGTTAAGAAAGCAATAAATTGTTGCTACATTGGTTTTCTTTTCTAGACATTGGAAGTGCTCCTCAGCCATCATGTTTGCATTTAGATAAAAAAATCTTTTATTTCTGGCAACAGTGTGTAGAATCTCTGCAGTACAGTGCATTTACTTAACAATCATACATTGACGATTTTATTATTAATTTAACACTTCTCATTGAAGGATAAATTATATCTGAAGAGAAAAATTTTCGCCTAGACCGAGACTCGAACCCGGGACCCTTGGCTTTCTGGGCCAAGTGCTCTACCAACTGAGCTACCGAGGCGAGTTGCGATCTAGACGCAAATTTTTCTCTTATATACGTTGTAATTCCCTCGTGCCAAATGCTTGAAACCATAGCTTCTATCTTTGCAAATGGCAGCTTCTTAGTTAAGAAGACATTTATTGGGAATTTCACACTACTTTATAAAGCCAGTAGGGCTTCTATTGACGATTTTATTATTAATTTAACACTTCTCATTGAAGGATAAATTATATCTGAAGAGAAAAATTTTCGTATATAAGAGAAAAATTTGCGTCTAGATCGCAACTCGCCTCGGTAGCTCAGTTGGTAGAGCACTTGGCCCGGAAAGCCAAGGGTCCCGGGTTTGAGTCTCGGTCTAGGCGAAAATTTTTCTCTTCAGATATAATCATACATTGTTATGCAACAATAAATAAATCATCTCTATTGGTTTATTTTAGGAAGTAACATTTTGAGGTTCTTTTAATCAAGTTTTTATGAGAATGGGAACATCTTACCTCAAATTAATGTTGAGTTCTGTTTGAACATCATTTCGATATAATCTATATAATCACCAGCTTGCCCAGACTGTTGAGTTTTATGTTGTGGACCCTGGATGTCGATACCAGCTCCCTCCTCCGGCTGGCTGAAGAACCTCCAAACTAGGTCACATTCAGCAGGAATTTCAAAATTCATTTTGTTCATTTTTGTTCTTCTGAATGCAGATTTTTTCCCAAATGGTGAGTTCCTTCCTATTTTCTAATTGTTTTAATAATTTGGTGTTCAAATTTATATTGTGTTTTTCGGATCAAACTTGAGCAGCAACTGCAGATTTTTGTATTTCCCCATTTTTAATATTTCTTATGTGTTCCTTGGTTCTAATTTTCAGGTTTCTTTTAGTTTTTCCTTTATATATATATATATATATATATATATATCTTATCACAACCAGTCCATTCTATTTGATATATTCCTAATTTTTTACTTTGATCAGTTTTTTCATTTTTGTAAGTTTATTTAAAATGTGGTCATTTTTTGTTGCTAATTTAATATTAAATTTGTCAAAAATCTTCTGGAATTTATTGTGTACCCAAGAATGATATGTGAATTTCCTGTATTTTTTTATAAGTGGTTTTTCTTTTTGAGGAGTGCTTTGGTTGATCATTTTTTTGTTTTTTTATACTTTTCTATGTTTTTGTGAACCAATTTTTCATTAAACCCCTTTTCTCTTGCTACTTTGATTGTTTTTTTTTTCTCTATTTTGAAATCTTCTTTGCTTAAGGAAATGTTTACCAATCCGCGTGTTAAACTGTTGAAGGCCACCAGTTTTTGTACAATGGGGTTAAACCCTATGATTTGATGTAATTTTCCATATGTGTTTGTTTCCTATAAATCCCAAATTCAATTTTTCTTTTTCTTCATTTCTAAACAAGTTAAGATCCAAAAAAGCTATGTGTTTGTTTTCTTCTGTTTCTATGGTGAATTTAATATTTGTACTATGTAAATTTAACAGTTTAAGGGAATCTTCTATATGTTTTTCTTTTATTATACAAATTATATCATCTACATATCGGCACCAAAATTTAAAGATTGTGAAGAAATATTAAAAATGGGGAAATAGAAAAATCTGCAGTTGCTGCTCATTTTTTGTCCGAAAAGCACAATTTAAATTTGAACACTAAATTATTAAAACAATTAGAAAATAGGAAGGAACTCACCATTTGGGAAAAAATCTGCATTCAGAAGAACAAAAATAGAGTAATGAATTTTGAAATTCCTGCCGAATGTGACCTAGTTTGGAGGTTCTTCAGCCAGCCGGAGGAGGGAGCTGATCCAGGGGCCTCAACATAAAACTCAACAGTCTGGGCAAGCTGACGATGATATAGAGGATTTTATCGAAACATGTTCAAACAGAACTCAACATTAATTTGAGGTAAGATGTTCCCATTCTCACAAAAACTTGAATAAATAATCGTATTCAGCATTTGATTAATCAAGGAATGATCTGAATAAGCGATGAATAAAGTTAACTATTTAAAAAATATAATAGGAAGTAACGTTAAGTTGTGAAAACAGCTGATGATGGTGACGATGGTCGCCAATACTGCGGTGCTGTGTTTAAAAAAAAACAGAAGTATGAGGTAAGAAGAATTCACGATTCATTTGATTCTTATCAATAAAACCTCATAATGTTAAAATTCCCGAATTTATGATATTAAATTAAGAGGTTTATTTAATAATTAAGATATTTGGTCTGTGTATTTTTACTTCTTATGGTTGTTTTGTTGAACATAGGTTTCAAGGCTTCTGAGCCCCATCTTCAGCAATTACAGTAATTGTTGAAGATGAACAACCATAAGAGGTAAGAATACACAGACCAAATATCCTACTTATTAAAGTTAACTATGTTTACAACATGTTGCATTACTGCCTGGAGTTCACTGTGTAATTTGCAACACAAAACAGTTTGATGGATAATACAGTGATATGATAACAAATGTGAATAGTCTCTGAACTAATCCTTTACTACAGCTTACCGTAGCTCGAGCACCATTTGTTGTAATCGATAATAATTTACACACATCTAGTTCGTAATGTATTACTACTTCAATCAGAGCTTTGTATAAGTCTTCCCCCATCTTGTGTTTTTCTAATGTTGTCACAGTTAATATCTCTTCAAAAAATGTATATTATTTTGCATCAAAGTAATGCACAAACACCAACATCTTAGCATTGTCCGTATTATCACAGGACTCTTCGATTGCAAAGGCATAATATGGTGTGTCTTCCAGAGCATGTTTTGGTTTGTTTACATTTTGTTATGCTAATGTCTGAGTATTTCTTGTGTTTGAAGTAGCTGACACTGGCACACATTTAAGAGTATTAATAACATCTGTCTTGTTTTGAAATAATGTCTCTGTAACCCCAATCATGCACTCTTTAACTATGTCTGCATCGGTAAAAGGCATCATGTTTTCCTGGAATCCATGAAATACATAAACTTGCTTCACTGCACTTTTCTTGTTCCATCAGAGATCGATTCATAACCTCTGTAGTTGTAGAATAGTTCAAAAGCAAGGTACGTATTTTAGTTTTCCTTAGATTGCTACCAATAGGATATAGTTCTGCAAATGATTTGTGTTTGGTTTCATAATGACTTTTTAAATTATAACTTTTTATTATTGCAACAGTTTGGTTACAAATAAAACACGCCAGTAGAGCTCCAGTGACATGGTAACGTAAAGCAATATAAATCAGAACAATCTGATAAAAACTATTTTCAGAATCTACTTTTCTTCTTTTAGTTTCCATATTTAACATCACCAAACACCCTCTGTCACAAGCCACAAAATACAAACAATTCCAATAATAAATAACATAAATTAATTGAAAACAAATTAAATTGGTTATGTGCGCCATAAATATGCATGCTCACCCATACACAGTATTGCCAACAATAATTCTATCATGACATGAAATTTAGTACAACTGGTTTTATTCGACGTTTAACGGATTTCATCATCATCATCCTGCCAGGTATTAGTCCTAGAAGAACTGTTACGGCCTTGTTTAACGGATTTAAAAATTTGTATTCATTCTATATTTGATCGGTCTAGAAAGCAAAAGCCCTAGGGTCCAGATTTGGACTGTGGTCTGCCAATTGGAGACCCCTGGTATAGAGAAATAAATTTGCACACACATTTCAAAGAATAAAGAAACAATTAATTTGGATAAATTATAAACATATATACAACTTATAATGGTAAATAATGCTATTTTCATTCTTCAAACTTTTAGCAGTAATTTTCATTTGAAAATGCTTATAATACGAGGGCGGATCGGAAAGTAACGCACAATAATTTTTTTTTAAAAAAGTTTAATAGTAAAAAAAAGGAAAAAAATCACAAATGAACTTACATCTTTTACCTACTTTTCGACATAGTCACCAACTTTCTCAACACATTTTTCCCATCGTGTTACCAGTTTCAATATGCCCTGTTCGTAGAAGTCCGTTTGGTTGGAGTGTAGCCATCTGCGCACTGCTGATTTCACTTCCACATCTGTCTCAACGCGTTTGCCGGCCAGGAATTTCTTCATGGGACCAAACAGATGAAAGTCCGATGGTGCAAGATCCGGACTGTATGGTGGATGCTGGAGCACCTCGTAATTTCTTCTTACCTCATACTTCTATGTTTTTTTTAAACACAGCACTGCAGTATCGGCGACCCATTGTCACCATCGTCAGCTGTTTTCACAACTGTCAATTTTTTTCTTTTGCCGGTAATTATCCAAACTGCCATGTGGTGTTCTTTTGAAGGAATTACTCTCCAAACTGCCATCTGGTGTTCTTTTGAATGAATCATTTTCTAAACTGCCATCTGTTGTATTTTTGAAGAACTTTGTACTCAAGCTCGGTTCGTCCGGAATCTCAAAGTTCATGGTTCTAGTATGGTTTTTTTAATATATATTTTTTCCCAAACTGTTAAATCCAAAGGTGTAGATAGATGTTTCAAAAGTTTTGCTTCTTTTTCAATCCTATGATTCTCTAATAAACTATGTGCTGCTATAGCTGATTTTTCAATTACTCCATTCTTTGTGTTTCTTTTTTACGAGTTTCCAAGTTCCTTTTTGTTTTTCCTATATATATCCTGTTGCAATCTTTGCAATCAATTTGATAAATTCCAGAATTCCAGATTTTTTGTTGACTGGGGTGTTAAATTTATTATTAGTTAACAGAAGTTTACCCAGGCTGAATTTGTTAATTGAAGCCAATGTTATATTAAAATTTCAGAGAGAGGGAGGGAGGGGGAGAGAGAGAGACCCCCCCCTAGGAAAAACTGCAAAATAATTTCGTTATTGGACAAATATGACAGTTTCACTAAATCATTTATAAGGTCAAAAGTGCATCAATTCTTTTTTCGACGGGAACTACCAACCTTGGACAAAATACTGCTTGCAGTAAACATCGATAATGATGGTGATGGTGATTATGTTACTGATAGACAAGTATCTAAATTCTCGAGGTCGACGTTACATAGATTATTAAAGAAGATGAAATTCAAGTTTGTGACAAGGCGTAGAAAATAGTTTTTTATTGACAGGGATGACATAGTACTTTGGGGGAGGAAATATTTAAGACAGATAAGAAAATTTAGGACATAATTTAGAAGACTGATGTATTTGTAACGATAATAGTACCTTCCCCTTTACTAGCTGCCTGTACCTGCTAGTGGAGTGAGTGAAGGGAGGATCTCTATCAACTGCTTTGAAATACATTATAGAGCTGTTTTCCATGAAGTTCATTTTGCCTATAAATGCCTATTTCAGCTTATAATGCTTATAAATGCCTATTTGCCATTTTTTCTCCAAATTAACTTATTATTTCAATTAAATCAATTGAAATGGGCAAACTTCATATCACATATCATTTCATAGATATTTTCAAGTGTTATTTTTATAAATTCTCTTGAAATATTTTAGGATAAGGGTGGCGATAAGCCAATAACCTAGCAGGTAAATGATTTCCCCCTCAATGCACTCCCGTTAGGCAAATATTGCATTTCTCCACCTCATGCATTCCCATAAAGCGATGTCCCATTATATTATGCTTCGGCTCTAAGTCTTGGAGGAAGTTCTTTAGAAAAGCCTTGTTTCTTTTCAATACGAACGTTGCTGAGTGACAAAGAGGGTAGATAGCTCAAGCTTTCTTTCTCTGTCTCTCACCTGGTGCTGAAACCTTTAAGTGACTAGCAATATTATTTTTGATGTTGGTAACACTGAATTCAGTCTGCAGTCCTCATTCAAAGACAGATGTTTCAAAGACAAAGTGGTGCAACAGGTGTACTTTTTTTTTTTACATTTAGAACAGTTCTTTATGATACCTAAATAGCGGACAAAACAGTAAAAGACAAACTGACCAATTTTGTGAAAGAATTCGGTGCAGAAATATTCTCAAGTGACGGTTCAATATTCTGCTATTTGTGAATGATGATTCATTGCATTTGAATGTGGACCAGTAGAGTAAGGTGAAGGAAGGATTTATGCTTGGATGGGAAGGAAGCCTGAATTAGCTCAATGGTTAAGAGCATCAGCACAGAAAGCTGAAGGTTCGGGGTTCGATTCCCGGTTCAGGCATAAATTTTTCTCTTTACCATTTGATTACAATAATCCTGCTAAGTGCCACATTTTGCAGCATGTACACTCTGCAAAACATAAGTCTGCTCTTTGTAAAAAGGTAAAACAATTTCCAAAATCATCTCTGATATCTTCACATGCTATTGATAGCATATGTTTATATTCTTAATGTAAGACTAAACAGTAGTAGTAGTTTTGTTTATTTTTAATTATTTCACTCACCTCATACTTCATATATGAAGTATGAGGTGAGTGAAATAATTAAAAATAAACAATATTAAAGAACCTCATAGTGTTATTTCCTATCTACATAACTTAATTAGTAGTAGTAGTATTAATTAAATAAAAATAAAACTATGTTTTATTTTTATTTAATTAATAAATATGGATTTTCATCAAGTAAACACCAACTCAATTGATTAAGTAGTAGTAGTAGTAGTAGTAGTAGTATTCAAATGTTCTGAAGCTCTTGATTTGTCATCATTCGCTTGTGGGCTTCCCAATAATATTCAGCAATTTGGAATGGTATCCCAACTATTTTCTTAAGATCAGCGCAGAACATCAAGTGATCCTTGTTCATTATCGTATTTGTGTCCTTGCATACTATGCAGTGTGGAGAGTCTAGTAGCTTAATTCTATGTAGATGTGCTGCCAAGCAATCATGACCAGTTTCAAGACCAAATGATGCAACTGCAATTGATCTGGGGCTGTTTGGTATTGTATTTGGTTCTAGTAATGTCTTCCATATCTTGGTTTCACATTGGATTTTGTTTTGTTCGGCTATATGGGATTTTATTTTCATTTTGGTGTAGAGTTGTACCGATTTGTAAGATCTTACTCTGTTGGATGAGTGTACCTTTTTTTGCAAGCATATCAGCCTTCTCATTACCTCCATGCCACAATGTGCTGGAATTCATTGTAGAACAACATTTCTGTTTAGATTTTTCAACATCCTGATGCAATTTTTGGCTTCTATTATTCTATGGTCTTGGATGGTCTGGTTGTGTGTTGGTGCTATTATGGCTGAGCTAGAGTCAGAAAGTATTACAGTATTTTGGAAGGAACTGATATGAAGAAACAATGGTTGTAGGGCTGTAAGTATTGCTTGTAGTTCGCCGTCATAATGTGTTGTATATTTCCCAAGAGAGATGTAAAATGAGAGGAGTTTACATGTTATTCCTGCTTATGCTGCTGCTTCTCTATTCATTAGCAACCCATCTGTATAGACATGAAGCCACATTTGTTCTGGATATCTAATATTGACTGTTTCTAGTGCTAATTGTTTCATTACTATTGAGCTTATATTTTTTTTGTTGATCTCTTTGTGTCAGGTTTAATGAATAGTTGATGCTGCTAAATTCGAGGGGGGATATTGAAGTTATAAGTTTTTGTGCCATCTGTGGTATTTCATATTTCTCCTTAATCTGTAATATTTTTTTGGATGAATCCTACTTCAGTTTTTAGATGTCTATTTTGATTTATGTAGCTATTCCAGTAGTTCTGATATGGAAGTCTTCTTAGATTTTTCATATAACAATATTCCTTTTTCTTCAATATCATCCTGTATTGGTCTGTTGTTGGTTAAGATTTGCATTGCTAGTATTGGTGTTGTTTTAACACCACCAGTAATTATTCTCAAAGCTTTATTTTGGACTTTTTCCAATTTGTTCACATTATTGGGAAATGTAAGTAGCATTTCAGATCCATAATGTAAAACTGGCTTTTTATAAGACTTGTATGTCTGGTTTAAAGTTGATCTTGAGCAACCCCATTTTGTGGCAGTAAGTCTCTTCAAAAGTTTCAATCGTTTTTGTGCTGATTCAGAAACTTTTTCAGTGTGGGTTTTCCAAGTTAATTTCTTGTCCAGGTAGATTCCTAAATATTTAGTTTCATTTGTTTCTTGTATGGGTGTGTTTTTCAATGAAACTTTAATCTGTGCAACTTTATGTTTTAAGGTAAACACCTGGAAATATGATTTTGCTGGGTTTATGGTCATTAAATTTTCTTCACACCATATTGACAGGTCTTCTAATGCTTTATTTATTTCTCTTGATAATTTTGATTCATCTTTATTTTTTGCTGAGGTCTATATTACTAGATCGTCTGCAAAGAGAGCACAATTAATGTTTTTATTCTGTAGACTAAACATTTATGTTGTAGTCCATTTTCTATAAGAGCCTATTTTGAATTTTTTAGTGCCTATATTAATAGTTGGTTGGTTGGTTGGTTGGTTGGTTGTCAAACTCCTGATAATGAAATCATTTGCTCTCTGGACAATGGAGGAAATGGTTTCTTTCCATATCTTCATTTAAATTGCAAAAAGGGCATTTAGGTGAATCTGTTATGCCAAGTCTGTGTAGGTGTTTATTGAGGCATTCATGTCCCGTTAGCAGTCTGAATATTGCTACTGCAGATTTTCTTTGTAATGTAGTAATGTCATAAGCTTGTAGATTTTCCCATTCCTTTCCAGATGTTTTGGTGGTGTATTCTTCTCTAAGTTTATTGATATATTCATTTGAGATAATTCTTTTGATAGAGTGAAAGGAAACTGGAGTAGAAGTTGGGTTTGAAACAATTTTGCTACCCTTCTTGGCCACAAAATCGGCTATTTCATTGCCTGTCACTCCACAATGGGCCAGAATCCATTGAAGTACAACTTTTTTATGTAGACGGGATAACTGTTTTATTATTTTGTGACATTCGATAATTTGATGCTTTTGGGTGTTGTGTCTCGTGTTATAGCGAGAATGGCTGCTTTGGAGTCACATAGAATTACAACTTTTGTAAATTTTTGGATGTGATATAAAAGATTTTGTAAACTTAAGAAAATTGCTAAAATTTCACCATCAAAGTTTGTTGAATTTGTGTTTAGTTTACGATAAAAGGAAAAAAGTGGGTATACTGCACCAGCACCAGTGTCACCGTCATTTGGTAGGCTGGAGCCATCTGTAAAAATATGTATCCATTCAGGAGCAGGGTATCTTAGATTTATTATTTCCAGTGACATTTGTTTTAAAATATATGGGGGAGTTTCAGATTTCTTGATGTCTTCTGTTAAATGAAGGTTATATACAATTTCCAAAAATTAACACTACTTTTTAAGCTATTATTATGATGCTAATATGTACAAATATATTTGAAGAGAAAAATTTTTCGCCTAGACCGGGACTCGAACCCGGGACCCTTGGCTTTCCGGGCCAAGTGCTCTACCAACTGAGCTACCGAGGCGAGTTACGATCTAGACGCAAATTTTTCTCTTATGTACGTTGTAATTCCCTCGCGCCAAATGCTTGAAACCATAGCTTCTATCTTTGCAAATGGCGGCTTCTTAGTTAAGAAGACATTTATTGGGGAATTTAACACTACTTTATAGCCAGTAGGGCTTCTATTGACGAATATCCTTCAATGAGAAGTGTTAAATTAATAATAAAATCGTCAATGTACAAATATACTCAGATTCATCATCTAAATCATTTTTTGAAGAGAAATATTTGCCTGAATCGGGATTTGAACACAAGAACTTCAGTTTTATGCACTGGCACACTAACCACTTGCACTATTCAGGCGTCCTTATGCAGACATTAATTTTCCTCTCTCTTACTCTCATATAATCCTGCTTCCTGCAGCAGCAAACTATTGTTCACAAAGCAATGGGTTGCTTCTACATCAAGAAGGAAAAAAAATATTTGGACAATCTATCTGAATGTATAAATTTACATATTAATATCATAATAATAGCTTTACAGCTGAAAAAGTAATGTTAATAATCCCTCATAAAGTCTTCATGTTGCAGAAGCAACCCATTTGTGTTGTGAACGATGGTTGCCATTATGGGAAAGTGGGATTATATGAGAATATGAGAAAGAAACACTTGTGCCTGAATAATTATGTCTGAGTAGCACAAGTGATTGGTGTATCAGTGGATAAAACTGGAGGTTTTGGATTCAAATCCCAATTCAGGAAGAATGTTTCTCTTCAAAAAAATTATTTAGATGATGACAACCTGAATGTATAAATTCTAGAGGGTTGTTTCTTATCTGCATATTTTCTTTTGAATGTGGAAGTTGCAATTTCTGTTTGATTTCTTGTACTATGCTTAAGAAGCTTTGCTGACATTTTATACATACTTGTAGTTTTCTTTGGGTCCAGTTATTATGGGTAGCCTTAAAAAATTTTCATACTGTGTGATTGCTGTTTTCTCAATTTCAAATGCTATGTTTGGGTTATTTGTTAAGATTTGCATGGCAGTGATTGGTGTTGTTTTAATGGCTCCTGTTATCAGATGGGGGATTTGGTTCTGCAATTTATTAAGTTTTTTCACTTTTGTAGTTACTAGGATTTCTTCATAATAATGAAGTATAGGTTTTATGTACATTTGGTAGAAGGTGTTTAGAGTTTGTGTTGCAACCCCACTTTTTCCCTGCTAATCCTTTTAATAATGGTAATCTTGTTTCTATCTTATATTAATAGTTTTTAGTGCCTTTTTGCCTGCCTATTTTGAATTTTTTAAGTGCCTAACATCCAGGCTCTAATCATGAATTAAAAAGAAACATGTATGAGAGGGGTTATAATGGGGAAAAAATCCAGAAGGAATAATATTGTGACAGAATGTTTGTTCTGAGATACCTACAAATAAGTGGAAGAATTTGCCGGTGTTGATGAAACATGAAAATTCACAGAATCTTGTATTTACAACAGCAAAAGTAACTAAGATCAGTATTAATTATTAAGGGGGGTGAAGGGTGAAATTTCTATTTTCTACATTTTTTGAGCTAGGGACTTGATTTTTTGTACAAACATACTCTGTGTGATACATATTGATGTGTTTAAGTTTCAATCTTGTGAGACATTTATTTTATGAGTTATTAAATATTTTATTTTTTTAAAAATTTGCATATATTATAATTAAATGGGTTCCACAATTTTTAAGAAAATGTCTGATTTTTTTTACAAGACCCCTAAAATATTTAGAAAAACATCATGCATTAGAATTCTTATAATGTGAACTCAAAGGGAGAAAAAAATAATGTTGTACCTCATGCGTGGAATTACAAAAAAAAAAGAATAATTGCATACATTTTATTTTTTATTTCTTAAAATACTGCTTCAATCATGAAACCCGTGCACTACTTTGTTACCAATGCTTTTAGGACATGCAGTAAAAATTTGAACCTTCTAGGACAAAATTTCTGAATCCCATTCAATTTTGAATGTACAAAAATGCAGTGAAAATAAAAGTGTGGAAAAAAAGTTTAAAGATTTGCATGCAGGCAGTATTTAACTGGCGCAGCCTTTTAACTCTGACGTAATTTAGAACACTTAGAAGTGCCATAGGCCTCTGTAACTTTGCCAACATATACATTGGAGTAAGACTATTTTTTAGTACAAAAAACAAAAAATGCTAATTTTGATCTCAAATGCTAAATTTTTCACCCATCACCCCCTTAAACCTTAACATAATGAATTAATATATTCATTTATACATTCAGGTTGTTATCATCTAAATGATTTTTTTGAAGAGAAACATTTCTCCTGAATTGGTATTTGAATCCAAAACCTCCACTTTTATCCACTGATACGCCAATCACTTGTGCTACTCAGACATAATTATTCAGGCACAAGTGCTTCTTTCTCATATTCTCATATAATCCCACTTTCCCATAATGGCAACCATTGTTCACAACACAAATGGGTTGCTTCTGCAACATGAAGAGTTTCAGCTGTAAAGCTATTATTATGATATTAATATGTAAATTTATACATTCAGATAGATTGTCCAAATATTTTTTTCCTTCTTGATGTAGAAGCAACCCAATTGCTTTGTGAACAATAGTTTGCTGCTGCAGGAAGCAGGATTATATGAGAGTAAGAGAGAGGAAAAGTAATGTCTGCATAAGGACGCCTGAATAGTGCAAGTGGTTAGTGTGCCAGTGCATAAAATTGAAGTTCTTGTGTTCAAATCCCGATTCAGGCAAATATTTCTCTTCAAAAAATGATTTAGATGATGAATCTGAGTATATTTGTACATATTAGCATCATAATAATAGCTTAAAAAGTAGTGTTAATAATCCTATCATAAAGTCTTCTTGTTATCCAGTTGTATTGTGAATGATCATTTGCTGCTACAGAGAAATAGGACTATGCAAGAATAAGAGAAAGACTTTTTTTTTGTATGGATAAGGATGTCTGAATAGCACAAATGTGCCATTGTATAAAACTGGAGGTCTTAGGTTGATATCCTGGTTGAGGCAAAAAAATGTCCTTCAAAAAATTATTTAGACCACAAATGTAATTTCTTGCAGATAATAAGTGAAAACTTTATATAAGCTGTATTTTTTTTTATATTCATTTTATAATTTCCAGAAAATGTAGTTAATGAGTTGGATAAATAAAGCCCACTTGATATATGCATCAAGGGTTAATGTTATTTTAATGTTGTATTTGCAGCTATGTGCTTACAACTCTTGATCAGCTGATTACAGAAGATTATGTACTTATCTACCTCCATGGAGCAACATCTAGGAGTTGTATGCCCACATTCTCATGGCTCAAACGCTGCTACCAGATGATAGATCGACGCCTTAGAAAGAATCTGAAGGGACTTTATCTGGTGCATCCTACTTTCTGGCTCAAAACTATTGTCATAATGACACGCCCATTTATCAGGTAATGTATCTTGTCTCAGTTCTGAAGAGAAGAATTTCTGCCTCAACCAGGATTTGAACCCAAACCCTCCAGCTTTTATTTCTGATGCTCTAACCACTTGAGCTACATAGGCAACTCCTGCCCTGACCATCATTTCAGTAATACCAAACTTCATTCACAGTAAAATTGGTTGCTTCCAAATTAACACTAGAAGGACAAACGGGTCATTTTGACCCAAATCATTTTTATTTTTCTTGCTGTTAGCCGTAATAATGTTTGGTTATAAAAGCTAATTTATGACTTTTCACGACTCCCAGTCATCTAATTGGATATATATGCTTTATAAGGTTCTCGCAAGACCAGTATTAAGATATGGTAGTGAAGCATGGACAATACAAAGAAGAGATGAAAGCCAAATATCAGCAAATGAGATGTGATTTATGCGCTATACAGCAGGCTATACAAAGTGGGACCATAAAAGAAATGAGGAAATTATGGAAGAGGTGGATGTAGAACCCATTCTCCACCATATACAAAACTACCAGAACAACTGGAAAGCCCATCTTCAATGAATCCTGTCTCATAGAATTCCAAAAGCCATGATTCGTTACTACCTCCAAGGCAAAAGATCGCTGGGACATCCAAAAAAGCGCTGGATGGAAAATTCCTCTTTGAGACCATAGCAGGCCACACGGGCTAATGCTTGCATGGATGATGATGATGATTATTTTTATTGATGTACTAATAATAGAATACAAGATTTTTGTCTTTGTGCCTTTAAGGATGGCTGGGTCATTTTCACCCAAGTCATAACATTATTATTTCTTTTTTATTTCAGTTATAATTATTTATTACTTCCCTAAATTATTTTTCAGTAGTATATAAATGTTATAACAGTAGTTAACAATGCATAACACATTGAAACATGAACTGAATAATTAAATTTTGCTTCAACACAATATACTACGTAAATTTTCTGATATTTTTTGTGTTGTCAAGTGTCAAAGATATGTTTTTATATTTCAGTTGAGAGTCTATAATTTCAGTGTCAAGTTGAATTTATACGGCTTAAGTTATTATAAAGTCCACAGAATAATTAATTGTTTTATTATGGCTAAAAGACAGTATTTGAGGACTGAAGACATGCATTATGTGATATTGTTAGTGATGAAACCGGTTGTAGTGGAATCAGAATATTCTTTGGCTGAGCAGTGGTCCAACTCTTTATGCGAAGAGGAATATCTCTCAGGAACATGTTCTTAGCGCCTGGCGTCTAATGATAAGCGAGAATATTCTGAGGCATATAAAATGATGTACAGAAGAGGAAGCTCACTTAAAAACAGGAAATCCAACATGGTCCACCACACTGGAAGAACTAGATGCCTTCTTTGCTGTATTATATACACATGGAGGATATTGCATGATCAATGCCAAGAAAAGGTCTCTGTAGTAAGACGTAGGGTCCAATTTTCTTGCAGAAACTGTGGCGAGGGACAGATTTTCAGAAATCATGAAGTACCTCTGATTTGACATCAGGGCAACATGCAGCAGCGCTTGATTACAGATAAATTTGCCCTTGCTTCTGAAATATGGAATCATTTTATTCAAAATTGCATTGTCTGTTTCCAATCAGGCCCAAATCTTTCTGTTGAAGAACAGCTGCTCCCAATCAAATATAGATGCCCATTTTTATAGTACATTACCAGTACATACATTTCTTTAAACGTAACGAAATTAGTGATTTATTTAGTATTCCATTCCATATTAATTCTGCCCGAGGGCAGGTCTTTGACTGCAATCATAGCATTTTCATGTTATGCTTTGCAGCTTTACTAGGGAATTATAGGTGTAGTAGCTTCTCATTGCTTTCCACACCGATGATGATGATGATGATGGCTGGCTGGCTGGATGATTTTCGCGGACTGTTAGGCCCTAAGCTTCCTGACATTTGTCTTACAGGTGAGGGAAAACCCCGAAAAATCCTCACCCAGGAGCCTGTCCCGACCGGAAATCAAACCCAGGCCCGTTGCGTGACAAGGCAGCACACTACCTCAAGACCACAGTGGTGGACTTATTTAGTATATAATTCTTTATAAATAGCTAACTGACATTTTAGTCTGCTTGAAGCATTTAATTTATACCTCAATGAGATTATTAATTAAAAAAACATCAATAGAAGCCCCTGGCTTTAAAAGTAATGTTTAAATTCCCAATAAAGTCTTCTTAATCAAGAAGCCGCCATTTGCAAATATGAAGCCATAGCTTCAAGCATTTGGTGTGCAGGAATTACAACATAATAAGAGAAAAATTTGCATCTAGATTGGAACTTGCCCCGCTAGCTCAGTTGGAAGAACATTGGTACAGTAAACCAAAGGTCCCAGGTTCGGGTCCCGGTCTGGGCAAAAATGTTTCTCTTCAAATTTAATTTATACTTCAATGAGATGTGTTAAATTAATTATAAAAACATAAATTGATAAGATATTTGAGATCTTTATAGAGGATGAGGAAAGCCTACAACTCAATGGTATTAATAAGGTGTTAGTTTATGCTGATGATGTAGTATTATTAGATGATAGAGAGGAGATACTAAGGACCAATACGCACACTAATGAGTAGCACTAAAAAAATTAGGACTGGAAGTAAACATCAATAAAACTAAGATAAATTAAAATGTTTCATACCTCCCCTCGTAACCAATCTTCTAAGTAGATCACAATTTCAATGTAAGTTCAATATAAGTGACGACTCAAGTCTAAATATGAAACAAAATGGCCTACCTTTACATAACCTCAACATCGGATTTCAACATAAATTTATCGGGTATAAGAAAAGACATTAAAACATTAAAGTAATTAAGAGAAGAATGGAAGAAAGTAGATTACCAAATAAAATCTTCCATTATTTTCCAAGAGGAAGAAGAGATGTCGGATGTCCTCGGAAGAGATGGTCTTAGATCTATTAGTGAAAATGGAACAGGCAACTCTTGCCTAAACCACGAAGTGAAGAAGAAGAAGTAATTAAGAGAAAGAAGAAGAAAGATTATGATGGACGTCAAATTTATTAAAAAGTGTTTTGATCTGGATATCACACCTAAATTTGTCAGGAAAACCATTAAGGATAACAATGGTTTGAAAGAACAGAAGACAGTCGTGAAGAAAATTTCAAATGTGGAAAAAAATAAACATTACGAAATTCTTAGTAATTTGGACACAAAATTATATTTTCTACATTTAAAAATCACTAAAAATGTAGGTAATTTTTATTGGGAAAGATTAGAAGAAAAATGTTTCAATAAACTAAACAAGTATTAAAAAAAAATAATTTGAAAAAATAAGAAAATTTAAAATCGAAATCAAGAAAAAGAAGTAAGGAAATCATAAACACCCCAAAAACAGAGAAAAAAAGTGGAAATAATATAAATAACATGTCTTCTAAACCTTTCAACCTTTAGAGTTAGGGAATTAACTATGTGTAAGAGAAAAATACACATTTAGATTGGAGGCCTAGGTAGCTCACTTGGATAGAGCATTGATATAGAGTCAAAGATCCTAGGTTCAAACCCCAGTCTAGGTGTATATTTTTTCTTTTCAAATATAATTTATTAATCTGTGTAATAGACGGTTGAAAATTGCATGTTTATGTGAAATATGATTAAATCCTGAAGATTTTATGTAGTTATCAGTGTGAGTATCTTTCCTATAAATATTAAATTCAATTCTATGTAGTTGCTCATTTCTTATTAGGTACAAGTCTAAAAATGGGATCTAAAACTATTTCAATAGTGAATTTCCCGATTCATCTTGAAGATAAAGCAATTTTAATGTATCTTGAATCAATTACAGAGATAATATCATCTACATATCTATACCAACACTTAAAAATCCAAGGGTAAGCATTGGTGATGAGTAGAGCGCGGAATTTTATGAAATTTCATGTTTTAAACTATTTGTCCGAGAGCGCTGAGACTAAGTATCTGTACATTTCATGATGTGTAGAATCAAATAAGCCCAACAAAAAACTTCATATTTCATAATATTTTAGCAAAATGTTCATATTTTAGTGAAAATTTCATACTCCTTCATATTTTTCAACTTTCAAATTCCCGTTTTTTTTTTTCTCAATGAAAGTTCTAGGAATTCATTAAAATATTTCTTGAAATAAATGTATTTATGTAATTTTTGACAGTGTAAAGTGGTAGACAAGTGAAAATTCTCAGTATCCCTTCTGAACAATATAGATAGATTTTATAAAAGCAAATAATTAGATGAAGAGTCACAGAGTGACGTGTTAGATGGAGGTTTTTGTCCTAAACTTGATCCCCAGACAAGATCATGAGCCTAGATTAATAAGTAGAATAACAATGTTGTAATATTCTTTAGTCAGGTATAACAACTGTCAACTCGTTATTGCTACCTGAGAGCAGCCCTTTCTTTGTGAACAGATTACAGCATTTAAATATAGGAGAGACTGCTGGTAAACTTGAAGCAGTAAAACTTTCTAGACAATAGACTCAAGAGGCCCTTGGGGTAGTAGGAGGATAAGGCTACCACTTTTTCTGGACAATCGGCACTTGTCAGCCCTGCGTGACGGCCACCTTTACCCTCCAGAACAAGCATCTGGTACTCATTTCCGTTTAAGTACTTGTGAAATTAGTAAAGTTCATGTAGGTAAGGGCATCAAACTATCGGATATAGCATGTACAAGTATGCTGCCATAACATTGTGTGATGTTGAGCATAATTTTTCATCGTGTAAAATAATTCTGACTGACAGGCCTTATAGTTTACTATCAGAAAATATAGAAAACAACTTCTGTGTATTACAAACAGAATGGACAATTGGATTGTTCAAAACACAATTAGACCAAGATTATGGACACAATGTTAGACCCATTTCATTAAAAAAACGTTTAATTTATTCTTAACTACATTTCACAAGTTTGAAGTTCAACATTAAATGTAACTTTAATTGCAAAGAGAGCTCTGAAACAATCCCTAGAATCAATTATGGACTAATAACTTTTAACATCTTGTTTCTCCAAATATGACATATGGAATGGTTTACTTGTATTTTAAATTGTCTAATTTAATGTTATTGTTACACTTGCATCTCCAGGAAATTAATATTTTTATGCAAAGTAAAAATAGCAATAATTCAAACTATATCTGTTCTAAACTTTGTTAGTGCTAGATTTCATGGAAACCTGTTTGTTTTGATTACAATGTTTTGTTTCTTATATACATTTAGATTTCATAATTAAATATCATTCAATACATTCATTAATTGTATTATATATAACCTCTCAGTTTTTATTTATGAAGGTAAAGTGATTCCACTCCGATAGGGTTACCCATGCCGGACTGGTCGAAGGTGATAAGCCAGACGAAATAAGTACCTTGGTCGAAAGAGTGACGATCTTTCACCGTAAAAATACAACCGTCAAGAAATGCGGACATGGGTTCTACTGGGGTAAAATTTTCCGGAGGTCAAATAGTCCCCCATTCGGTTCTCCGGGCGGGGACTACTTCAGGGAACCCATGCCAAAGGCTCAAACACAGGGACATGTTCCTAGAAACATGGAATGTTAGGACTTTATACAATAGCGGGGCACTAGAGATATTAACGCGGGAACTAGATAAATCGCCCTTGGATATAGTCGCTTTACAGGAACTTAGGTGGCCAGGAGAAGGTAGTCAGGAATCAGGAAGCTTTGCATTATTCTATGGGGGTGCAGAAAGACCTGCATTTGGAACGGGTTTTTTAGTCAGAAGGAGGATACTATCCGCTATCCCAGATATTAAGTTTGTTAGTGATAGGATATCATACATAATTCTAAAGGGTAAACGACATGATTTTATAATTGTAAATGTACATGCCCCCACAGAAGATAAAGATGACAAGATCAAGGATGAGTTCTATGAAGAATTAGAATGCTTATTTGATAGCCTTTCACGATATCATATGAAAATTGTCTTAGGAGATTTTAATGCAAAAGTGGGGCGGGAAGATATATTCAAACCAACAATGGGCAAATTCAGTCTTCATGAAGATAGTAACGACAACGGGGTTAGATTAGTCACATTTGCCACATCAAAGAATCTCATTGTTAAGAGCACAACATTTCAGCGTAAGGATATTCATAAATACACCTGGACGTCTCCAGATGGAGAAACTCGGAACCAGATAGATCATGTATTAGTGGATAAACGCTGGCACAGTAGCATCATTGATGTTAGATCAATTAGAGGGACAGACTGCAATTCGGATCATCATCTGGTCAGAGTGAAAATCAGACAACGGCTATCGCTTATGAGAGGAACAAACGCTAAATATGATTCTGTAAAATATGAATTAAAAAACTTGAAAAATGATGAAATGCGGCAAGAATACCAAATCAAAATTGCTAATAGATTTGAAGTACTGGAAACTTCAGATGACAATGTGACAAACGAAGAAGAAACTGATATAAATAAAGAGTGGGAGGCTATAAGAGATACTATTAAATTGTCAGCATCAGAAAGCATTGGTTGTTTAAAAAAGAGGCAAAACAAGAAATGGTTTGATGAGGAATGTGCCGACATTTTAAAGAAAAGAAAGCTAGCAAAAAATGGAATGGTTACACGAGCCAAATGAGGTAAATTTAGAGCAATTGGGTAGTGTTAGACGAGAAACCACCAAATTACTAAAGAGTAAAAAAGAGGGAATATTTGAGAGAGAAGATTAATGATCTTGAAATGAACGCAAAAAATAGGAACATTAGAGAATTATATCAGGGAATTAGTATGGAGAAGAAAGGGTTTCAGGCTAGAACAAACATAATTCGGAATGAAAATGGGGATATGATTGCAGATTCCAGGAGTATATTAACAAGATGGAAAAGTTACTTTAATCAGCTATTAAATGTACATACAGAACAAGACATTGAGGAGGATAAGTTACAGACAGCAGAAATGCTAGTCGCAGAGCCAAGTGCATTAGAAGTTGAAATGGCAATTGAAAAATTGAAGATGTATAAAGCATTAGGTTCAGATGAGATCCCAGCAGAGCTGATAAAATCAGGGGGAGAAAAATTGATGGACAAGATACGCTGGTTGCTTAGTATGATTTGGGAAAAAGAAGCTCTTCCAGATGAATGGAAGGAATCAATTATCTTACCAATTTATAAGAAAGGAGATAAAACTGATTGCACAACTACAGGGGCATCTCATTACTTTCAACTTCGTACAAAATTCTAACAAATATATTAGTAAGCAGACTTAGTCCCTATATTGATGACATTCTAGGAGATCGTCAATGTGCATTTAGAAGAAACAGGTCTACAACAGATCAGATTTTTAGTATAAGACTGATTTTAGAAAAGAAATGGAAATATAATGGTACTGTACATCAACTATATGTAGATTTCAAAAAAGCATATGTTTCAATTAAGAGGAAGAAGTTATATAGTATCCTGCTGGAGTTCGGAATTCCTAAAAAGTTAGTTAGACTTATACGAATGTGTCTAAATGGCTCAAAGAGTAGGGTGGGTGTAGGCAAACAGTTTTCAGACATTTTTGAAATCCATAATGGGTTGAAGCAAGGAGATGCACTATCTCCTCTACTATTTAATTTTGTACTAGAGCATGCCATTAAATCTTTAGAGAATGAGGAAGGCTTACAACTGAATGGTATTAATAAGCTATTAGTTTATGCTGATGATGTAGTACTACTGGCCGATAGCGAGGAGATACTAAAGGCCAACACGCACACACTATTGAGTAACACTAAGAAATTAGGACTGGAAGTAAATATCAGTAAAACTAAATATATGGTTACACGTAGAAATTCAGTATATAATGGGAATGGACAGCTAAATGACAAATGAGGGAAATTTTGAGGAAGTGGCTGAATTCAAATACCTAGGAACAATAATCACAAATAGGAATGAGATGCACAAAGAAATTAAAGATAGGCTCAATTCTGGAAATGCATGCTATTATGCATTGCAGAGACTTTTGATGTCCCAACTCCTTTCAAAAAACGTTAAGCTGAAAATATATAAAACTATTATTCTACCAGTTTATATTATATGGGTGCGAAACATGGACTCTTACTTTAAGGGAGGAAAGGAGATTACAGGTAGGCCTCTTTGAGAATAAAGTTCTTAGGAAAATTTTTGGACCAAAGAGAGATGAACAGACAGGTGAATAGAGAAGACTACATAACAATGAACTACATGGTCTTTATAGGAAGCCAGATATAATAAGAACAGTTAAGTCCCGTAGACTGCGATGGGCAGGACATGTTGCACGTATGGGGAATGAAAGACGTGCATGGAAACTTCTTGTAGGAAAGCCAGAAGGAAAACGCCCAGTTGGTAGACCAAGAATGAGGTGGGAGAACAACATTAACTATGATTTGAGGGAAGTAGACTATACAGGAAATGATTGGAAAGCATTAGCTCAGGATAGGGATGTATGGAGAGCTTATGTCCGCGCGGCCATGAACCTACGGGTTCGATAGTGCCAGTGAGTAAGTAAGTAAGTAAGTAAAGTGATTCCACTACAGTCTTGGGGGGACCTTTGGGGTAGTGGTATGTTGAAGCTTCCAACTTTCTGGACAATAGACACTAGATGTCTGCCAGGTTGTCAGATCTGCCTGATGGCCGCATTTGTGCCCAGAACATGCATCTAGTACTCACTTCCATCTGAGACCCCAGGTCCACAATGCCACCAGAAGGTCTGGTTCAGCTAAAAATCTTGACAATATCGAGACTCGAACCCACGACTTTCCTGTTTGCACTACGTTTCCTTATACAACTGCACTATGGCATGATTCATTAAAATTGTTTCAGATCATGAATATGATATTTTATATTGGGTCAGAATTAATGAAAAAGCTAATTAAAATTGAAATACAGTGAATATCTTGATTTCCTGAGCTATAAATAAGTTCTGTATGTCTCATTTATGTGTTGATATGTACACTTATAAGTTATAGTGGACCTATGTATATAAATATATGTAAAAAGTATAGAAAATAGTAGCTTCATAATATTTTTGCGTCATAATTTTCATATTTTTCATATTTTGACTTTACGATTTCATATTTTCGTATAATTTTCTTCATGTAATTCCTCGCTCTAGTGATGAGATTCAAGATAACCCATAAATAAATTGGCCAAAAATGGAGAAAGTGGATTTCCCATTGTGCCAATCCAGAAATTTTTTTATAAAATTTCCCATTATACGTGAAAAAGTTATCAATACAAATTTTGGTTAGCCTTAAATATTCTTCAGTGGTTTCTGCTTTTAGTTTCAGTGAATTTAACCATTTTCTTAAAAACATAAGCAACTTGTCAATAGAAATACTAGGGAATAAAGAGATGACATTAACACTGGTACTCTTGAGAATTGAATGTACTGACCCTGAATACAATACTAGTACCCTTTTGATAATTTTGCACAGAGATTGTAACAAGTGTACCAGTATTGTATTCAGGATCAATAGATATAAACCTTATTCAAAGTTAAAATTGGGAAACACATTATGAGGTTCTTAATTAATAAATTAATGAGTCATTTTAACATCTTACCTCATATTTCATGTTTTTCAAACACGGTAACTATAGTTTTCAAATGATCTTGTCATTCATTTTCAACCGCCATTATGACTACCGGATATTCGTTGGAATCTCCCTCTATAACGTTGCCATCTGCTGTTGATTTGACGAACTTCGAGATATCGTTGCCATCTGGTGTTGATTCGATGACCTCATCTCGAAGTTCATCGAATCAACACCAGATGGCAACGATATCTCGAAGTTTGTCAAATCAACACCAGATGGCAACGTTATAGATGGAGATTCCAACGAATATCCGGTAGTCATAATAGCGGTTGAAAATGAATGACAAGATCATTTGAAAACTATAGTTACCGTGTTTGAAAAACATGAAATATGAGGTAAGATGTTAAAATGACTCATTAATTTATTAGATATAAACCTATCTCCTGCTCCTTCTGCTGATGATTGGCCTACAGAGTATTAACCCATCAGCGTGGGCATTTAAACATGGCGTTCCCTTTCCAGATGCAGAAGGACGTGTTAGAATGCCTGGACTTTTAAATATCCAAATGCAGATTGCCATGTCATTACGCATTGGTACATCTATGATTTCCAAGGCCTATAGCAAGTTTGTTAAACATTCTGGAGAACTTATTTTTTGTTGCTGTGGTAGGGAAAACTCCCCTTCATGTTATGACATAATTTACGACAGGCATATGGAGTGAGATGGCTACTTATTTGTGAAAGGAGATACTTTTTGTATTTTTTTTTTCTCTTCAGCTACGCCCTTCGTTCGAACTAGTGAATGCCCTATTTTGCCGAAAAGAAATATCTGTAAAGTGTCTCACTGTGTGGTCTCATAACTAACCTTTCTTTCAAAACCTATGTGGATTGTGTGTATACACAAAAATCATGTGTCTCAGACATTTCCAACTTCTATAACAAATTTACGTGGCGAATTTGATGTGTAGAATTATGAAAAAAATAAATAAAAATTATAATAGAAGGATAATAGTAATAATAATAATAATGGTAATAATAAATAAAAATAGTTATAATAGTAGTAATAATAATAATAATAATAATAATAATAATAGCAATAATAGTAATGTATGTACTGCACACTTCCAACACAGGTGCTCCCTAGCGGGAGTTTATTAACCAAGGTAATCCATTCAACAAGAATCAATTTCTGTAATTATATAAATTAATTTATATCACAAATAAAATTTAGATTCTCCAACTTTTATAAATATTGTACATAGTGAATCTGATGTGTGGAATTATGAAAATCTTTAATTTAAAAATATGAATGAAGGATAAATAGATGAAGTTTAGAATTATAAATTATAAGTAAACCTTTAGCAACAATTTAAAAAATGAATGCATTTTAACTTATATCTTGATGAAAGTATAAGGAAATCTCCATCTACAATTAAATATAACTTGTAATTAACCGATGAAAGACACCATTCTATATCATTCTTTGTTTCGATACTATATTCTATAGTGTTCTGTTCTAGTACAGGTCTTTCACTGTAATCATAGAATTTTCATGCTATGATTGCTGCTTCATTAGGGAATTATAGGTGTGGTAGCTTCCCACCCAGGGGGATGATAATGATGGTAACAATGATGATAAAAGCCAGATGATGTCCATGGACCGTTTGGGCCTCAAAGCCCACTGCATGACAAGACAGTATTCTACCTCGAGACCACAGATATAATAATTAATATTTTATTAACCCTTTCATTTTGTTATTTGTTTTATTTATTGACACTTACGCTTATTTACCAACATGTCAACAAGATACATGTGGTTAGCACATCGCCTCAATGAGAGATCTATTAGGAAATTAAGGTGTAACTTGGAAGAAAGATGAACATAACACTGAGCAACGTGATATCTATGAAATCTAGATGTAATAAAACATTGCAAGTCTCGTAGGCTGCTATGGGTAGGGCATGTGGCACGAATAGGAAATTATATAGGAACTTCGTGTACGAAAACTAGAAGCAAAGTGCCCAGTAGGGGGGGGATAACCATGAGATGCAAGAAAAATATTAACCAGGATTTGAGGAAGATAAATTATACAGGACCCTCACTGCTGGGTTCCCGAGATTGAGTCTCGGTCACTCCATGTTGGTTTCGTGGCAAAAAAAACGGAGCTTGGACAGGTTTTTCTCGGGGTTTTCTCCCGCCTTCCCCTGCCACATTTTCATTCCACCATTTCTCCATACTCATCTCATCACATTCATTTCGTTCATCTGCCTCTGTGGTGGTGCGTCAGACGTGGTCGGCCACACCCTTGTCATTCACAGACCTCTATATATAGTGGCTTCTTCTCATCTCATCCCTCGACTCCGACCCTGACTTGGACATGAGTTGAGGATATTATTATAAATTATACAGGAATAATTGGAAAACATTATTTGGGATAGCAATGTATGGAGAGGTTATGTATGCATAATCATGACCTCCATGTTCGATGGTGCCATTAATTTCAAGACAACACAAAACAAGTTGGTTTCCAATGTCCTTCTTTTTTTTTTCAAAATTGTCCCTTTCATTGAATATTTTAATAATAAATTCCAATCTCTCTACCTTCCAAATCAAGATATTGTAATTGATGAATCATTATGGTTATGGAGGGGCAAACAATTCCCTCCACTTAAAACTGCCAAATTTGATTTTAAAACTTATGAATTGTGTGAATCTAGAACTGGGTATGTGGTCTCGAGGTAGCATGCTGCCTTGTCACGCAGCTGACCGAGATTCGATTCCCAGTCAGGAGAGGCTTCTTGGGTGAGTTTTTTTTTTTTTTCGGAGGTTTTCCTGACCTGTATGACAAATGTCAGGAAGCTTTAGGGCCCCAACGGTACCCGAAAATCATCCGGCCATCATCATCATTCACCGGTGTGGAAGCAACGGGAAGCTACCACACCTATAATTCCCAATAAAGCTATAAAGCATAGAATGAAAATGATATGATTGCAGTGAGAGACCTGCCCTTGGGCAGAACACTAGAATAGAATAGAATGGTCATTCATTGTTTACATTCTGTTAATCACAATTTGATATGTATCTAAAATAAGTTACTGGGTGAGTAGAGTTTAAAAATACTACTGCACAGGGGTACTGCATGGACTTTTAAATGACTGCACAGAAGGGAGGAAACCAGTCTCGTATAAGTACGGCAAACCACGCTGAGGGGTTAACACTCTACGAAGTTGAGGAGAAGGACCGAAAAGTAACAATTTTATAAGTTTATATTATAATTATAATTTTGTGACTAATACCTCAGCGGAGTTTTACCATGAATTTTATTAATGTTGAGCTGCCTTCACATCTAAACTTACAATGACTATACTGTTGCCCTCGTTTATGTTTAACTGAATAAAATTCTTCACTATGTCGACTGTACTTTTTTGTAGAGTGAATTCAGACTGATGGTTATGGTGAAGTTTATTTGAATATGTGAGGTGAAGAATTCTGTCAATCTGATGCTTTCTAGGACCTTTCCATCTATGATTATCAGGCTGATGGGGCGATATTTGGAAACATCTCAGCTTTATTCTTTTCCTGTTTTTATCATTGGATAGATAAAATTGAGGTCTTCCATTTTATTATTATTATTATTGTTGTTGTTATAGTGATAATAGTAGTATTATAGCAGGATTTTAATATCATAATAAATATGAAAGTTAAAGTTAATAATTTTGTATTTTAAAATTCTTTTAATATTTAAATATAACTTAAATAAAGAAAAAACATCTAAATTATTCATTGTTGGTTATTGTTGAATAAAAATGGCTCAGTAACAATTAAAGAAATTGTATTACATAACAGTATTTGTATAGATTGCTTTTAAAAATTGTTTTAAGTCATTGTTGTCAAAATTATAAATCCTTCTGTTATAACTGTAATAAGAACACCTGCATAATTTCATATTCTTAAATGAAAGTAAACTAAACTCTGATTGGATATTAAAACAATTAACTTTCTTAATTATATTATTTTTAGTCTAATTAAAATAACCTCAAAATATAACTTCCTAAAATTAAATATTAATTAACTTTCTTATTTAACAAATCAAATTAAACCTTATATTTAAAGGACAATTAACCAATAGAATTTAAAAATACCATCATGTGATGTAATAATGGTCTTAAAATTATAAAAGAATTACGCTAGTCATTCTGCATACAAGTTTCAACAAAGAGAGAAGCAATAGAGCTCTCTTGATAAAATGTAATATTTAATAGAAATAGAATAATTGATTCAAGAAAAGAAAATAATTTAATTTTAATTGATGGTGAAGAATAATACCACCTACATTTACTTAATCTGCTGGGAAATTACGAAGTGAATAAATTTGCAATTATTTCTACAAGAAACATTTTTTAGTAATTTTGAAGTGTTTTCCTATCCAGTGTACCAACTTCCGACCCTAAGAAGAGAATCCGGCTCTACCGAAAATTAAACCTAACCTGAACCATTAATTCTTTTTGGGACACAAATCTTTCTTCAAAATGTTACTACAACATCGGGCATGAAGAGAATTACTTCTTCAGTATACATATTGTATTTAATATTTAATTTTAGGAAGTGATATTTTGAGGTTATTTTAATTATATTATTTTTAGTCTGATCATCTTACCTCAATATTAATGTTATTTGTTCTTGAACATGTTTCAAAACAATTCTGTTTTATGGTCAGCTTGTCCAGACTGGTTTGATTTACGTTGCATTATGTTGCACACCCTGGATGTTGATGTCAGTTCCATCCTGTGGTTGGCCAAAGAACCTCCAAACAAGGTCATGCTCCGTCGATATTTCAAAATTCATAACTCTGTTTTTGTTCTTCTGAATATAGATTTTTTCCCAAATAGTCAGCTCTTTTATATTTTCTAACTGTTTTAATAATTTAGTGTCTGAATTTATATTATGTTTTTTCAGACCAAACATAAGCAGCAACAGCAGATTTTTCTATTTTCCCATTTTTAATATTTCTTATGTGTTCTTTGGTTATAATTTTTAGGTTTCTTTTTGTTTTTTCTATATATATATATATATATATATATTCACAACCCATGCATTCAATTTGATATATTCCTGACTTTTTATTTTTATCAGTTTTTTTCATTTTTGTTGGTTTTTATTAGTTTATTTAAACTGTAGTTGTTTTATTAAATTAGCACCGAAAAAATAACTACAGTTTAAATATACTAATAAAAACCAACAAAAATGAAAAACTGATAAAAATAAAAAGTCAGAAATATATCAAATTGAATGCATGGAAAAACAAAAAGAAACCTAAAAATTATAACCAAAGAACACATAAGAAATATTAAAAATGGGAAAATAGAAAAATCTGCTGTTGCTGCTTATGTTTGGTCTGAAAAACATAATATAAATTCAGACACTAAATTATTAAAACAGTTAGAAAATACAAAAGAGCTGACTATTTGGGAACAAAAACAGACTTATGAATTTTGAAATACCGACGGAGCATGACCTTGTTTGGAGGTTCTTTGGCCAACCACGGGATGGAGCTGACATCAACATCCAGGCTGTGCAACATAAATCAAACCAGTCTGGACAAGCTGACGATAAAACAGAATTGTTTTGAAACATGTCCAAGAACAAATCAACATTAATATTGAGGTAAGATGATCAGACTAAAAATAATATAATACATATTGCATGTTACCAGAAGAAGACTTTTATTAAGATAAAATTGATATTTAAAATAAATTAAAGGATATTTTAACTGAGAACTTTGTCATTATACATAAATCTTTACTTTGTTGCAGTTCTAAATTCAGTCGCAAATTGAACTTTGTGGAAAGTTTAGCAGAGCTGGCAGACATTGTACCTCTGGAGCAAGCAAGCATCCCTGACAGAGTGAAACAGTAAGTATCATAATGATGATGCATTACAACAGTTATATAGCTTGCTGGGTCAAATGGGAATGTTGACTGCTTTTTATATCCTCAAGAACAATATTCTCATATACGAGTATAAACTGGGTGTATCATAGAAAAGTGGTTGCATGGATTAAACCCAGTACCTCCTGGATATAGTCCTGTGCAAAGTAATGGGCTGGAATGAGTGGTTAAATGAAATAAACTTTGCCTTAATAAGTAAATTGGAATTTAATAATTAAATAAAAAACTCAAATGTTTACTTCCCAATATTAATTTAAATATAACTCAAAGGTATTTTATTTATATTTTAGAAAGAAAAATTAATGTTCGAACCCTCTATCTCTTGCGCGTAGTGGTGGCTTCTTTGTTAACAAAGAAGCCACCATTTGCAAAAATCGTAGCAACGGCTCGTAGCATTTGGGGTTAGGGAATTAACTATGTGTAAGAGAAAAATACGCGTTTAGATTGGAGGCCTAGGTGGCTCAGATGGAAGAGCATTGACATAGAAAATCAAAGGTCCTGGGTTCAAACCCCAGTCTAGGCGTATATTTTTCTTTTCAAATATAATTTGTCCATCATTAAGGTGTTTAAAAACGAATAATATTAACATTGAAAGAAGCACTACTGGCTTTATAAGTAATTTTTAAATTCCCAATAAAAAGTCTTCTTAACAAAGAAGCCGCCATTTGCAAAAATCGTAGCAACGGCTCGTAGCATTTGGGGTTAGGGAATTAACTATGTGTAAGAGAAAAATACGTGTTTAGATTGGAGGCCTAGGTGGCTCAGATGGAAGAGCATTGACATAGAAAGTCAAAGGTCCTGGGTTCAAACCCCAGTCTAGGCGTATATTTTTCTTTTCAAATATAACTCTTTTATTTACTGTTATATGTTAGGATCCCTCCATGGTATCTTTACCTTGTCGTGGTGGAGTGGCTTGCATGCTTAAATGATCCCGAGAGCTATGCCAGTGGTAGCATTGCTGCCAATAGGGTTACCCATGCCGGACTGGTCAAAGCCAGACAAAAAAAGTACCATGTTCGAAAGAGTGGCGATTTCACCGTAAAAATAAGACCGTCAAGAAATGCAGACATGGGTTCAACTGGGGTAAAATTTTCTGGAGGTTAAATAGTCCCCCATTCAGTTCTCCGGGCAGGGACTACTTCAGGGAACCCATGCCAAAGGCTCAAACATAGGGACATGTTTCTAGAAACATGGAATGTTAAATAGTGGGGCGCTAGAGGTATTAACATGGGAATTAGATAAATCACCCTTCGATATAGTCGCTTTACAGGAAATTAGATGGCCAGGGGAAGGTAATCAGGAAGCTTTGCATTGTACTACGGGGGATGCAGAAAGACCTGAATTTGGAACGGGTTTTTTAATCTGAAGGAGGATCCTTTCCGCCATCCGAGATATTAACTTTGTCAATGATAGGATATGATACATAACTCTAAAGGGTAAATGACATTAATTTGTAATTGTAAATGTACATGTTCCTACGGAAGATAAAGATGACAAGATCAAGGATGAGTTCTATGAAGAATAATGCGTATTTGATAGCCTTTCACGATATATGAAAATTGTCTTAGGAGATTTTAATGCAAAAGTGGGGTGGGAAGATATATTCAAACCAACAATAGGCAAATTCAGTCTTCATGAAGATAGTAAGGACAATGGGGTTAGATTAGTCACATTTGCCACATCGAAGAATCTCATTGTTAAGAGCACAACATTTCAGCATAAAGATATTCATAAATACACCTGGACGTCTCCAGATGGCAAAACTTGGAACCAGATAGATCATGTAATAGTGGACAAAAGCTGGTACAGTAGCATCATCGATGTTAGATCAGTTAGAGGGACAAACTGCAATTCGGATCATCATCTGGTCAGGGTGAAAATCAGACAACGGCTATCGCTTGTGAGAGGAACAAACGCTAAAGATGATTCTGAAAAATATGAATTAAAAAACCTGAAAAATGATGGAATGCAGCAAGAATATCAAATCAAAATTGCTGGAATCTTCAGATGATAATGTGGCAAACGAAGAAGAAAATAATAAATATAATATAAATAATAAATAAAGAATGGGAGGCTATAAGAGATTCTATTAAATTGTCAGTATCAGGAAGCATTGGATATTTAAAAAAGAGGCAAAACAAGAAAAGGTTTGATGAGCAATGTACTGACATTGTAAAGAAAAGAAAGCTAGCAAAAATGAAATGGTTACACAAGCCAAATGAGGTAAATTTAGAGCAATTGGATAGTATTAGATGGCAAACTACCAAGTTACTAAAGAGTAAACGGAGGGAATATTTCAGGGAGAAGATTAATGATCTTGAAATGAATGCAAAAAATAGGAACATTAGAGAATTATATCAGGGAATTAGGATAGAGAAGAAAAGGTTACAGGCTAGAAGAAACATAATTCGGAATGAAAATGGGGAAATGATTGCAAATTCCAGGGTATATTAAATAGATGGAAAAGTTACTTTAATCAGCTATTAAATGTACATACAGAACATAATTTTGAAGAGGATAATTTACAGACAGCAGAAATGCTATTCTCTGTCCAACGTAAGACGCACACTTTGACATTTAACTTCTGAATGTATTACTCTGCATAGCACGTGTAAGAGTGCAGGCGAACTCTGTCAGCTGTTTGTTACAAGCCGATAAATTAATGCACAACAATCATTCTAATTTTTAACGTTGCAGGTTGTATTAACATTTACAATGGTTTGTCGAAAACTAATTGAATTATAATTGTTAATATTAAACAAATTAACTCAAATCAAACATTTAAATTAAAATAACTGTGCTTACAGTAATAACATAAACCTATGCACCTTGTAACGAACTGTACACTTCATAAAATTGTCCACCACTCTTAAAACAGGTTTAGGCCTTTTCCTCTTTTGTTAGGCGTTTTGATATTACCAGTTTGTTTTAATTCCCTGCGAACGTGTACAACAGTACTCTCCTACACACCAGTATATTCTACAGTTAATTTAACATAGCACAGTTCATTCACTACAGTGTTAGGATTATGTTCCATAAACTTACAAAATGTATTTAACACCGTTTTTCACCACTCTTAACAATTTCCCTTTGAGCTTCTAATAATTTTGATCACACATTTTTTCACCGAGTAAGGTTAACATAAACTACCCGACAGCCACCGTATTTGTAACTGACATTCAACTTCTTCTCAAGAATCGATCAGTTTCAAACAAATGCAAATTTTTAGTTACTCTCCAACCTTCAAAGGAATATGTAGGTATACACTGTATCTGATCAACTATAATTAATATAAATAGCTTTAAATACGTAATTATATTAATTGAGTGCATGATCCATTTTTTCGCTTCCACTGAACTGTGCTTTGGTCATGAACAAATCGCAGTAACTGCAGTAGTCATGTACTTTGTGGATTACCCGCCCATTTATTTTCCTGAAGTGTCTTTCTTAGTCTGGACAGAGAATAATCGCAGAACCAAGTGCACTAAAGATTGAAATGGCGATACAAAAATTGAAGAAGTATAAAGCTTCAGGTTCAGATGAGATCCCAGCAGAACTGATAAATCAGGGAGAGAAAAATTTATGTACAAGATATACCGGTTGCTTAATATGATTTGGAAAAAGAAGCTCTTCCATATGAATGGAAATAATCTATTATCATACCAATCTATAAGAAAGGAGATAAAATTGATTGCAACAACTACAGGGGCATCTCAAACTTCATACAAAATTCTAACAAATATATTAATAAGCAGACTTACTCCCTATATTGATGACATTTTAGGAGATTATCAATGTGGAGTTAGAAGAAACAGGTCTACAACAGATCAGATTTTTAATATAAGACAGATTTTAGAAAAGAAATGGGAATATAATGGTACTGTACATCAACTATACATAGACTTCAAAAAAGGCATACGATTCAATTGAGAGGGAGAAGTTATATAGTATCCTGCTGGAGTTCGGAATCCATAAAAAATTAGTTAGACTTATACGAATGTGTCTGAATGGTACAAAGAGTAGGGTGCGTGTAGGCAGATATTTTTCAGATACTTTTGAAATCCACAAGGGGTTGAAGCAGGGAGATGCACTATCTCCTCTGCTATTTAATTTTGTACTAGAGCATGCCATCAAATCTTTAGAGGATGAAGAGGGCCTACAACTCAATGGTATTAATAAGCTGTTAGTTTATGCTGATGATGTAGTACTATTGGGCGAAAGCAAAAATATACTACAGGCCAACACACACTATTGAGTAACACTAAGAAATTGGGACTGGAAGTAAATATCATTAAAACTAAATATATGGTCACACGTAGAAATACATTATATAATGGAAATGGACAGCTAATGACAAATGAGGGAAATTTTGAGGAAGTGGCTGAATTCAAATACCTAGGAACAATAATCACAAATAGGAATGAGATGCACAAAGAAATTAAACATAGGCTCAATTCTGGAAATGCGTGTTATTATGCATTACAGAGACTCTTGACATCCCAACTCCTTTCAAAAAGCATTAAATTGAAAATATATAAAACTATTATTCTACAAGTTATATTATACGGATGCGAAACATGGACTCTTACTTTAAGGGAGGAAAGGAGATTACAAGTATTTGAAAATAGAGTTCTTAGGAAAATTTTTGGACCAAAAGAGATGAACAAACAGGTGAATGGAGAAAACTACATAATAGTGAACTACATGATCTTTATAGGAAGCCAGATATAATGAGAACAGTTAAGTCTCATAGACTGCGATGGGCAGGACATGTGGCATGAATGGGGAATGAAATACGTGCATGGAAGCTTGTTGTAGAAAAACCAGAGGGAAAATGCTGGTAGACCAAGAATGAGGTGTGAGAATGACATGACTATGATTTGAGGGAAGTAGATTTTACTATTGGAAAACATTAGTTCAGGATAGGGATATATGAGAGCTTATGTTCATGTGGCCATGAACCTACGGGTTCGATAGTGCCAGTGAGTTAGTTAGTTTTGAGTTAATGTTTGGATAAATTTTCCTACATAGGTACACAACATACAAATAACAGTTTCATTTTGTTTTGGTTTTGCAGGAAGGCTAAGAATAAAGGCATCTGCCTACTTCACCTCAAATACCGCATTTTCCGATATATAAGATGACCTTTTTTCATAGTATTAAACCCAGAAATCATGATTCATATTAAATTTGCAGACTAAGAAGTAAACCGGGTTCAAGTCAATGTTTTTTACTTTGCATAGTAGGCTACATAGCTCCCACCTGGTGAAGTTAATGTTTTTATGCTGCTTAGTACACAGTTGCCGGCTATGAAATTATTGCATATCCAACAATGGAAAATAACATAAAGCAGAAGTTGAATATAACATGGTAGCCAATAGGAAAGCTGGAAAAAGTAACTTTGGAAAAATAATTTCAACAACGACATTAAAAAATTGTAATGATAGCAGTAAAGTTGAGCAGATAATTTATTATGGGCTTTAAAATGAGTTTTAAGAGTTAAAAATTCAGGTTGTATCAAAAATGCAGCAAAGTAAGAGTTCACAGATTCTGATTAGTTCATGCAGATGTTAATATGTTCATTCTAAGTTGATGGTATTAGGGAAGCAGAAGCTACGTAAAACTATACAGCTTGGAGAAAATTTGGTTAAGTTATGTAGGTAGGAAATAACACTATTGAGGTATCTTTAATTTATGTTGAGTTTATTTTGACTCACCTCATACTTCTTAACTCCCTTGCAGACCCGGGTTAGGAATACATAGAATTAGAATTAACAAAATTCTGCTTAAATCAAATGTTTTTCACTTTTAGAGGAAAGTACTTTAGACAAAGATCAGGACTTGCAATGGAAAATCCATTATCACCATTCTTAGCAAATATGTTTATGGGGAACTTTGAATGTCAAGTAACCAAAGCACACCCTTTGATGTTTAAATTTTTGAGTAGATATGTAGATGATATCATAGCAATAGTAAAACAGAAACAATTAGAAGATGTCATTAAACAGTTAAATATTCAAAATAAAACAATCAAATTTACAATGGAAGTAGAAAATAATCAGGAAATGCCATTTTTAGATCTTAAATTGATCAGGAATGAAGAAAAAAAGAAAAAAGAATTTGGAATCTACAGGAAAGAAATTCACATTGATAATTATATAAAAGCAACTGGTTTTAACCATTTTTCGCACAAACAGGCAGTATTTAACAGTTTGACACACAGACTTCTGAATGTTCCCGTGAGCAAAGAAACTTTCAATAAAGAGAAAAAACACATTATAAAACTTGCAAAGGATAATGGATTTCAAGAAAAGATGATACACAAGAAAATAAATAAATTCAAGGAACAAAAAATGATTAATGAAAGTACTCTTCAGACAAATAAAGAAATTGGTAAAAAAAAATCAGGAAATTCACATACCACCCGTTAGTATTTAACAAGTTTTAAAAAATCTTCAACAAATTCAACATTAAATTAGCACCGAAAAATTTTAATTTAATAAAAACCAACAAAAATGAAAAAATTGAAAACCATCAAAAAATCGGGAGTTTATCAAATTAATTGTAAAGATTGCGGAAGGATATACATAGGAAAAACAAAAAGGAATTAAAATACAAGATTAAAGGAACACCTCAGAAATGTTAAAAATGGAGGAACAGAAAAATCTGCAATAGCTGCACATGCCTGGTCGGAAAAACACTGAATAGAAACCAAAACAAAATTACTTAAACAATTGGAAAAACTGAAGGAACTCACAATTTGGGAAAAAATTTACATATGCAAGAATAAAAACATAACTATGAATACCCGGTGATAAGGAGAGGGGATTGATTTGGAAGTTCATTGGTCAGCCATCAGATGGCGTAGAGGTCAGTATGCAGGAGAGGAGGCCGTTGGACGTCAGTTGTGAACGTGATACAGCATTGAGAATGTCACAAATGCAGTGAAGAAACCCGGGTCTGCAAGGGAGTTAAGAAGTATGAGGTGAGTCAAAAACAACTCAACATAAAATAAAAGAAAATTTGGTGTCTCAGAAGTTAACATTTGTAAGTGGTGACAAATTGAAGAAAAATTGAGAAATGCTAATTCATTCTAAAAATAATTTAAGGTCCAAAGAAAGGGAATTATTAAGAGTTGGAACGAAAACTTATTGAATATGTGCAAAAGAAATGAAGGTTTCCTTATCACACAAGAGGCATTGGAGATAGAGTGTGAACTTGTACAAATTGGTACCAAGAGTGATGTGATATTTAAGTTCCAGTGTTGGCTTGTGTGTGCATATGATGAAAAGAACACTCGCACAGCGTCTTCCTGCAGAATATGCCAAGAAACTTGTCTCATTTCAATTCCATATAATTAATTAAGACATTTTGTCTGTACATTCTTACCTCTTATAGTTGTTTTTGTCAAACATATGTTTCAAGGCTTCTAGGGTTCAGAAGCCTTGAAACATATGTTCAAAAAAAAGGTAAGAATGTACAGACAAAATGTCTTAGTTATTAAACAAACCTCTTCATGTTACTTTCTATTGTATTTTAAAATAAATCCATGCAATTAATTTATGAAAGCAACCTAATTATTTGTTCAACCAGATAGATATTGCACATGACATGCCCTTTTATTTCGGTATTCTGTCTAATGTTACAGTTGACGATAAAAATGTGAAAATGTACTTATCAAAACAACTGGAAATGAAAAAGCATGAATAGTCAGTAGTGGTGGTGGTGATGATGGTGAAGATAGTGATCAATATTGAATAGTACGAGGGTCATACTGAAAGACGTGAGCAACCCATTGTTAAAATTCAAATTTCAACAATGTAACAAAAACAACTGCAGGATCGAAATCTACAGACTTTATACCACAACATTACCGTTTTGTGGCGTCATAGCTTCTATCATGTGACCACACGCAGTGTTTTCAAAATGGCAGACATCAATGTTTCGTTTTGACAGCACGCTGTCATTGAATTCCTTGTTAAAGAGGAACAATCTGCTGTTGATATTCACCAAAGACTTCAATGTGCTTACGGAGATGCCTGCATGGGTGCCAGCAGTGTTAGGAGATGGGTGAAACATTTTAAAGATGGGAACACGAGTATCAAAGATGAGCCTCGTAGCGGTCGCCCACGCTCTGCCTCCACGGATTGCAACAAGGAAAGAGTTGATGCGCTCATTAGAGACGACAGGCGTATCACAGTGAATGAAATCGCAACAAAACTTGCAGTAGGACACAGTACAGTGCAAGAAATGATTCACAGCTTAGGTTACCGAAAAGTTAGTGCCCGTTGGGTTCCATGTTTATTGAGTGAAGATCACAAACTTCAGAGAAGAATCATCACCCATAACCTTCTTCAGAGATTTCGAAATGAAGGTGATGAGATTTTTGGACGAGTATTGTGACAGGTGACGAAAGCTGGTTTCATCGCTACGAGCCTGAAACAAAATGCCAGAGTATGGAATGGCACCACTTGAATTCGCCATCAAAGAAAAAAGCGAAGGCAGTGCAATCTGTTGGGAAAGTTATGGGTAGCGTCTTCTGGGATGCGCAAGGTTGCATTCTGGTTGAATTTCTTGAACCTGGACAAAACCATAAATGCTGCCCGCTATATCCACACACTTGTGAAGCTCCGTCATGCATTGCACGACAAACGCCCTGGAAGGAAGATCATTCTGCAACACGATAACGCGCATCCTCACACTGCTCGTGCCACTGTGGAGAAGATCAGGACATTTGGGTGGGAAACTCTTTAACATCCTCCCTATAGTACCGATTTGGCACCCTCCGACTACCATCTTTTCGGTTCTGTAAAGGAGCAGATGAGAGGCCAATGCTACGAGATGCTGGAGGATAATTCGGAAAGCAGTGTGTCAGTGTCTTCAAGCAGCTGGAACGGACTTCTATCACAAGGGAATTTTCAAGCTTGTAGAACGCTGGACAAAATGTGTGCTAATAAATGGAGACTATGTTGAAAAGTAGCACAAAGGTCTGTAGATTAACATGGTGTACTTGGTTTGTCTAAAATAAATATTATGATTGTTTAAAAAAATGTTGCTCATGACTTTCAATATGACCCTCGTATTTGTAAATAAATCAAGAAAATTCTTAAAAAGCCTCTTCTAAATTGAGGTTTGGGTAAATATGGTATTAGGATCAAATGATTATGGTATTAGTAATGCATTAAATTAGCTTTCCATATAAATTATTACTATATATAAGATAAATTTATTGTAGCATATACGTAATATCTGATACAGCTCTACCTCCTCTGTTTTGGATGAATGGGGTTATACTTTAGTGGATAAAGAAGGTTAAAATGCTTTGAATGAAACAAAAGTGTTTCATGTAATTATTCAGAAAGTGTTAAGTAACCTAACCATTTCTACATAATTAAATTTTACTCCTGATGTAAATGAATAGAAAATTGCAGTTTCTTTCTTTCTTCCTTTCTTTCAACATTAATGTGAGCATGGATGTATGTATTATGTATGTGGTATTTTAAGTACCGGTAATTATATTTCAGGTATTTTAAAATTATAAGAAGTATCATATTACTTAATGTTGTTGTTTTCTAATGGCAAGATTTGACGCTTAAGTCATTTTCTCTCTGGCTTCCCAGTACAAGCGAGCAAGGTCCTTGGAGTGTTGTGCAGTTGGATTTAAAGCTGGACAGATTAGAAGGTGGTGTTTGTCCATGATCAGGTCCGGGTCTTTGCATATGACACATCTGTTGGATTTGAAAACGTTTATTCTGTGGAGGTGGTGAGCCAGGCAGTCGTGTCCTGACATCAGTCTGAATTTTGCTACTGCTTCCTTGCGGCCTTTATATTTTATTTCTGTGTATAGCTCATCAATTTTTCCCCATGATTTCCCTCTGGCTGTTGCAATGTTTTCTTTCATGTTTTCCATTTGGAATGCTTTCTTAATTTCTTCGATCTTTCTGTGGAGGTTCGAATTGGGGTGGGTTGTTATCTGTATTTTGGTACCCTTTTTGGCAAGTCCATCAGCTATTTCATTGCCAACTATTCCGATGTGCGAGGGTATCCACTGGAAGGCTATTAATTTATTTTGGTTGTTGAGGTATTTCAGAAGTTTACGGCATTCCAAGATGGTTTCATTTTCTGGTGTTTGGTTGGAGGTTATTGCTTGTATAGCGGCCTTAGAGTCTGCCAGAATAACAGCTTTTGTAAACATTTTTGTTCGGAATAGGAGGTTGTGGAGTGCTACTTCTATGGCTTTTACTTCACCATCAAAGGCTGTATTGTTTGTGCCTACTGCAACATATTGACTAAACAGATGAGAGTAGATTCCTGCACCAGCATTTTCACTCTTGGTTTTGGAGCCATCAGTGAAGACTCTTAGCCACTCTGGTTCTGGGAACTTTGTACTAATAGTTTCTAAGGTCATTTGTTTGGCTATTGATGGGTTTGTATCATTTTTCTTTATTATTTCGTCTATTGAGAGGGTTGCATTGTACAGTTGGTAATCTAATGGGCTTGGTATTTGAGGTGTTGGTTCAGTTTTGGCATCTAATTTATGTTTTTGGAAAAGATTACTAGTTTTGTGGAGAAAGGAAGGTTGTGTGATTAAGATCTGGGGTGTTGTGCTTTGAGGTTGGATTGCTTTTGGTAGCGCTGCTAATTTTGTGTGCATGATGCAGGATTTCTTTTCTATCTCATTTTGAATTGAGGGGTTGCCTGTGAACATTCTCATAGTTGCAGTGTTAGTTGATTTTACTGCTCCAGTGACTAATCTTAGCATTCGATTCTGGATTATTTCTAGTTTATTCATTGTGGTGTCTTTAGCTGTTACTATTGTTTCTGCTCCATAGGTTATAATTGGTTTCATGTAGATTTTATATGTTTTGTTTAGGGTGTCCAATGAGCTCCCCCATTTCTTCCCAGCTAATCTCTTCAGTATGTATGAGTTTTTGTTCGCTTTTTCTTCGATCTTGTTGACATGATGCTCCCAGTTTAGTTTATTATCTAGATGGACTCCTAAGTATTTTGTGCAATTGGATTTGGTTATCGGGCTATTGTTGATTGGTATGTTGAAGGATTCACTTGTGTGTCTTAGTGAGAAGTACTGGTAAAATGTTTTTGACATGCTGATTTCCATGTTGTTAATTGTGCACCAGTGTTGTAGCCTTTTTATGGCATTGTCCATATACTTCTGCAGCTGTTCTTTGTGGTTTCTGGCTGAATTGTTGGCCTTCGTCCATATGACTAAATCATCTGCAAATAGTGCACATTTGATGTGCTGATTAGTTTTGATTTCCTTAGGGAGGTCATTGATGTAACTATTGAAGAGGGTGGTGCTTGAGACAGCCTTGTGGCAGTCCTGTTTTGGTTTGGACGTAATTTGATTGGAGGTTGTTATACTTGGAAGCTATCCATCTTTGTGTTACAAAGGATTTAACCCAGTGTAACATATGGCCTGTTATTCCCATTTTTTGTAGCTTCCAAATAAGGTTGGTGCGCCACACTTTGTCATAGGCTGCTTGTAGGTCTACAAATACTGCTAGGACACTCTCTCTTCTGTTGAAGGCATCCTTGATCTCCTGGGTGAATTTAACCAATTGGTGACTTGTTGAAAGTTTTGGTCTAAAACCTGCCTGTTCTGGAGTCAGAAGGTGTTGTGTTTCCAGATACCAATTTAATCTAGCCATAACCATTCTTTCCATTATCTTGGCTAGTACAGATGTTAAAGATATTGGGCGGTAGCTATTTATGTCTTCTGCTGGTTTATTAGGTTTTTGAATAGGTATTACAATGGCTTTTTTCCATTCTGCTGGTATGCTGTACTGTTGTTGCCAAACATTGTTGTAGAAGTTGAGTAATCTTCTTTTCATTGAAGGTCCCAGATGTGTTATAAATTCTGGAAATATTCTGTCTGGTCCGGCTTGTTTCCTGTTTTGGTCTTGTTTATTGCCTCTTCCAGCTCTTGTATAGAGAACTTTTCACTAAATATGTCATGTGGTTTCGTGTGATTGTTTAGGTTGCTCTTGGCAATTTTGGTTTTGATTGCTTTTTGGTTGTCCTTTGCATATTTGTTGAGTTTGTGTTCGTTGGCATAGTAGTGGTGAAATTTATTTGCAATTGTTTTATCATTGGTAATAGGCTTATTTTCTATTTTTATTGGGGGTTTGTTACGGTTGGCATTATTATTGTTAACTTTTTTGATAAAAGTGTATACTGATCTACCTTTTGGTGCAAACCCTGCTTTGCTTATAAAGTTGTGGAAGCTAGTTCTTTTTTGCTTAATAATTTCTCTTTTGAGAATGGCACTTTGTTTTCTCCAGTGTTGTACATCTTGTGGATTTTTTGTTCTTTCAGCTGTTTTTCTTAATCTGTTTCTTTCTATTTTTATTGCCTGAAGTTGTGTGTTCCAAAAGGGTTTGTATCTTTTAATCCTCCCCCTTGGTATGTTAGTCTTTGCTCGGTGTAGTATTATGTTGGTTATGTTTCTTAGTTCATCTTTTGGTTTTGTTTCGATTTTTGATTGTTTGGTGTCTGCTTCTGTTTCTATTGTGTACTTATTCCAATTTGCTTTTTTGAAGTTCCATGTGATTCTGGTTTGTCTGGGTGCAAAGGTGTGTGTCCATTTGATCTTTGTGATGACTGCTCTATGCTCCGTCCCCATATCTTCTACTGTGCGAGTTGCAACATTTGAAAGATTTGATGAAATAATGGATAGGTCAGGATTTGTTCCATGTCCATTATAATGGAGGTATGTTGGTGGATCTTGTTGTTTGTATAGTATTTCTACAGTGTTGGATGCTAGAAATTCTTCTACGGCTTTACCTGATGCGTTTTTGTAAGTATAGCCCCAATTTGGGGAAGCTGCATTGAAGTCTCCCACTATTACAGTGTTATTATGTGTGAGGTCTAATATATCTAGATTCAAATGTTTGTTATTAGGAGGACTGTATATTCCATAGATGTTAGTGTGGTAATTCTGTTTCCATACTTCAATTTCTATGATTTCAGATGTATCATACTCATTCATTTGCTTGATAATTACAAAATTTGTGGTGAGGGTTTTTTTACTCCCTACTAGGATTCCACTGGCTATTTGTCTGGATTTATATAAGATATGTTGGTTGTATCCAGGTGTGTTGATAAATTATTCATTTTGTGGGCTAATATTAGCTTCATTAATTATAAAAATATCTATGTCTTGCGTTACCGCTTCATCCATCAATTCTGTCACTTTTGCAGTAGATAATCCTCCTGCATTCTGCTGGAGGATGTTGAGTGTAGTTCTTTCTTTTGCTCTAATAAGAGCAGTTTTTGTTTTGTACTGGTGCTTCTTGCACCTATAATTGTTGTTCATTTTGCAGCAAAATATCAAAATCTGCTCCCAGGAGACACTGCGTGGAGGCGAACAACCTTGTCCCCCATATTACTTAATGTTTCATTCAGTCCATAATTAAGTTAACAAATCTTTAGAAATAATACAAACTTTTTTTTTGCATCCAGAAAAGTTGAATATTTATAAGAATAAATAATTGTGGTCTGTTTTTCTTACAACTATATGAGGTAAAAAAATATAGACCAAAATTATTTATAAAGTAAAACCTCTTAATGTTACTTCCCATTGTATTAATTAATTATTAATGAGTTGGATATTTTGACTCGCCTCATATTTCTTGAGTTTTTATGCAGACCAGGTTTCGTCGGTTCTGCGTGACATTGCTGATGATTTCCTATTGTATTTTCATTTATAAGAGTATTACTGTGATCTAGATTCACTGTATCTTATAGTTCATTTGTGATAAAAATTGTCATGTAACTAATAATGCCATTTAGTTATTTTACAGATAAAGAAATTCTAATTATTATTTGAAAAGATGCCTAAACTGAGAATTGAACACGAGACTTCTAGCTTTGTAAACTAGTGCACTACCATTTCTGCTATTCAAGTATCACAATGAAAATATTCATTTTTCTTTATTTAGGCAAATTTTGTCACTCACCTCATTCTTATTCTTCTATGGCTAGTTTCACAACCTTCTTCGGTTCCATCATCAGTATTTTCACGACTGCTATTTTGTCTACCTTTGTTGGTAGACTGAAAAACCTCGAAATAAGTCATTTTCCCGGGAATTTCAAAGTTCATTAATTTCTCCTTTTTGTTTTTTTTTTTTAAGATTTTTTTCCCAAACGGTGAGTTGTTTCAGTTTTTCTATTTGTTTTTATTAATTTAGCCTTTCGTTAAGATGTTATAATTAATTTTTCTGTCTCATATACAATTTTACCCCAGTGGAACCCATGTCTGCGTTTCTTGACAGTTGTATTTTTACAGTGAAAGATCAGCTCATGGACAGCCTATGACAATCGAGGGAAATTTTGAAGAAGTGGTTGAATTCAAATACCTAGGAACAATAATCACAAATAGGAATGAGATGCACAAAGAAATTCTGGAAATGCAGAATGCTATTTTGCAATACAGGGACTCTTGTCGTCAACAACTCCTTTCAAAAAATGTTAAACTGAAAATATGTAAAACTGTTATTCTACCAATTATATTATATAGATGCGAAACACGGACTCTTACTTTAAGGGAGGAAAGAAGATTACGAGTATTTGAGAATAAAGTTCTTAGAAATATTTTTGGATCCAAGAGAGATGAACAGACAGGTGAATGGAGAAGACTATACATAACAGTAAACTAAATGCTCTTTTTAGAAAGCCAGATATAATAAGAAAAAGTTATTATTTGTCTGGCTTAACTTGGCAAGAAATTTGTAGAAAGAGACAGCTGAGCTCACCTCTCTTACTCGCACCAGTGTTGTTAGTGTTTTGTCACCAGATGTTAATAGGGGCAAGGGGGAAAACAAAACTGACAACAGGGTGGGTTCTTTCTTTTGTTACGATCTAATGCGGTCAAGGATCTACCCTTATATCTCCATCTCTCTCTTTGCCAAGTTAAGTCAGATATACAATAAGTCTCTTAGATTTCTATGGGCAGGACACGTGGCACGAGTGAGGAATGAAAGACATGCATGGAAGCTTGTTGTAGGAAAACCAAAGGGAAAAGTCCAGTTGGTAGACCAAGAATGAGGTGGGAGAATAACATTAACCATGATTTAAGGGAATTAGATTATACAGGAAATGATTGGAAAACATTAGCATCATTAGCTCAGGATAGGGATTATGGAGAGCTTATGTCTACATGGCTATGAACCTACAGGTTTGATAGTACCGGTGAGTTAATTAGTCTCTCATACAATTCTATTATCGTTCAAGGCAGAGAGCCTTCACTCACAACACCATCTGATGCTTCTAAATCAAGAAGATATTTTTATGAGAATTTTTACACAATTATTATAGCAGTAGCTTAATATATTTATGTTATAATTTAAATTTAATTTATGACATTGAAAAAAGAAATTCCAAGTTTGCTGAATTATTGATCACAATACTGATCTTCATTTAGATAATAATAAGATGAAAATGAAAAAAAAAAATTGTCTGGATGAAGAATTTCAAGTACAGCAAACTCCCGATTATCCGGGCATGACTCTTTTTACTGTCTTTTTTAAAAATGAAGATAAATACTGTACAGTATTTTGTATTGTTATGAAAAAGTCTTAATTTTTAAACATGCTACCGTGAACTGCAATTAACAAACTAGCACAATAGAGTAACCTTCACTCACAACCCCCTCCCCTGATGCAATCAACATTCTGAGAATACAGTACAATTTCAGATATTTCCATTGTGAGAGTCGCTGAAAGTTTGTTGTTACAGAACTGTATTTGTATTGTGTAGGATAGTGTAGTCTGTGAGAACAGTGTACAGCAGTTTGTGAAAAAAAAAAATGTCGGGGAAACGTAAACAAGTGGTTTTAAGCATATCGCAGAAGCTAGAAGTGATTAATAAATTTGAAAAAGGAGAATCTGTTGCAAAACGTGCTCAAGATTACAACATTGACATGCAAATTGTTTGCAATTTAAAGAAAAATAAAGAAAAATTTATTCAATTTGCATGCTCTGCCGATAGCGCACAAGGGCCTTCGAAAAGAAAGTCAATGAAAACATTGACTTATGCGGAGTTGGATGCTACTATTTACCTTTGGTTTGAACAGGAAAGAGCCAAGGGCATTCCTTTGTCTGGCACTATGTGCATAGATAAAGCAAAATATTTTCATGAAGAATTGGGAATTGAAGGGCAATTCAATGCCTCTTCAGGTTGGATGACCCACTTCAAACAATGCTGTGGAATTCGTGAGCTCGGAGTACAAGGTGAAAAACTAAGTGCAAGTACAGAAGCAGCTGAAGGTTTCATTGAAGAGTTCTCCAGTTTCGTTACAGATAATGGATATCTGCCCCAACAAACAGGCGAGACTGGATTGTTGTGGAAAGGCTTACCAACACGTAGCTTGGCATTCCGATCTGAGGTACATGCACCTTGGACACAAAGCTAGTAAAGAGAAAGTGTTCTTTTTTTATAGTAACAGAACAGATCATCATAAACTAAAACCTCTCGTGATAAGAAAACCAAAAAATCCAAGGGCTTTCAAAGGCATAAAAAATCTGCCCTTAGATTATGCAAATCAGAAAGCGGCCTGGATGGATACTGAGATCTTTCTATGCTGTTCGGGTCGAAATTTGTGCCATCAGTTCGTGCATATCTTGAGAAGGAAGGGCTGACTGTTAAAGCTGTTCTACTTTGCCACCCAAATTCAAGTGAACTAATCTGATGATGATCAGATTATAGTGAAATATCTGCCACCATGTGTCACATCTCTGATTCAAACCATGGATCAAGGTGCGATTGCTAGTGTTAAACAACATTATTGCACTGACCTTGTACGAAGCCTAATTCATGAGGGAACTGACATTGTCACATTTTGAAAATCTTTAAATGTGTTAGATGCCATTTATGGAATTTGTAGGGCGTGGGAAAAAGTGAAACAAACCACAATAGAACAATCATGGAGTAAACTCGTGTCACATAAGAATGAAGAAGACTTTGCAGGTTTTACTTCCAAAAACTGTGACGATGCTACAAATATAGCTCATTTTTTGAAAGAAGTTACTGGCTGTGAAGATGTGGCTGAATGGTTGCTGAGTGACACGTGATGAACCCAGCTTCGATACATTGAATTATGCGACTATTGTCAACAAAGTGTGTGATGGAGGGGAAGAACAAAGTGAAAACAAATTCATCGACGATTGAAAACAAAAGTAGCCACACAGAAGCATCAAAATGTATAGAAGTCTTACTAGAATATATGGGACAAAATTAATTTGATTACATTGATGTCTTAAGTGTTAAAAAAATAAGAACTGTAATCAAAAAGAGTGTAAACGACAAATTGAAGCAGAGGAAAATGTCGGACTTCATGATGTAAAACACTCGGTTTCAACAGAGATTTGTGGTTCCTAGACATAAATTTTGCTTAAATTAATTGTAAGTACAATAATTTTCGAATTACAATACAGTAATAAATACTGTGTTGCATATTGTTTATTTTTTATTTCACTCACCTCATACTTCATAACTCCTAGCAAGCATACCCAGGGTTTCATCACATCCTTTGTGACATTCTCAATGCTGTGTCACGTTCACAACTCATAACTTAACTGTGTTGCATGCTTGTTGTTAGATTATCCGTGTTTTTCGATTTTCTGTGCATATCTCGATCCCAATTAACATGGATAACCAGGAGTTTGCTGTATAAGTAGAGATAATTTGTTATTAGAAAACCCATATAAATGTGTACTAACTTCTTTGTTTACATCTTGTGTAGTGTGTTTTGAAATTGTTATCCATTAGGGGGTGCCCTATATTGCTAATGTTAAATACTATTTATATAAAACACGTGTTTTCTCACATGTACAGACTTGCTTCAAATTTTCAGGTGATATTTAACAAATTCTTATCCACAATTTACTGGCTATTTCTCTTAGAAATAATAATGTTTGGATTTGTATGAAATAAATTCTAGAAAAAAATTAGTAAAAATTTAACTTTGTAGAAAAAATATGATTTAATAAAACCATGATGTATTAAATAACAATCATAGATTTTGTAAGAGTTTTGTCCTCCTGGTATGAATAGATTAAGAACGTATACTTTATAAATAGAATTTTAACATTAGTGATATTGAGCATTTGGATTCTTTTGTACAAGCAGCACTTATTGCTACATGCTGCTGATGTGTTTATATGTGGTTCATAAAGAATAGATGCTTTGATGTTATATTTTAAATTAACATTTTCCAGAATTTATTTTTTTCTAAAATAAGAATAGATGCTTGTTACACTGTCACTTTAATATATAACATCTCTGGTGAATTGTATTACTAACACATTTCAACAGTGGCGTGCATTCAACCCCAGCTACCCCAGCGCTGCTTGGGTAAATAGTGTATTAATAATTTTGAATTAAAAAAATGAATATATTTGCCAAATTCTATTCAAATCAATTACGCGTGAACATAAATATTCAAAATTCCCACTGTGCCTGCAGACATGTATCGCATTCGGTTTGACGGAGCCATCTGCATATTCACATTATCTCCATAGAGAAACACATAGAATGTTTTCTCTATGTTATCCCCACCAACACCAGCTATTGCGCTACAGATGAATCCGTGCCAGCGAATTACATCACTGCCTGCTATGTCCGGCAATAAGCCACACTAGACCAGGAATAATCCATTAGACGAAGCTTGTGTCTTATTCCATTGACCTTTTATTGAATACCAGCTAGCTGTACCCACAATTCGAATAAGAATACAGAAGGTAATTAGTGTTAATTTAAGAAGCTTTGTTAATATTATTCGTTTTTAAACATCTTAGTGATGGACAAATTATATTTCAAAAGAAAAATATATGCCTAGACTGGGGTTTGAACCCAGGACCTTTGACTATGTGTAAGAGAAAAATGCGCATTTAGATTCGAGGCCTAGGTAGCTCAGATGGAAGAGCATTGACATAGAAAGTCAAGGTCCTGGGTTCAAACCCCAGTCTAGGCATATATTTTTCTTTTCAAATATAATTTGTCCATCATTAAGGTGTTTAAAAACGAATAATATTAACATTGATAGAAGCACTACTGGCTTTACAAGTAATTTTTAAATTCCCAATAAAAGTCTTCTTAATAAAGAAGCTGCCATTTGCAAAAATCGTAGCAACGGCTCGTAGCATTTGGGGTTAGGGAATTAACTGTGTAAGAGAAAAATACATGTTTAGATTGGAGGCCTAGGTGGCTCAGATGGAAGAGCATTTACATAGAAAGTCAAAGGTCCTGGGTTCAAACCCCAGTCTATGCGTATATTTTTCTTTTTAAATATATTAAGAAGCTTTATTTATATTGTATATGCGAATGATGTTTCAACCTATCGATTCATTTGATGAAAAAAGCATTGGCTGATTTGGGAAGTGCCAATTCCTCAATGATAGAATTTTTCGAAATAACATTTCTTAATTTATAATATTTAATTTATGCCAGTTACATTTTTATAAAATACAAAAAATAAATAAATAAAATTATGCGGTATGTTTTGTCATCTATAGCAACCTGTTAATTTAAGAAGCTTTATTTATATTGTATATGCGAATAACAGCAATTGCATTATTACGAACGTGTATATATTATTTATGGAAAACAACAGTTGAATTTAATATCGACACTGAGCTCATTCAAACGCATTATTAATACATTTTTACGAGTTACTGATTAATGTGATTTGTCAATTTAGTAAAAATGAATGTAAGTGACTGTATAATTTACAAACTAGACATTTTCGTGCAACAGACCTTTCAACAAGGAAAAATCACCTCGTACAACAAGGTAGGCCAACTTCAGATTTACCGGATCTAAAAAAAAAAATACAAGGCATTTTAGCATTTGTAAACTGAATAATTCAGAATGAAACTTTTATAAGCTATAAGTCACATTTTCATCATACAGCTGGGGTAATTGCTCTGACCACCGCACGCCACTGCATTTCAAGAATGCTTGTACTAATCATTTGGGTTGTGTGGTGTGAAGGTATGATCAGATCAAACAGAGTTTGGAGCAAGCCAACTAACGCAGGGATTTGCTGTAGTAACATAATAAGGTACGAACTAGTTTTGCATGTTTGTGTCTATGTGTTGTAATAATATGTATATATTTTTTTCTTACTTTAGTTATAAAGTTTGGCCTTAGTGATCTAGGGGTTAAGTTCCTTATCTCTAGTCCCAAGGGTCGTGGGTTCATACCCGGTCAGGGTCTTTGGATTTTTTAGAAGTAAAAATCCAAGAGACAAGTTCTCTGGGAGAAACTTTAAGCCCATGGGCCCCGAGTCTGAAGATTTTTCGGGTTGTGAAAGAACCTTAAGCCAAAATTAGAGCCTGCAAGCAAAATTTAATAGGCCTTTCCCATCCAACTAATATCTTATACTAATTCCAAGCTAAGTTCCATTTGTACTATAAACAAACTTGCATAAGGTACTACTCTATCTATTGAGGAACCATGGTGCTACTTTTAACCATCATATGACTGAATTGTGTAGAACTGTCAATTATAGAAATATTGTTCTTAGGCAACAGTGTATTTTACAGGAAATAAGACTAAATACAAAATAAGATGGCACCAATAATTAGGAACTTCCTACATTTCTTATTTATTTATGACAAAAATTATATATGGGCCTACCTGATCAGATGTTTACGCTTTTTTCACACTGTAATAGATATCCTTTATTTACAATTTCAATGCGAGCAGAATTTATGCTCCATGCTGACTCACCTGTAAATTCTGCTGTTATTTTCACCACATCGTCAGTGGCTGATGTGGGATATTTTTCACTATAAACTGTTTGAAAACATTCAAAATAATTTGTTTCTCTACGCTTATCAATTTCTTTCTTTTCCTATGCTTTAAAAAATACTAATAAGTGGCCATTTTGAAACAGCTGAAATCCTCACTTATTCTACATTGCGCATGCTTAAGAATAAAACAATGCTTATTTATTCTATTAAAATTGTAATTTTATAGTTTAAGATTATCTCATATAATTTATATAGACATGTGCTAGATAATATATATTTTTATTATTTTTTATTTCCTTTATTTTGAGTGTTAGAAAGATAACTACATTTTCTTACATGCTTAAAGGTAAAACTGTTATTTGACCAATCTGGTTTGTTTACATTACAAGCAGTTTATGTAGACTATGTACTCGTAACTCATGCCCCAAATGGGAGTCAATGACCAATCACATTTCAATGATTTTTTATGTACAACCAATCACAGTCGTGTTTCGCCTAGAATTTACCAACTAAAGTTTATCATAATAAAGAAAGCACCGCCTTTTTAACATCCTGAATAGGTCATAGCATTATTTTGTAGTGATTGACCCTCTAAGAAATATGGCTACCAGAATGTGTATATAGTGCATGAATGTCAACACATAGCACATGTGGGAATTAATATAAAAACATTTGTAACAATTGATTATACCACCAAAAAAAGAAACCACTATTTGCACTTTATTAAATGTATTTTTTTTCCAGAAAAATATAATTGTCATATTTACATCATAGAGTAAATATACATTTTGATGTGTTTAATTTTTTCTCCATTGAGTGCATTCTTACAATATTGCATTCCTTTGGCAATAAATAATGTGATCTGGATGCAGTGATGAACAAAAGAAGCAAATGAAGTGTACCAATCGTTTCTCATTTGTTTTCAAACATCGCCGTTTACATTAAATATATAAATATTTTAAAAGTAACTATATTTAAATGATGATTTGTGAGTAAACAGCTTAATTTTATTCATTAAATAGTCCTAACAAATGCCACTCTTGATTTCCAAATTCTCTAGATAAATTCACTCCTCACTTTGAGAGTCGTGAATTTATCAATAATTTGGAAATCACTCGTGGCATTACTTATGATAAATTCCAGATTTTTTATTGTCTGTGTGTGTGTTTATATCATTTCGCAGGTAGTTATCTACTGTTTTTTTCTAAATTTAAATAAAAATTATCTTTCTCTTCCATTGATGATACCTCAGTTGGGGCATAGATACTAAAATTAAAAAACCTACCTTTCATGCGTAGGTAACAAATTCTATGATTTACTGCTTTAAAACCAATAACTAGTCTTTTTGTTAACTACAAAACCTGTTCCTGACATATGTTGTTGCTCATGACAGCTATATGGTCTTTTCTCTACGATGCCACTTCCTGTATCGCTGTCACCTCTATATTATAGTCTTCTAATTGTTCCAAGAGCATTTTCATTGCTGTGGGTCTATAGAGAGATAAAACATTCCATGCAGCAAGTTTAAAATCATTGTCCTTTTTTTGTTTGCCAGGTTGTGCCAATAAAGACAAGTCATTTCTATTTCCTTCATGTTTCGTTTTGAAATATTTTTCCGGGATGAGGGTACTAACCTCATGTCCAACCCTCAGCATGGAGGACCAGGTCTCTTGATTTTGGGGTTTCCATCCCCTTCAGTCGCTTTCACCCAGTTACAGATCCTGATCTGCCCCTCCCTATCCTGAGGATTCTCATCTGCCTCCATTGCCATTGGGTCATTTAGACCTCCTCTGCCTATGGAAACAGTTGGTACTCCTCTTCTGAGTTGCTTCTTAGTCTATGTCTTCACCTTTGGCCTGACCGACAAGGGAGGCCCTACCAGTAGCTTCGCTACAGTCGGTATAGCCCAAAGGATCACTAGACCATGCAAGCACCCCCATCAACTTCAAGGTCATGCAACTCCTAGGGGGAGTTAATTTTTAATAAAGGGAACTACTTTTTTGCATACTTAATGCTTCTACATCGTACGTCGGTGTCAATAACCAATGAAAAGTGAGCAGATCACAGGGTTTTGTTTTGATGAGGATCACTTTAAGAGTGGATAGCATATACGTAGTAATACATTTAAGTTAAATGATTAATGAAAACTTATAAAACAATATATTCACAATGATTCAATAATTATGTATATCATATCTTTTCACATGGGCCCGCTGTAACATATTTGATTAAGGCAATATGATACAAACTGGAAGGTGAAGGGTTCAAGTTCCAGTGGGATTAGGATTTTTAAACTACCCAAACCTTCTGGCAGCAGCATGATCCTGGGGTTGACTCAGCCTCTTAATTGAAATGAGAACGAGATGCTTGCTCAGGGGTAAAAGTGGCTGTCATGCTGTCTAGTGCCAGTTGTCTAGAAAAGTAGGAGCCTCAACCACCCACTACCCTAAGGGCTTCCTAATATCTGTAGTGGGATAACTTTACCTCTTTCACTGCGTGATACCCTAAGTGAAATAGCCATTGCTTTAGGACAATGATATTGCCATAATGATGACATGTGAGAAGTTTTTATTCATATAATGTGACGTGGATGTTATTCAGCAACTACCAAATCATAGACTGCAATGTTGTAGACACTTTGGGGAACATATTTGTGGATTCATGTATGTTTGGTTGTTTTTTTTTAATTACAGTGTTTAATGTTTTGTTTTTGTCCAGAAAACATATGTAATAGCATTTTATATAAATGAATCATATTATTTTTACATCTCAAGTCATAATAAACAGTGATTTTCACTCTACTGGTCTCAGAAGGCATCCCTTTCATCCTTAGCTAAAACTCCCAACTGTCAAACTTCTGCTGTCACCACCAACTTTCCAACTGCCATCTTGTGCAGGTTTGATGAACTTTGAGACCAAATATTGCTTACTGGGAACTTCAAAATTCATAGATCTATATTTGTTCTTCTGAATGTATATCTTTTCTCAAACTGTCAATTCCATAGGCTTCTCTAAATGTTTCAGAAGTTTAGTTTCTTTTCCAATTTGGTGATTCCATTGCAAATTATGAGCTGCCACTGCCGATTTTTCATTTCCATCATATTTTTAAATGTCTATAGAGTTAATTCGTACAAGTATCTAAATTGGCAGAAGTTCAACAGACAGAATGCTAGCTGAGGATGGAAGGGATGTCTTTTAAAACTGGTCCAGTCGGTTTATTATGAGGTGAGATGTAAAAATAATATCCAATTAATTTATATAAATTGTAATTTACCTCATAGTATTGCTTCCCATTGTAATTTTTATTGATAATGAGCATGTTCAATTGCTGTAGTTTGATTACTCTGTCACATACATATGTACAATTAAAACATGAAATTGAGGGATCCTTTGTAGTATTGTATAAATGAGTAAGTTTTTATTTTTGATAACTGTATACACTGATATTTCAGGTTGGATTTAGAACTTCATGCAAAAACAAAAAGGGGCCGATTCTGGTAGAAAGTTTGTTAATAGCAGTAAGTAATGTGTTGTTACTTGGCCAGAGAAGATGAAGTATTTTTATGAAGTGAAGGTTTATGATGTTATATATCTGTAACTATACTGTCCATATTGTAGTTATATTGTGCACAACCTCACTGACGCACATACAGGTATTCTCAAATAGTATTCTTAATTTTTGTAAGATATTTAATTTAGCAATTTATTTATTCTGTACATAAGAAATGTGTATTACAGACACTCACTAGAAGATGCAGAATATATATACTAATGTAAAATATATAATATACATACATTTTTCACATGTTAATTTATGTGACGTACATGAATCTTGTGCTTACACAGTACATGCTGTAAATTAAAAGAAAAGTTATACATTGCAACTTTGTACTTGATAGAAGATAAATATTTTCAGACATGCTTGCTATGGAGGAAACAAATTTTAGACTAACAAAATGTAAAATTAAACATTTGAGACATTCCCTCAAAACGATTATAAATACTGTAGATGATGCTTATTGCAATCATGAATAATGTTATCAGTTGGATTATGTTATAACTTTTATGATCTTCCATATGGACTAATACTAAGATATTGAGAAAATTCCATTTATTGTGATCATAACTTCAAATAACCCATTCTCTGTTAAGGAGTTATCGACGAAAAATCTGCATCAAGAATAAATATCTGCAACACATTATGGATGAAGAATCTCTGCGACATGTTTACTTTTATATTATAATTTCTAAATTTATTATTTGTATTGATATTATTTTTGTTAATGTACCTATACTATTAAAATAAAATAATGTAACAAGTACGGTAAATCTTGAAACAAAGCAGCACATCTCCACAAGCAACACATTATTTTTGCCCTTCCTTCCAAACCAATATTTTTTTTTCACAACACAAATTGATGGCTTGCATATTTCTTTTGTTCTGTTACCAGCGTGTCTTTCTTTTAGTCAGAGTGGTGAAGGTTTGGCACATAGCGCTGCTCAACCAGACTACATAAATGTGAGACAGAAATCTAAGAATGTCATCTGCAAGACTCTTACCATCATCAGCAGCTCTACAACCCAATTCGAGCCTCAGTTTCCTTCAGAACTCTCTCCCAGGCTTCTTTGTCGCTGACAACCAACCACCATCCCTCAATTCTCAGATCCTCCAAAATTCCATCAATCCGTAAAACATTTATATTCTTCTTGCCGAGTTGCCAACAATTGATCCGTCTGGTTGGGTTTCCTAGCAAAGATTTTCTTACAGAGTAGGATAACCACCCAGCATTCCTAAAGGATGATTTGTTTGGATTTTCTCCATTAGTTGATAGGACTCAAATATAGTGTTAGGTACCCACTCTTCGCCCTCACACGACTTAGTTTATCCAGGGACATGCATGTATAGGATGAAATGGCATCCCTCAAGTTTTTAGTGGTACACATCCATCAGCACCTTTGAAGCCACATACTAACCATTTGGTCCCTAACTAGGCTCTTGTATTTGGCAATATCTATCATTTGGATGAATGAAATTATTTCTTGTACCATTTTATTTTTCCCTGGATTGATATGCTGTCAACCAAGTCCACCCCAGTATCACAATCTGAGTGCATAGTCCAATTTGAATATTGTCTTTTTTGTGACTAGATTTAATTTCACTGTATTTATCACATTTACCCTCAAATGCCAATTAGATAAGATTAACATCTTTTTTGAAATGAGATTTTAAATTTAACATTTTCCATTGCTCATTAAATAAAAATTAACGCTTGAACCCTGGCTCTCCTGGATCTTTCGTATAGCTTGAATAGTGTAATGGATAGCTTACTCGTATGGAGAATGAGGTCCAGGGTTAAAGTGCTGTTTTAAGCGTTAATTTTTTCTTTAAAAAAAAAAGAGAGATAAATGCCTGCTCACAGTCATTCCATACAACGTAAGTAAGGGGAGGTAATTCCTATATTTCTATTTCCCCTTTTTCCAATGCACTTGCAGTTTTTAGGAAGGTTAACCCTACTTATTTTAGGAATTCAAACTATGAGGTATATTCATTTAGGTAGAATTTTTTATCACTCACCTCATATTGTTCTTCTTTTTGACTATAAACTAGTTTCAGAACATAGTTTTTGTTCCATCCTCAGTATCGTCACAACCGTTGCTCTGTCGTCTTGAAGACCCATCCTTCACTCCTTCCATTGGCTGACTGTAAAACCTCGAAACCAGGTCATTCTCACCAGGAATTTCGAAGTTCATCAATTTCTTCTTTTCGCTCTTTTGAATGTATTTTAAATTATTCAAACAAATAGAAAAACCAAAAGAACTTACCGTTTGGGAAAAGAAGAAATTGATGAACTTTGAAATTCCCGGTGAGAATGGCCTGGTTTCGAGGTTTTTCAGTCAGCCAATGGAAGGAGCGAAGGACGGCTCTTCAAGACGACACAACAACCGTCGTGATGATACTGAGGATGGAACAGAAACTATGTTCCGAAACTAGTTTATAGTCAAAAAGAAGAACAATATGAGGTGAGTGATAAAAAAATTCTACCTAAAAGGTTAACCCTGTTTGTGCAGATAGTATTAATTGCATTATTGCACATGTTGTAGAGAATGACATAATTTAGGGGAGCTATAGTAACTGTCTAGAAATATGTTCCTACCCTTATCCAACAACAGCTCTATCAGATACATATCAATAGAAAGAGAGAACCCTAATTCCAATTCTCCATATTATCAGTTCCTTTTCCTGTGTAAATACTACTGTTATACAGGTATCCAGTTTCATACTGAATAAGCTGTTCCAGATAAGACTTACTTTCCATAACATAAGACTTTCATCCACTGTAATTTTTTTCCCTGTCTATAGATTGACATAAGTCTCATTATGAGGTGTATAAAAACAGGGTGTATCTTATTTAGTTTGTCATCTGTTGCATTATTATAAGCAAAATAGAGAAATATTTACTTGCTTGTAGAGAAGTGTACACTGACTAGTTTTATACATACAAAGACTGAAGGAGAAGCATAAATTATGAATGAGAGGTCAGTTTTCCTTGAGTGAATAGGAGAGAAATAAAAGACCATGTTTGACTTATATTACATGGCATGATAATTACTAGAGCTTGGATTCTTATGTAATTATATTTTCTATACCTTTATATGTAGACATATGGGAACAGATAATGTCTATGAGTTGAAGCATGGACATTGCAGCATTCAAGTTTCATATTACATATTTCATACAATACTATATAAAAGTAAATTTTTCCCATTTTTTTAGCTCAATTTTTTCTTTTCATTTTCTCTCTACTTTCTCTACAACTCTCTACATTTTTCTCCTCTTTAGCACCGGTAATTAATGAAATATAGTAGATATTGTTGAAGCTGTGACACGTTATTCAATATAACTGGTAAGCAATGTTAAAGTATCTGGCAATATAATTAATATTGTCTTGTAGTTAAAGAAATGTGATCTCCACTTCACTATTTCGGGGTATTTGAGATCGCTCACTTCCTGTTTCTATCCATTGTTGATATATCTCAATTCTTTTATACCACCGTACCGGCTGGTACAGTTAAACTGCCTTCTTTAGCATTGGCAAGACTGCACATGCATTCTGATATAATTATTGAATTATTTATTATTTAATTTTCTCTGAGAAGCCATCTAGTGTGCATCGTAGGCCAAAGAAGCTTTATTGTTAACTCTAACTTGTGATTCAAGAATTATGCCAATAGGATCTTCATTTTTGAAGAGAAAAATTATACGCTCAGACCGGGACTTGAACCCGGGACCCTTGGTTTTCTAGTCCAAGTGCTCTACCATTTGAGCTACCTGAGCAAGTACCGATCTAAATGCAAATTTTTCTCTATATACGTTGTAATTCCCGCCCACCAAATGCTTTGAAGCCTTTGCTTCTATCTTTGCAAAATGGCGGCTCCTATATTAAGAAGACATATTTGGGAATTATACATTACATTATAAATGCCAGTACGGCTTTTTTCAATGTTGTTATTATTAATTGCCGAAAAATTAAAAGCATGGATTACAATGGACAACATGTTAACTACTGATGGTAAAATTGTAGTGTGACGAGTGTGTGTGTGAAAAAAATATATATATATTAATACGTGAAAAAAAAAACTTTGTACCCCTTTTTAAGCACATTGCAAGCACAGAGGAGTGAGATATTTGGCATAATTAAAGTTCATATAAAGAAGGAGTGCAGAAAAATAATATTTATGTATAATATATATTACAAATAAATTAAACAAAATAAAATAAATTGTCTCTAAGGAATTTATGCATATTACTCACTAATTTGTTTATGTTCATACTGAAAGTGCATTGTTGCAAAAAGAAAATTGTGCAGCAGCAATGTGAATTGACTTACTCTCGCGTATTTATTATTGGTGGTTTAAAAAAGTGAGTACATTTTATTATTTAAAATTTTCATCAAACCCTGTCTAATCTTGGTTTCAGTAATTTCACTACATTTTTTTTATATTCACATATTTGTACTTACTTCCATTATGCCTTGACATATAACATTGACAAAGAAGAAGGGATATGTATTTCACCACATATGTATTCCCGTACACATAAGAATAGGCCAAATGCAAATTTAAATAGTATACACAGCAGCAGTATGAATTGACTTACTCTCGCGTATTTATTATTGGTGATATATTAAATTAATGTTGGGAAGTAAACATTATGAGGTATAATCATTAAAATTCATCGGAGAACATATTGTTTAAACAACTCACCTCATAGGATTCATGCTTCCATGATATTGCGATTTCAAACATAGTCATGTTCATTTTCAGCCATAACTCCGACTGACGAAATTCTTAGGCCGTCAACTATTCTATTGTCGCCATCTTCAGTGCTGTCATCTATGGTTGAATTTATGAACTTCGAAATCAATGTAATTTCGTTAGGGATATCAAAATTCATTGATCTATTTTTGTTTTTCTGAATGTATTTTTTTTTCCCAAACTGTCAATTCCAAAGGTTTCTCTACTTGTTTTAAAAGTTTAGCTTCTCTTCCAATTTTATGATGTTCTAATAAACTATGTGCAGCAATTGCAGATTTTTCGATTTCACAATTTTTAATATTTCTGAAATGTTCTTTTGTCCGAATTTCCAAATTCCTTTTTGTTTTTCCTATATAAACTTTATTGCAATCTTCACAATTTATTTGATAAATTCCAGATTTCTTACTGTCTGGAACATTGACTTTTTTATTGGTACTTAGAAGATTACCCAGACTAAATTTATTTATTGGTGCCAAAGAAATGTTGTATTTGTCAAAAAAAATTTGAAATTTTCTATGCATTTCAGGATGGTAAGTAATTTTCTTGTATTTTTTCTTTTCTTTGGCACCAATAAATAAATTTAATCTGGGTAATCTTCTAAGTACCAATAAAAAAGTCAATGTTCCAGACAGTAAGAAATCTGGAATTTATCAAATAAATTGTGAAGATTGCAATAAAGTTTATATAGGAAAAACAAAAAGGAATTTGGAAATTCGGACAAAAGAACATTTCAGAAATATTAAAAATTGTGAAATTGAAAAATCTGCAATTGCTGCACATAGTTTATTAGAACATCATAAAATTGGAAGAGAAGCTAAACTTTTAAAACAAGTAGAGAAACCTTTGGAATTGACAGTTTGGGAAAAAATATACATTCAGAAAAACAAAAATAAATCAATGAATTTTGATATCCCTAACGAAATTACATTGATTTCGAAGCTCATAAATTCAACTATAGATGGCAGCACTGAAGATGGCGACAATAGAATAGTTGACGGCCGAAGAATTTCGTCAGTCGGAGTTATGGCTGAAGATGAACATGACTATGTTTGAAATCGCGATATCATGGAAGCACGATTCCTATGAGGTGAGTTGTTTAAACAATATGTTCTCCGATGAATTTTAATTATTATTGGTGGTTTAAAAAAAGTGAGTCCATTTTAAAATTTTAATTAAATCCATCTAATCATGGTTTCAGTAATTTCATTACATTTTTTTTATATTTATACATTTGCACCTACTTCCATTATGCTTTGACATGAACATTGACGGGTCAGAGTGAGATACAAAGAAGAAGGGATATATGTTCCCGTACACATAATAATAGGCCAAATGCAAATTTAAATAGTATAAATGTCAAATAATGTGTTGTTGTTTTTTTAAATATGGCTTAGTCAAGCCATACCATATATTTCCTATCATTCGTATTTTTAAAATTAATCGAAAATTAATGCATAATGACGTATTTGTGACAAACTTAAAAATTTAATGAATTGTGGTCGAATTTTGACCACTGGGCTACCACTAGTATATGTAGATTGTTCAATGAAGTCACAATTAGAACAACACATTTGAAGTGCATTACAGGAACAAACAATGCCATTCTTCTAGGAATAAGTTCTACTGATGCAAATGCAACATGAGCCTACTACTTTTAAAAATAATTTTTTCAGAGACATATGTACTGAAATGGTAGCAGCCATTACTGTCTTTACCATAAGGGCTCAGGGGGCCTGTGCCCAGGGCTCCCCATCCTCATGAGGGGCCTGAAATGCCAATATATTCACTTACGCTAAGCTATGGCCTGGATGATGATGATAATAATTAATCTCCACACGTTCTCCTGTGACATAGCGCTGCCCATGGGCTCATTACGGAACTCACCCATGCTATAATTAGCCACTTTTGTGTCTCGTAGCATAAATACCTAAACTACACCATATGGCAGTCACCTACATAAACCACTCCAATTGCAAAGTTGAGCTTGCATAGTCTATACAATGCCTATACATAGATTTTGTTTTAATAGAAATTAAATTAACAAAATAGAAGTGTTAACATGTTCATTTATAAATAATTTCATTATATAAGATATTTTGTCTGTACATTCTTACCTCTTACAAACCTCTTAATGTTACTTCCTGTTGTATTTTAAAATAATTTCATTATGTCAAAAAGAACATATTTAAGTGGGTTCACAGAAAAACAAAGTTGTAGCTAAAAAAAACCAAAAAACTTCCAAAACTCACTTCATTTTTTACAGTTGAAAAAACAAATAGGCTGACTGATTCTTCACCCTCGTCACCTTAAGTTCAAAATATTTTTTAATAACAACGGGAAAAAGATCTTAAGTGCGACAATAATGACAAACATACATCAGATATTGAACCCTCCACTTCAAGCTACTGCGAGTTAATAACTAAAAGCTTGGAAAATGTATCACCTGATCCTGGTACATACTGTGATGAAATTTTAACGGAAGAAGTATGTGATATTCGAAAAGAGCCAAGGTTTTCCAAAATAATAATTGTGACTTCTTTGAAACTTCTGCAATTTTTCCAGATTCAAGCAGTAAAACAAAAACGAGATACTCCGACTAATGGTTAGGCACTCCGTGGCACAAGCGGTTGGACATTCACCTTTCACCACGAGGGTCCCGAGGTCGAGTCTGTCACTCCATGTGGATTTCATGGTGGATGAAACGGAGCTTGGGCATGTTTTTCTCGGGGTTTCTCCCATTTTTCCACTGCCAAAAAATTTATTCCACCATTTCTCTATACTCATCTCGTCCATTTTTGTTTCATTTCGTTCATCTGCCCCTGTGATGTTGCATCAGTCATTGTCGGCAGGTACCCTTATCTTTCACAGGCCTCTACATAAGGGGCCTCATCTCATCTCTTGACCTGACCCTGAGTTGGACACGAGTTGAGGATATTATTATAAATTGATGAATGGTGAGTCTTTTGAAAGAAAATTGGTCCTTTATTCACCGTCGAAGAAATCTGTGTAGTTATTGCTGCTGTCTATTTAATACTACTACTGGTACTGGACATAATTTGAATTCTCCGTATGGATATAAAGATTGGAACCATATAAGTATTATTATTATATAAGCATATATTATTAACAGTAATACACCTCTACTTTGGTTTCAACCAAAGTAGAATTAGGGTAAATTAATACCAAAAGATTAGTCAAAACTAATTACATATTGTTTCTAACTCTAGTGAACTTATTAAAATACTACTATATTAGCATGAAACTGACCTTCATCGTTAGATATGTAAAAGACAGAGAGCCTATTGAGAAAATTTTGCATTTGGATGAACATAATGCACAATATATAGCAGATACCATTTTAAACTTTTTTGAAAGCCTTAATATTCCTATAAAAATTGTCAAATGCATCAAATATGGCTGTAAAGTATTCTGATGTTCAGTAAAGAACAAAGAAAAATGTGAATTTGCAATTTTTATCCCATCTTCGGCACATTCGCTAAATTTAGTAGGTCTTCAGGCTGTTGAATGTGTTTCTGAAACACTAACATACTTTCAGTTTATCAAAAAAATGTTCAATTATTTCTCGGCTCCGACCACATGATGGATAATTATGGCAGAGCATTTGGATGCAAATAAAGTCCTGAAATCTCACTCGGATACTAGATGTTCTGTGCGTGGTAATGCAATTAATGTTTTGCAAAATTGTTATTTAAATATTTCTTAAGCTTTGTCACGAATTACGAGTGACATCAGTCAACTAGGAGAAACAAGAAACGAAGGCCCCCCCCCAAAAAAATAGTGACTATTCTTCTAATGGAGATATGGAATGATCTTTTGTGAACTATGGATACAGTAAGCTTAAGTTTATGGATAGCACTATGACCATGGACGTTGGAAATAAAACTTTATGAATCTTTGATTGATTATGTCAATAACACAAGCAATAACTTTGATCAGTATGAATCGGCTGCTAAAGAAAAAAATTCAAATGCTGACTATAAAGATAAGTCTGAAAGAAAAAGAATTTGCAGCATACACATCACTTTTTTGAAGGATCATCAGAGACTGTACAATTGAATGGCAAAGAAAAATGTTGTGTAGATATGTTTATTCCTATAATCTAAACATTGTATGAACATTTAAAACATTGAAGTTTTTATTTTTAATTTAACACTTCTCGCTAAAGGATAAATTGAATTTAATTTAAAAATTGTTTGGCAACATACCAAGATATTGACAATCATTTTAGTTTTCTTTGTCAGTCAATTACAATCAATTCTGTCGAGTTGACAAAAAATGCAAAGAATTTGCAGAATTATATCACAAAGACATTAATGCATATGAGCTAAAATCAGAATGTTTTCATTGAAGGCAGAATATTAAAAAACATAGCAAAGGAATCAGCAGATTTGAGTATGTCAACCTTACACAACCTAATAAAGTCTGATAAATTAGAAGAAACTTTTCCAAATGAACGAAGTTGCTACAAGACTATTCCTTTACTTAATGGTTACCAATTGCAGCAGAGAGCACTCATTTTCACAGTTAAATATAATAATAAATTAATTACGATTGATATTACAAGAACGAGTAACTAATTTGTCAGTTATGTGCATAGAAAGTGATACCCGTCAAAAAATAGACTTTGAGGATATAATAGAAGATTTTGCACAACAGAAATCCCGAAAGAAACCATTATCGTAATTGTAACCAAATTCAAACCAGCAGCATACTTATCTAATTAATAACATCTGTGTGTATGTATATATATATATATATATATTTGATTTGTACCAATTAACCAAAATTATAAGATCATAGCAGAAACATTTTTTGTCATTCACGTATTTTAACGTTCCAACAGGGCCCCAAATTCTTGTGTGCCCAAGGGTCCCAGCATGGCCAAAGACGGCGCTGGTAGCAGCAGACATACCATGGTACAAACTACAACTGCCAGAATATCTCACTTTTTTGGAGAAATACTGCCAGCGGCCAATTCCAGATGAGTCTACACTGCAGAAGAATTATCTTGTTGTCTACTACCAGAAATAAGAAGGAAAGTAGGGATATTCCTGCATATGAATTGCTCTGGATGAGACTACGAATGTTATGGGTTGCTATATAGCCAATCTCATCATGGGAAAATTAGACCCTGAAGCTCCCACCAAGCCATTTTTATTGCCTCCAAAAAAAACCCTAGAACTTACAAATCATATTCATTAACAATGGATTGAAGATATTGTGGCCTAATGGAGTTCAAGTGGAAAAAGTACTAGTTTTGTTCTCCAACAGTGTGGCATGTGTGTTGAAAGCTGCAAGTGTCCTATCCAAACTTAATACACTTCATATATCTGGCTCATGCTCTCCAACGTGTGGCTGAAGAAATAAGAAGAAACTTCCCTCATTTACAAAAAAAAATTTATATTTTTGTGAAAGCTCCTCAAAGAGTTCACTGTTACAAACAGCAATTGCCACATGTGCTTCTGTCTCCAGAGCCAGTGCTTACAGGTGGGGTACGTGGATACAAGCCATGAACTACTATACTGAACATTTTGAATCTGTAAAGTCTTTAGTTGAAATGTTCTCACCAGAGTCTGCTCTTTCAGTACGTGAAGCTCAAGCTGCTTTCAGGGAACCTAAAATGGAGTGCTCAATTTAATACATTACAGGCAGTTTTGGTTGACTTCCAAAGAATATTACAAAATTGGAATCTTCAGGACTTTTCCTGCATGAATCTACAGATATTATGGAGAATTTAACTTTTATAGGAATATATCAATATGTGGTTTAATTTAAGATCAATTAAAATGTTTCATACCTCTCTTCATAACCAATCTTCTAAGTAGAATAATTTATATTATAGAGAATGTTAAACAAAAATTATCTATTGTATAAGGAGAAGTTGGAATAAACCTTTCTTGAAAGTTCCAGACAGTAACTGATATAAACCTGGCTACCTTACTTTTCTCAGTACATACAAGATACTTAATGGTGAAGAGGTGCCATCTCCGGTGGGCATATCTCAAGGAAAATGGCCTTATTGAAGTATATCCCTGTGACATCTTGTGATGTAGAATGATTGTTTTCTTCATATAAGAACATTTTATCTGACAGACGTTTATCATTTACTCTGAAAAAACATAGTGCAATGAAATAAACAATTTGTCCCACTTTTTCTTAATTTCTTCAATAGTTTATTAGGAAATGTTTCTAGAATTTTTTTTCTGTATATAAATTTAAACATCATCATCATCCTGCCAGGTATTAGTCCTAGAAGAACTGTTACGGCCTGAGAAAGCGGTTTTCATGCCATCTTTTCATAGGTTGACCAAGTGACCGTTTCCCATTTGGACAGTAGTTCATTATTGCCTTGGGGATCCTGGATCTAGGCATTCTTGAGACATGTTCCTTCCAGTTTAGCTGATATCTGGAGATGTAGTCCAGTATTGGTGACACATTAAGTTCTTGAAGGATTTCTACATTTTTCTTTCGATCCCATTTGGTGTAGCCAGCTGTTCGGCACATAAATTTCATCTCACAAGCTGTTAGTCTGTTTTCATCTCTCGTCCTTATAGTCCACGCTTCACTCCCATAATATAGGACTGGTCGAGCCATTATTTGATAAAGACGGGTACGAGTTGATTTTTGCACTAATGAAGGTTTTAAAACTCTATTAATGATTCCCATTGATTTGTTGAATTTCACAATTTTCTCTGATAAATCCAAATTTTCAACATAAGAGAGTTTATATCCTAAATAAGTAAACTCATTAACTCTCTCTAAAATTTTGTTATTTAAACAAATTTTGCTTGGTATTGGAGATTTTCCACAAAAGGCCATTATTTTAGTTTTATTGGTAGATATTTCCATTGAATATTTCTGGGCTATCAAATTTAAATTATGTACTGACCATTGTAAATCATCTTCAGATGTTGCTAGTAAAACAAGATCATCTGCAAACATTATTATATCTAATTTTAAATTTCTATTGATAGCGATGCTCCCATGTTTTGTTTTTTTAAAGTATTTTACTATGGCATTCATATATATGTTAAAAAGTAGAGGGGAGAGGCCACAACCTGTCTGACTCCTGATTTTATTTCTTTCCACTGAGTTATTTTTTCTTTTATTTTTATTGCAATGAGAGTTGACTTATAAATGTTATAAATATTGTATATGATCTGCTTTGGGATCTGATCTTTCATCAAAATTTCAAATAACAGACTACTGTTCACTTTATCAAAGGCTTTTTTAAAGTCAATAAATGCCAAGTGTGTTTCTATATTAAATTCACAATGTTTCTCAATCAAAATTTGCATTGTGAAATATCCATCAGAGCATGATCTACCCTTCCGGAAGCCATTTTGTTCTTCTCCAAGCATATCTTCATAATATTTATATAATTTATTCTTAATAATAGTGGAGAAAAATTTTGTAATCAGAGTTTAATAAGCTGGTCCCTCTGTAATTATCACAATTGGTCTTATCTCCTTTTTTTAATATTGGAATTACTAATTATTATTTTGGCCAATCTTGAGGTGGATTTTCTCCTTGCCATATGATATTCAAGAAGTTTAAATATCTTTTGAGAAATAGTTGACTGGAATGTTTAAATAGATCAGTGTGTATTTCATCTTCACTAGGTGCTTTGTTACTCCTTATATTTTTTAAAACTATTTGAAGTTCTTCTAAGGAAATAAAGTCTCTGTAAATTATCTGGCTCTTGTATCTGTAAAGAGGGACAGTTGTTTGTCCATAAATTTTGATAATAATTGATCCATTTATCATGAGGAATTATATTTATTCTAGCAAAATTTAAACATGTACAGGACAATTAGGGGCCTGTGTATATTAGGCTCAATACTTCAAATATTCAGAAGACATTATTAAAACCAAAAAGTAAAGTTCATGCTGTGCTTAAAATATCAAACTATGGTTAACAATTTGATAAATAACTACCCTAGAGTATTTTGAACCAACAGGAGCAAAGCATATTATGCGGAGGATCACTTGTGAGTAAAATTAGATAATATTCATGTATCATTCTTAATTACATATTTTGCTACATTTTTCTACATGTTTATGTCCATATTTCTCAGTTTGATACTACACAAAAATCTGGGCTCTAATAATTACAGATGTTGTGTCAGCATATGTATAGACAGGCATAAAGAAGCAGATGAAGGAACAATATCTCATGAGCTTAGAAACAAACAATGCAACAAATCCCTGGAAGACCTCCATACATAACATACCTGACTGGCCAAGACAAGAAGCTGTTGCGAAGATCCAGCTCCAAACTCGACACAATATTCTTGCCAAACATCTGTGTCACTTTGGATTACTTCAAGCAAAGTGTAATCTGTATAAAGATATGGACTGCTTAATGCACTGCTCGGCTCTTCACAGTACATCTGAGTCCGGAAAATACTGGGAAGCCAGAACCATGATGGTTAATCAGATGAACAAATGACTGTCTGTTAATGTTTTAATATCATTAGATAAATAAATATATAGACAAGCAAGAAAGAATATCAATAGAGCCTCGGCAAACACTTTAAATAAGTTAGATTTTAAAGCTACATATTCTTATGTTATTTTTTAAATTAACAAGTTCCAGAATTGGATATAGTTTTATTTTAGAAAGAAAAATTATGTTTGAACCAGGAGTCGAACCCTGGACCTCTGACTCTGTACGTCAGTTCAGTAACCATTACGCCATTCAAACTTCCGATAGGAACGTAAAATTTCTTTGTACTTACACAATTAATTCTCCTTTCATCCGAAGGCTGATAGCCATTGCTATCAACAACGCCCTCTGATGACTTCTTTTCGAAGCAATTTTTATTGAGAATTTAAACATTAATTTTTAAGCAGTTAAAGTTACATATTTTGATCTTATATTTTAAATTAACATCAAAATATGTAGCTTTAACTGCTTAAAAATTAATGTTTAAATTCTCAATAAAAAATACTTTGAAAAGAAGTCATCAGATGGCATTGTTGATAGCGATGGCTGTCGGCCTTCGGATGAAAGGAGAATTAATTGTATAAGTAGAAAGAAATTTGATGTTCCTATCGGAAGTTCGAATGGCTTGACGGTTACCGCACTGGCGTACAGAGTGAGAGGTCCGGGGTTTGAACGTAATTTTTCTTTCTAAAATAAAGTTAGATTTTCTTCAAATACCTCCAGAATAAAGCTATAAAATTCATCTCTGCCTGTTGAACCATTTTAAAATTAAATAAAAATTGTTTCCCAAACATATAAAGAAAATATTTCTCTTTCTAATGATGTTTATTTCATTAAATTATCCTTTTAAAAAATTCTTTTTGCCTCTTTTTCAAAAAAATTGTAATTTTAAATCAATCTTTGATTTTAAATTCCCAATGGATATTCTGCGGGAAGTTCTGACCATTTAAATGACTGCCAATGAATGGGTTAATATTATCACAACTTTGCTTCCATGGCTTCTTTTAAGTGCTGTACTGTACCAGATTATATAGATCTGGATTCTTTTCCAACTTTTATTCACTGTTTTGAAATTAACAGTACATTTTATCCCAGTCAAACAAGTTATCAGGAGAAAGTAATCTTTCAGACTCTCCTTTTTATCATAAACACATTTCATCTTTTATATTGGTTTAGCTGCAACTTTTGCATTTAGAGTTCATAACATTGAAATGCAGTGATTCCTAATATATGAAACAGTAAAAAGAAACTTTTGATTATAGAATATTTTGACAAATTGCCTAAAAATCCATCGGATGTTTTGTAATGTGGGATTCAGAACAGGTCAGTGGGCTTTAAAAAATTTGATTCATTAGTCTATTATAAAGTCCACCGCTGTGGTCTCGAGGTAGCATGCTGCTTTGTCACGCAGCGGGCCCGGGTTCGATCCCCGGTCGGGGCAGTTTTTCTAGGTGAGGTTTTTCCTCATCTGTAAGACAAATGTCAGGAAAACTTTAAGGCCCAAACGGTCCCCGAAATCATATGGCCATCATGATCATCCTTATCATTATCATCATCATCATACTTCACCGGTGTAGAAAGCAACGGGAAGCTACCACACCTACACAATTCCCTAGTAAAGCTGCAAGCATAGCATGAAAATGCTATGATTGCAGTGAAGGACCTGCCTTCAGGCAGAATTACTATGGATGGAGTCTATTATAGGGAAAAATCAGAAATGAATTGCAATTTGTGATTATTTGATTTGATTGAAGATAATTAGAATGATTACAGTTTGCTGTTTGTCTATATTGTACATAGGCTATGATTCGGAGTTGCCTTCAAGCAAGTTATGTTCACATCACATGCATTCATGCCAGGAAGGGACAAACAAATCTCTATCAACAATAACATATGTACTGTGGAGGGGTTTGCAAATTAATGCAGGAATCTGGTGCACAATTTAGCAATTAAAAATGTACACCACCTCTCTTGCCCCAAGATTGAAAATTTTGCAATTAAATTAAATTAGTAATTGGACATACCAATCCTGCCGCGTATCAAACTTGGACCTGCTACCACCTGAGCCAGCACAGTAGATTAATTCACAAAAGTTTCCCTTCAAAACATTCCTTCTAGAGTTGGCTAGGGACTGGATCACTGAAAAGGAAGAAACATCTGACTCTATAGTTGATGTAAATGGTGATTTACAATCGACAGCCATAAAGTACACCAAGGGCTCCTTCACAACATCCTGCAGGCAGATCGTCTGAAGATTTCATGAAATGCAAACTGTGTAAAACCATTAAATATATCCTGTTAGGCTGTGTCATGTTAATTCTGCACACAAAAAAGAAATTGAAAGTAATACATTTGTGAATATTGTGTTCCACACAATCAAACATCACTAGTTTACAAGACTCGCTTGGAAATCAACACTGCATCACAGAAATGTAAGTAATACTACCAGCATGCTTCTCTAGTCAGTCGCCAAAAAATGTACAGGAACCCAGGTATTTAATTAAAGGGACAAACCAATCAGGCAATTAGGCCTTTTAACCCCAACTTTCATTGCAACCTGATAGCAGTGTGTTAGCATTCAATTTTTTTTCAGCTACTGATATCAATCAATTTAATATTGTAATCAATGGTAAAGAGAGAAATTTTTGCCTGAACCGGGAGTTGAACCCTGAGCCTTCAGCTTTCCTTGTTCATGCTCTCATCACTGAGCTAATTCAGGCTTCATTCCCATCCAAGCATAAATCCTCCCTTTACCTTACTCTCTTGGTCCCACATTCAAATGCAATGAATCATCATTCACAAATACACAATGAATGGCTTCTACATTAAGAAGACATGAAGGGACTCCACATAGCTATAGCATTATTTATTAAATTAATATTAATAAGCTAAAGCTGTTATTATTATTGAAGTAAGTAAATTAATGTACACAACTAAATTATTGTAATCAATGATAAAGAATAATTTTTGCCTGAACTGGGAATCAAACCCCAAACCTTCAGCTTTCCGTGCTGTTACTCTGACCACTGAGCTAATTCAGGCTTCATTCCTATCCAAGCATAAATCCTCCCTTTACCTTACTCTCTTGGTCCCACCACAGAGCACTCGAATAGAGGGAAAACTGAGTATGGCGACATCTAAAATTTTTCGGTCATTTACGGTGAACTACGATGGTAGCGCTGTTTCATAGTAACAGAATCTGCTATCCTTTCGTTCTATGTAGACGGTACTGTAAAAATTATATATTATCAGAAGTTAAAAATCATTACTTAGATTTTATTTTTACTGTAATTTGTAAGTAAATTCAAACTTGTTTACATTTTTAATGTGAATCTATTTTCAAAGATAAACCTACTAGAAGTGATAAAATTCTAAGATTTGTTAGGTTAGGAAGAGTGATGTTAGTGTACAGCCATTTCTATTAAACATTTTAAAAATGTGAGCGACTTTATAATAGATTTCAGATGTACGACATGGCTAAGGTTCTTTAATAAATATTGTATAAAATATGTATGTGAAAATAAGGGGGTAGGTTAATTGTACTTACTTACTCACTAGCACTATCAAACCTGTAGGTTCATGGCCGCACGGACATAAGCTCTCCATACATCCCTATCCTGAGCTAATGCTTTCCAATCATTCCCTGTATAATCTACTTCCCTCAAATCATAGTTAATGTTATTCTCCCACCTCATTCTTGGTCTATCAACTGGGCGTTTTCCCTCTGGCTTTCCTACAAGAAGCTTCCATGCAAGTCTTTCATTCCCCATACGTGCAACATGTCCTGCCCATCGCAGTCTACGAGACTTAACTGTTCTTATTATATCTGGCTTCCTATAAAGATCATGTAGTTCATTGTTATGTAGTCTTCTCCATTCACCTGTTTGTTCATTTCTCTTTGGTCCAAAAATTTTCCTAAGTACTTTATTCTCAAATACTTGTAATCTCCTTTCCTCCCTTAAAGTAAGAGTCCATATTTCACACCCATATAATATAACTGGTAGAATAATAGTTTTATATATTTTCAGTTTAACGTTTTTTGAAAGGAGTTGGGACATCAAGAGTCTCTGCAATGCATAATAGCACGCATTTCCAGAATTGAGCCTATGTTTAATTTCTTTGTGCATCTCATTCCTATTTGTGATTATTGTTCCTAAGTATTTGAATTCAGCCACTTCCTCAAAATTTACCTCATTTGTCATTAGCTGTCCATTTCCATTATATAATGAATTTCTACTTGTGACCATATATTTAGTTTTATTGATATTTACTTCCAGTCCTAATTTCTTAGTGTTACTCAATAGTGTGTGCATGTTGTCCTTTAGTATCTCCTTCCTATCGGCCAATAATACTACATCAGCATAAACTAACAGCTTATTAATACCATTGAGTTGTAAGCCTTCCTCATTCTCTAAAGATTTAATGGCATGCTCTAGTACGAAATTAAATAGTAGAGGAGATAGTGCATCTCCTTGCTTCAACCCATTCTGGATTTCAAAAGTGTCCAAAAACTGTTTGCCTACACGCACCCTACTCTTTGTGCCATTTAGACACATTCGTATAAGTCTAACTAACTTTTTAGGAATTCCGAACTCCAGCAGGATACTATATAACTTCTCCCTCTTAATTGAATCATGCTTTTTTGAAGTCTACATATAGTTGATGTACAGTACCATTATATTCCCATTTCTTTTCTAAAATCTGTCTTATACTAAAAATCTGATCTGTTGTAGACCTGTTTCTTCTAAATGCACATTGATCATCTCCTAGAATGTCATCAATATATGGAGAAAGTCTGCTTACTAATATATTTGTAAGAATTTTGTATGAAGTTGAAAGTAATGAGATGCCCCTTTAGTTGTTGCAATCAGTTTTATCTCCTTTCTTATAAATTGGTACGATAATTGACTCCTTCCATTCGTGTGGAAGAGCTTCTTTTCTCCAAATCATACTAAGCAACCAGCATGTCTTGTCCATCAATTTTTCTCCCCCTGATTTTATCAGTTCTGCTGGGAATTTTCATATGATATTGTGAAAGGCTATCAAATAAGCATTCTAATTCTTCATAGAACTCATCCTTGATCTTGTCATCTTAATCTTCTGTGGGGGCATGTACATTTACAATTATAAAATCATGTTGTTTACCCTTTAGAATTATGTATGATATCCTATCACTAACAAACTTAATATGTCTGATAGCGGATAGGGTCCTCCTCCTGACTAAAAGAACCCGTTCCAAATACAGGTCTTTCTGCACCCCTGTAGTATAATGCAAAGCTTCCTGATTCCTGACTACCTTCTCCTGGCCACCTAACTTCCTGTAAAGCGACTGTATCCAAGGGCGATATATTTATTAAAAGATTCATAATGCACTCATTAAATTTTAATAAACAAAAATAAATTAACATGTTTCATTTATTTCCATTCTTCCCTTCGGTTAAAATTAAAGAAACCTTTAGGTCTGAGAGGCTGGGTACAAATAATTCCATAATTTAAGATTAATTAAAATGTTATTTATTCCTATAAAAGTTCAATTCCATGATTATTCACAAGATAGTGATATATAATTATAATTCATAATTTTACCACCAGACGGTGCTGAATTTCATATTAGTACCAGAAAAAAGTAAAAAAAAGTAGTAGTTGTTCTACACTAGTGCCGCTTGTAGCATGTACGTGAAACTTGTCCACTTTCTCCTCTGGGTCCCACGTTTAAATGCAATGAATCATCATTCAAAATACGCAATGAATGGCTTCTACATGAAGGAACTCCACACAGCTATAGCATTATATATTTAAATTAATATTAAGAAGCTAAAGCTGTTACTATGATTGTAATAAGTAAATTAATGTACACAACTAAATTATTGTAATCAATGGTAAAAGAGAAAAAATTTACTTATTTCAATCATAGCTTCTTGATATTAATTTAATAAATAATGCTGTAGCTATGTGGAGTCCCTTCATGTCTTCTTATGCTACGGTTTATTATACAGCGTGTCGCGCCCGACGTGACGCGAATTCGCGTTTCGCTCGGCGTGATGCTGGTTCCACATGGAGCGCATACGCTACAGCGCATATGTTTATGGAATTGTCGCCAGATGGCACCACATATATGGAAAATCAAAATGACCAACGTTCATAATAAATTTCCAAATGTGTTTACAAAAACTAATGTATACAAACCTGTCCCTGCATAACCTAATAAAATAAATTACTTACATACTATTTAGTAAACTGTAAACTAATCTGATGTACACTAAACTGGCCCATCGGAATCTAACAAAATGAAGTGATTGAATATTTATTTCTTAAAATATGGTTTGGAATTAAATACAAATGTTGGTAATTCACACATATGTCCTGCCATCTGGTGGATTTAATTTTATGAGCGTTCACGTATGCAACTTCAATTCTAATAAAGAACTTTGAAAATAAATTGAGAGGAAAAGTCATAATTTGTGTACATTGATAAACATATTAAAATTCTTCATAAAAAAAGTTTCAAGTGTCGTTGCAAAACGATTAAAATAGTTCGAAATATTAGTAAAGACAGAAAAAGTACCTAGAGCAACAGCATCATATGAATGTTGTATGGAAAATCATAGAATAAATTATTCTTTAGTTCTTAAACAAACATATGGTTGATGAATATACCAAATTTTAGAATACTTCAGATTTTCGCCTGAGCAGTTTTATCAGGTTTTGAATTTAATAGAAGACGAAATTTATGCACATCCATAATATCCCCGAGATACAATATTTACAGCTTTTATTTATCTCTTGACCTCTCTTGACTAAGTTCAAGCCACAATAATATTTTTCTGTACATCTCTGTACTCCTTCATGCTCATATTGTAAAAAACATGTATAGATCTCGATGATTTGCAACAAAACAGTCTAACTTTCGTCGTTAAAATTGGAAAGTTATAAAACAAGTACTGTATTTCCGACATTTTGTTAACAAATCTTAGTTTGTTTTTAGCAATTACACCAATGAGTTGGGTAATATCTTCTATATTCTTTGTTTGCGCTGGCAAATTGCGTCCTGGATTCAAGAGATTCCAAATCACGACGCGACATGTCAGCGCAAATTTTTTTGCGCCAGCAATTTGCGTTGTAGATAAACCACCTCCATTTAAATACATGGGGAGCAATTTTTGCGCTGGCGCGTTGCGTCGTAGATAAACCACAGCATTAATGTAGAAGCCATTCATTGTGTTTTTGTGAATGATGATTCATTACATTTGAATGTGGGACCAAGAGAGTAAGGTAAAAATCTTATTATTTATGCTTGGATGGGAATGAAGCCTGAAGGTTTGGGGTTCGGTTCCCGGTTCAGGCAAAAAATTTTCTCTTTACCATTGATTATAATAATTTAGTTGTGTACATTAATTTAATTATTTCAATCATAGTAACAGCTTCTCAATATTAATTTAATAAGTTAATATTATTGCATTATCTTCGTCCCAGAGTGATCATAATAAATGGGATTCTCTGAATCATCACATATTCTTTACATGAATTAAGTTTATTTTATAGAATTAAACAGAAATGCAAATACCTTTCAAACATAATGTGAATTACAATCATATGTTCTGTGATGTCTAGCATCTCTAAGATTCTAGGTTTTATTCCAGCTCTATAATGTAATTTATCTTTTGAGTGTAGGGTCTGGAGTGGAATCTACTCTGCCTCATGAGTATATTTTAGTAGGTAGGCCTATATTATATTTGTGGCAATAGGAAATGACATTATGAGGCAATGAATTACTAAATTAATTTGAAAAAGCGTACCCTAACTCAAAAGGTGAATTTTCTCATCTGGACCTGTTTCTAAGAAACAAGACAGTTGTGTCTTAAAAAGTTGGACTCTGAAACATGTCCAAGTGAAACGAGTTCATCTTATGGAGTAGGTGTATATTTCTGATTAAATTTGTGTTACTAGAATACCGGTACCTTAGTTAAGTACAGCATTAAGTACCTCAATTGTTATTGAAGAGCATTAAATTGTTTTTCCTTGTGGAATTGATCACTAAACCTCTTGACAAAATCCTTCTATGTTCCTTTGTTTCCCTCCAAGCATTACTTGCGGAATTTCTTAACTATGCTTTATTAACGTCAAAGAAGTGTTTTTCCTACGTATACTTTATTGCAGTCTTTACAGCTAATTTGATAAATCCCAGATAGTAAAAAATCTGGATTTTACCAAATTAGCTGTAAAGACTGCAATAAAATATACATAGGAAAAACAAAAAGGAATTTGAACACACACACAAAAGAACATTTTAGAAATATTAAAAATGGTGAAATTGAAGAATTAGCTATTGCATCACATAGTTTGCTGGAGAGTCATAAAATTGAAAAAGAGGCTAAACTTTTAAAATATTTGGAAAAACCTTTGGAAATGACAGTTTGGGAAATGATATATATTTAGAAGAACAAATTTAGATCCATGAATTTTGAAATATCCGATGAACAGGATTTGATTTTGAGGTTCATCAGATCAACACCAGATTGCAATGTTATAGATGAAGATTTCAATGTAAATCCAGTAATCATAATGGTGGCTAAAGATAGGAGGGACTCATCTTGAAAACTGCAGTTTCCATGTTTAAAGAAACATAAAGTATGAGATATTAAATATAAAATTAGTACCTGGTAAGTCAGTCGTCCTCAAATAAATTATTAAACTTCATCACGTAGTTCCAATATGGAGGCCTTTCAAAAACAATGTTTCATCTTCTGCATTTTAACTGGTACTGATGTTGTATAAGTTGCACAATGGGTTTATGTCTGTGGGTGTGTTCTCGTTGAGTAGGTCTGTATTCTTCACTTCTTATCTTCAAGGATGCTAATCTCATTGTTATACTCTCTGTGTAATATTGACATAGTACACCATGTCCCATTCTAACCTCACACATTTTAATTAATCATAACTCTCAAAGTATGCAGAATTATGAAATGAGGTTGGTATTAAAAGAAAGAGAAACTCAAAGAGTTTTTGTTTTCATTGTTGCAGTTAATTCATCTGTCGCATGTTGGACAATAGTGACATAAAACAAAATGACGACTCCTCAGCAACGAGCACAAACTGTTTTCTGGTATGTAAAAGTCCGCGTGTTTGCAAGCCCAGTACAAGATCTTCATAATTTACGAACCTATCTGGCCATCATTAACTTATTCATCCTGTCACATTGATGACACCACTTATTGTTTGTGCTGCTAATGGTGCACATATAGAGGTGTTTTAGGTTGTGGCAATGAAAATTTGAGTTTCTGTTTTATTTAATACCGGCCTCATTTCATAATTCTGCATACTTTGTTAGTTATGATTAATTAAAATGTGGGAGGTTTGAATGGGACATCCTGTATTATCGATTTTGTCGAACTGATGACCCGTTTCTAGTATGTGTTTGGTAAAACTTGATTTTTCTTCATTATTAATAAACATTTTTAAATGTTTGGAGTATCTTGTGTTGAAATTTCTTGTTGTTTTACCTATATAGAACTTGTCATGGTTATTGCACTGTAGTTTATAAACACCTTTATCTTTGTATTCATTTGTTACTTCTATTTTGTTGGATATGATGTTGAGTTTGTTATTAGTTTTATAGGCAATTTTAATTAATGTTTTTATCTTGTTTCCTGATCAAATTAGCTAATTTGGTCGTTTTATTTCCTGCATAAGTTAGTGTAATCCAATTATTTGTTTTTATATTACATTCTTTTTTTAGTTTTGTTATATTTGTTAATTGTTTCTTCTTTTTTTGTTTTCTGACCAATTTGTTGATTATTTATTCTTTGTACCCATTGTTTTTGCTAGGGATTTTATATAATTTAGTTCTTTTGGAAGAAAATGACAATTTATCAGAAATAGAAACAGGAAACATAATCAAAATTGATATAAATACTGTAAAAAAGGAAATTATGATGATGAAGAATGGTAGTAATGCTGGTCCAGGAAATATTGCTATAGAATTGATTAAAAGTGGCAGCCAGAAGTTATTGGAAATGATCACTGTACTGTTTAATAAAATAATAAATGCCAAAGAAGTGCCAGAAGAGTGGAAAGTCGCTATTATAACATCGATACATAAGAAGGGAGACAAGAGAAAGTGTGAAAATTATAGAGGCATATCAGTAACAAGTATATTAAGTAGAATTTATGGATGAATACTAAGTAAAATGGTTGATTAGAATACCAAGATAAAGAAATGGAAGAGCAATCTTGTTTTAGAAGTGGTAAATCATGCACAGATAATATATTTTGCATAATGCAAATGATAGAGAAAAAAAGAGCTACTAACAGAGATATACATTTACTTTTTGTCGATTTAACTAAAACATATGATAATATTCCTCAAAAAATGTTATGGAAAATTTTAGACAATTCTAACATTACTAAAAGATTAATGGAAGCTATAAAATCATTATACAAAGGATCAATTTCAAAAATAAAAGTTGGAAATCATATAACAGAGGGATTTACTATTACAAAAGGTTTAAGGCAGGGTTGCAGTTTATGTCCAACTCTATTCAAAATTTATCTTGAAAGTATACTAAGAGACTGGAGGTGAAAAAAAATGGGCATACCAATCCAAAATATGCATGTGTATTCACTCAAATTTGCAGATGACCAGATATTAATAGCACAAGATCATGATGACATAGAATATATGGCAAGAAAACTAAAAGAAGAATATGACAAATGGGGACTTTATATAAATATAGAGAAAGCTAAATATAGGAGAAGAAATGGAAGATATAAATTTCAACAATGGAGAAGAACTAAAATCTTGTATCGAATGCACTTATTTAGGAACAAGATTAGACCATTCAGGCAATAACACAGTGGAAATTAAAAATAGAATTTTGTTACGCCGCGGGTTCAGTTAAGTCCAGCCGTAGCGATAGCGCTAAGATCTCCATTGTTTAAGTGGTCTTTGGCCCGAGCGGTTGGCCTTGGTTCTGGAGAATGAATTCCACATTTAAACATGTTAAAAACACAGTAAACGAAAAAATAACAGTATTTATTAAAATAAAACCAAACATAAAGAAATATTAGATCAACAAAATACTAAAGTGTTAAAATTCAGAGAGAGAAAACAATCATTTTAAAATATTCAACTTTGTTCATTATTCTAAGTTCTTTGGACCATTTGGTCCTTTAATTTATTCTATGTCTGAAAAATGACCATTAAAGAATGATAAAAAGATTTATGTAGAGCTGCCTCCCCTGCCGGGGGACCGCGTTCGGTCCCGCCGCCGTTCTGACTTTTTCCACCAAAAATCCGGGCTTTTATATTATTATCTTTACCTTTCACCATCCCCTAAAACTAATGGAAACCCTATTTTCTTGCCCCATCTGTAGTAATATTCCTAGTATGTCATGGCCAAGTTATATAAGGTGTTTTTAACTTCTTATCCTAATGTGTTTGGGTTATATAAGTTTTCGTAAGAGTTTCCTATTTGGTTGAAACTAACAAGTTGTTTTTGATATTATATAAGATTTCGTAAGTGTGTCTTCATTGATTGAAAAATATATTGATGTGAAATAGTCATTTTATAATAATTTTTATCTGTAAAACTCTTATGTATATTTTGATTGAGACTTCAATCCGCATTTAAAAGGTGAATATTTATGCCCTATTTTTTGGTATAATACACATGTACCTGTGTCTATCATTTATCGGCTTTTTATAGTATTTTATTATTATGGCAGTTAGGCCCTAGTGTAGGCATAACAAATTTCACAAACAAAACAAGAAATAAATGCTCTAAACTCAGGTGGAGCAAAAATATTACAAACAATAGAAAATTAAAAATATGTCAAACCATAGTTCAGAGCGTTTTAACATATGGTACTGAAGTTTGGCAAACTCCTACCAGGGAAGTGAAAAGAATTTTAAGTACAGAAATGGATGTTTTAAGAAGATCAGCTGGAAAATCTATAATGGATCGAATACGAAATAAGGGAAATTATAGGTGTACAAGGGGAGCTGGACATTATAGAAAAGAAAAGATTTCATGTCAAAAGAATGCCAGAGCAAAGATTGCCTAAAATTGTTACGGATTGGAATCCCAATGGAAAGGAGGTAGAGAGGAAGACCAAAGAAAACTTGGATAGAAGGTGTACAAGCGGCTATATCAGAGGATTGGAGGAAGAATAATGGATGGACAGAGAGGAATGACGTTTGGTTTCTGGAAGACGGTGGCAGCTGTCATGATTCGGGATGGTGATGATTAGTTCTTTTATATTAGCTATGTGACAGAATCTTTCAACACGATTTTCACCCACTTAAAAACATTGGATTGACTTGAAACTTTGTATACTTGTAAAGGACCAATGGCAATACAATAATTTCATATATAATATATAATAGATTGTGGACTTATCGACTTTATAGTCAATTGTTGTAAGAAATTAATATATCCTCTGATAACTCAGTTGGTAGACTGGTGGACTGTAGTGGTATATAATTTCAGTAGTCCATGGGTCGCTGGTTCAAATCCAGCCCTAATGATTTTTTTTAGAAGAGTATTACTTTAGCTCATTCTACAGTAGTATTGAATTTAAAGATTTTTCATTTTATCTTATTGTGTAAAATATTAATGACAATTTTGTAAACTTACCACATTGTAATTTATCCAAAAAAATATGAGAAGGATATGATTAACTGTAACTATTTACCTATATTAAAATATTCAAAAAATTTATAATAATGTTAGATAACATCATCATCATCATTATCCGGTATCATGGTAGCTGCCGCCATCTTCTGGAAACCAAACGCCATTCCTCTCTGTCCATCCATTGATCTTCCTCCATTCCTCTGATATTTATAGCTGCTTGTACCCCTTCTATCCAAGTTTTCTTCGGTCTTCCTCCTTTCCATTGAGATCCATTCCATAACAATTTTTGGCAATCTTTGCTCTGGCATTCTTTTGGCATGACCACTGCAATCTTTTCTTTTCTATAATGTCTATGATGTCCAGCTCCTCTTGTACACCCATAATTTCCCCTATTTCTTTATTTCGCATTCTATCCATTCTAGATTTTCCAGCTGATCTTCTTAAGATAATAATTTTAAAAAAATATAATTATATTCGTGCCTAGACACTAAAAATATCATAAGAAATTAAATTTTCGTGGGATTCCAGTTTATGGCAATCAATTAAACTAAAAATTTAAAAAATAAATAATGGTTTAAAAAACTAAAACAACACGCTTTATTAGAAAACCATACTAAAAAATGAAAATTAATTTTAATTTCCAACACGCTTCGGATAAAATTAAAGTGGTCAACAAAAAAATCATCTCCAACACATCTAGAATAAAACTAGAGTTATCTACAAAAAAAAAATAATTTTGCCATCAAAAGCGTGGGATGCTTTTTATGGTTTCTATGTTTTCTTCTTAGAGACTTTGCTTTTACCAATATCTGTTTATTATCAAATATATTAACTGATAAAGAGCATCCCACGCTTTTGATGGTAAAATTATTTTCTTTAGATAACTCTAGTTTTATTCTAGATGTGTTGGAGATGATTTTTTTTTTTGCTGACCACTTTAATTTTATCCCAAGCGTGTTGGAAATTAAAATTATTTTTCATTTTTTAGTTCAGATTTCTAATAAAGCGTGCTGTTTTGGTTTTTTAAAACTATTATTTATGTGCAGTATTTTTTATTTAATGATAGTTTTAACATTATTAGTCTGATAAAGGTACTCATTTTCTGTCTTGATTTTTGGTGTATAGCTATTGTGTTGCTTATTGATTTTCTGTAAATTCATATGTCTAGGTTATTGTTAGTAAGATTTTTGGAAATTAAGTGTAGATAGTTTATGGTGTTGTTATTTTTTGTTTCTTCTGTGTTTGAATTTTGTTGTGCATCTTGTTTATTTCATCTGTAATTTCTTTTTCTATACGAATTGAAAAGTGTTGATAAAGTTTGTGGTAAGATAAGAAGTACCTCATTCATTCAAGGAATCTTTATCTTTACCAATTTAAGTACACTTGTGATAGAGAAACCTCTGTAAGATGAGCTTTCCAAGGATCATAGCTTCAGGGATCATGTCATTGATGTAGGTACGAATGAGTGTCGTTTGGACTTGCTCTACAAGAAAACCGAAGTTAAGTTTCAGATTACCCAGTAAATTATAATTAACTTCGCCGATGGCAAACTCTGGTTAAAAAACTGAAATTGTGATTGTACTCTTAGTTCATGTGTATTGACTTCTTGCAGATATTATTTTACAATCTACAGTATATAATGCTTTTAATGTAATGCTAATATTTTCATAAGACCCGACATGATTAAAATCAGGGTAAAGCTTGGTAAATTCATGGTTGTGATTGTTTATATATATATATATATATATATATATATATATATATACACTAGCTAATACCCGGTGTGCGCTGCTACACCTAAATAAATGATAATGTGTTTTTTGCACTTAGTTGAATAAGTACCTTTTGTACGCCATGCCCGGTGTGTGTAGAGCGGTACGCCATGCCCGGTGTGTGTAGAGCGGTACGCCACGCCCGGTGTGTGTAGAGCGGTACGCCACGCCCGGTGTGTGTAGAGCGGTACGCCATGCCCGGTGTTTCGCAATTTTGACATATTATTAAGCATTTCGCTTGTCCGGCACCTAGCTCTCATTGTTGCATTTTCGATGTGTCTCGTCCATTTTCCATTCATTGTCAAAGTCATCCCCAAGTAGACAAAGTTTTTAACATTTTCTAAGTTCTCACCACGGTATGTCCACCTTTCCCTCCCGCTGTATACCGACCCGTTTTTAAAAGTCATGGCTTTCGTTTTGCTAACGTTAACAGTAAGTCCCCAAGTCGTACAGTATGTCGATAGTAAATCTAAACCCTTCTGCATGCCATCTATTTTTGTGGAAAAGAGTCATAAGTCATCTGCATACATTAGAACAGGAATACTTCGCTCACCCACCGTTGGAGCATTGATCCCCTCTACTTCCAGCATCAAAGCTACATCGTCTATAAATAAGTTAAATAACAGTGGTGACAATACGCATCCCTGTTTTACACCCTTAACTGCCTTTATATTTTCTGAAACTTGGTCCCTCCCATATTTAACACAGAACTCCACTTTTTTATAAATTCCCATTAGCGCCCTAATCATAGTTCCCGATACTCCTAGTTGCCATAATTTCTGCCATAGGGCATTGCGTTCAACAGAGTCAAATGCTTTTTTCAGATCTATAAAAGTACAGTGTAACCTGCCTCGTTTGACACTCAAACATCTGTTAATTGCTGTTCTCAGGACAAATAGATTGTCCGCCGTCCTGAAGCCTTCCCTGAACCCGGCTTGGTATCGTGAAATTTTATTATTTTGATTTATCCAATTTTTTAGCCTGTTATATAGCACTGTGCAATAAATTTTTCCAAACACCGGCAGAGAAGAGAGACACCGCGGTAATTGTCCGGATTGTTAACTCCACCCTTACCCTTGTAAATAGGATGCAGTATTGATGTGGACCATTCATCTGGATAGATTCCTTTTTCATAGATTTTGTTAAAAATACCTACTATGTATCCTGTCCATTTATCAATTTTTCAAGGCTTCTTTATAGAACTCGGCTGGTATACCGTCTAGACCAGGAGCTTTTCCATTTTTCATGGATCGAATCGCATCCCTCACCTCTAGTTTTGTTATCTCCGAGTCTAGCATTGGTACGTCTTGACCAACTAATAATAGCCGCGGTCCCTCCCAATTCCCCCCTCCTGTAAACACCCTTTCGAAATGAAGTACCCAAGTTTCTGGCGAAATTTTATTTACTTCTTTACGATATTTAATTTCCCTAATTACTTTCCAGATTTTGGTAACATCCCGTTCCTTCATAGCCTGATTAATTCTCTCCAAGATTTTTCCCTCCCAATTCTCCCTGGTTCTAGCCGTTATCTCTTTATATCGTCTCCTCATCTCTATGTACACCCGCCGATTGAAGTCGCCACCCTCCTTTCTGAACCTCACTAAAGCCCTCTCCGCTCGTCTTTTTCCTTCCCTACATGCATTATCGTACCAGCCTTCATATCGTTTTTTCCCTGATTTTCCTCTAATCTGCATATTTTCCCCCCCTTCCCACATTAGTAATCTTAATTTTTTCACCTCTTCCTCCACATCGCCTAATACCTCCGGTGTCGAAGACTCTAGTTTGTTAAGTAGTTCCTGTGTCTTATCCTCTCTCCAACAGAACCGCCTAACAGTTCTAATGTCTCCCCTCCTTCCCGTATTCAAGCTCCCCACTTCCTTTCCCTCTTCTTCAAATTCTAATTGGATTTCGATAGGTGAGTGATGCGATTCGATTCTGTCCGCTACTTTAAATGCTGCAATCCTAGAAATAAGATTCTGTGAGCAGAGCATATAGTCCACAACACTTCCTCCATTACCGTTTATGAACGTAAGTTCTCCTGCAATATCTTCCCCGTATTTTCCGTTTAGCATTTCTAGGTTATGAATATCGCAAAACGTCAGAAGTTCTCTCCCATACTTATTAATAACCCTATCCTTACTCGCCCAAAATCCCTTTCTTAAATCTTCCTCTCCTTCTTCTGTCCCTAAAGTTATATTTTCTCTCCCAGTTCTACCATTAAAGTCCCCCATTATAAGAGTATCTGTATCCGGGAATTTATGTCCGAGTTCTATCATTGTATCTCCCAGGTCATCAAAAAAGGTAGATATAGCGTGTCGAGACCCAGCCGGGTGACGATATACCGAGAGGATACATAAACAAAGATCTCCGATTTTTACATGAATACACGTGACACCCTGTATTTCAACATGTCTAAATGTATTATTTTTCAACATTGTTAATATCCCTCCCGGATATCTTCCCCTTTTTTGTTTACTACCCCTCCCCTTATTTATACAATTAAATCCATCAAATTCAATATGGTCTTTGTCCCCCATCCAAGTTTCTACAAATGAAATAAAACTAAAACTTTTAACAAAATCAATAAATCTGTCGGAAGACATTCGTTTTTTCAAACCTTCAATATTCCACACAGCAATTCTGAGAGGGGGGTTTGTCCTCTATGTACTAACGGTTTTCTTTACCTGCTCTTGGCGGCCCTTCTGCATTGTGTTTGCAAGCTTTAAAAGACATCATGCTTCTTAATTGTCGCGCCGAACTTCCCTCCCTCACACTGCTGTCTTCTGTCGCCTTCTCTGCAGGGTTGTCAGTTCTCTCGCATTCTTCTCGTTCCTGTGTTGTATTCTTGGGACTCGAACTCTGCCTCTCCGATGTCGTTCCACGCGACTCACCTCGTTCCCTTGTTGTTTTATTGCGATTTGAACTCTGTCTTTCAGAGGTCGTCTCCCGTTGCGTTGTCCCTGCCGCTTCCTTCGTGGACACAGACATCTCCTCCAGTTCTCGACGAGTCCTCACCCGTCCATTTATTACCAGTTTATCGAAACGGATGAAAGCCTGAGCTCCCTGCTTCCTTGCGTCCACTAAATGTCGTTTCAGGAATGCTCGCTCCTCTCTCACTCTCCGGCTGTGGTCTTCACTCACTGCCACTCCAGTGCCCCGTAGATATCTTGCCCCCCTTATGATTTCTTCTTTATCCCTATAGTGAGCTAACTTGCACACTATAGGCCTGGGGTACCGTCCACGGCCCACTCTATGAGCGCGTTCGATGTCCCGTTCTAGCAGAACTATTCCCATTTGCCTTAGGACATGCCTTGTTATAACTGCCGTAGTGTCCCAAGACTCGTTTGTGTAGAGCGGTACGCCACGCCCGGTGTGTGTAGAGCGGTACGCCACGCCCGGTGTGTGTAGAGCGGTACGCCACGCCCGGTGTGTGTAGAGCGGTACGCCACGCCCGGTGTGTGTAGAGCGGTACGCCACGCCCGGTGTGTGTAGAGCGGTACGCCATGCCCGGTGTGTGTAGAGCGGTACGCCACGCCCGGTGTGTGTAGAGCGGTACGCCACGCCCGGTGTGTGTAGAGCGGTACGCCATGCCCGGTGTGTGTAGAGCGGTACGCCACGCCCGGTGTGTGTAGAGCAGTACGCCATGCCCGGTGTGTGTAGAGCGGTACGCCACGCCCCGCAAGCTCCGGTTTTCAATCATATTATTTTAAATATTTTTTTCCGGCAGTTTTTACTTCAATAAACTAAAATTATTTTTCGTTCTGTGTTTGTACATCCTTTCTTAGCAATACTTTGCACATCCCTTACAGAATAACGGTACAGGCTGGTTGTAAATGAGTTTTCTAAAGGAGGGTGTACATTCATGTTTTAGGCTTTTTTTTTTTTCTTTTGCTATGGAATATTGCAATTTCAGGATTTTCTCTTTATTTATTTTATTTTAGTTGAAAAGGTACCTGACCAAGGGGTGGGGTCGTGCTGTGAAACACAGTGATTCATGTTTCGAAGTTGACGAAAATACAATACGCGTGTTTATTGTGTCATTTTATCAGAAGATGAGAGTGACAGTAACGGTTCATCAAATGATTATTCGTTTCTAAGAGAATATTATTACAATATAAGCCTGTAAATAATAAAGCAGGTGATGTAGACCTAAATAAACAGGGTGTGTCGCGCCAGATGAAACACGTGGCATAAAACAGTTGTTTGACTGGAATTGATTCGAACCCAGGACCATAAAAAAATGTTTAACAATATTTAATATTATAAGAGTTTAGTGATAATGCCATCAAAATTATTCAATAGGATAAATGTTTTAGTGATAGTGATAACAAATTCCAATAAAGACACTGTGCTGAATTCGAATCTGGGATCTTTACAAGTGAAAGCAGCACCGCCTAACCTTCAAATAAATGTATAATAGTGAGTTTAAATTCAATTTAGCATGGCATGTAGACAGTTAATTATACTTTATATAAGTTCATTATATAGTATGGCGTATTACTTTAAATTTTAAAAACCTGGCACCTACAGCCCAGCTGGCAAAAGGGAAACTCGGCGGTCAAAAGGGTAAAGGGAAAAATAAGTATAAATTTATATCATTATTTTTAGATCCCCGGCGTTGCCCGGGAATCTACGCATCCCGATGTACTTGGCATAAATGAGCTGAAAGACAAAATTCGTTATTTTTTTGATATCCATGAAAGAATACCCGCCGTGCGCTGCTATGCTTGCACGGGAATCTACTTATCCCGATCTTCTTGGCATCAATGAAAAACAAAAATGGTTATTGTGAGTTATCCTTAAAAGATAAACATTTGGTGTCGCGGACTTCTCTATAGAGGTTTCTGAGATATTCAATTCTGTGTACAATAATTTTGTGTGTTTGTTATCGCAGTGTAAGCCATTTTAGCTTACAAAAAGCGACGTTTTTTCACTACAGAAGATTTTTAAGGGTTAAGGACTTGAGTATTTAAACTATCTTATAACCTTCCCGGGAAACCCCCATGACAATCGGATGAATGGTAATGGCAACACATGCTTGCCCGGGAATCTACTTATCCCGATCTCCTTGTCATCAATGAAAGGCAAAAATGGCTATTGTGTGTTATCTGTAAAAGATAAACATATGCTGTCGCGGACTTCTTTGTAGAGTTTTTTTTGAGATATTCAATTCTGCGTACATTAATTTTGTGTATTTTTATGGTTTAGACGGCGTTAGCTATAGAATAGTAAAAAAATATACTTTTTCGCGTTTTTTCACTGTAAAGGGTATTTTTTAAGGGTGTAGGAGTTGAGTATCTCAACTCTCTTATAGCCTATGTTCGTCCTGGAAATCTGCTGAACATTTTGCAAAAAGGTCCATCACAGTCGGATCAACGGTATGGCCGCGCATAAAGTACGAACAAACAAACCAACAAACATTCATTTTTATATATTAGATATTTAGGCCCGGGAAATAATGATTGTGAATGTATTTTTAAATGTCTTTTGCAGTTTATGTGGAAATATCATTAAATTGTAACTTATTTTATATTCTACTAATCATTATAAAATTATTTTATTGAAATATTCTAAGAAAAATGGAACTTAAATTTGTTTAACTGCGTAAATAACTACCTCTCCAATATAGTTATACTATGAAAATTCAAAATGGCCGACAGTTACAGAGTAAATAAAGAGATCCACTTCTGAAAATTTAAAAATACATTCACAATCATTATTTTCCATACCTAAACATTATTAATATAAAATTCTACAAACATCCCATTCAATAATATTGCATGAGAAAATTTCGGCTATTATACATTCCTATCGATAAACATTACAGATAATTAAAACATTTAACAAAAAAGAATAAACAAATTTATTTTATAATATTAATTTATTACAGAAGCTAAAATAACATTAAAATAAATAATAATTTTAAAAAACTAAAACAGCACGCTTTATTAGAAAACCGAACTCAAAAATGAAAAATAATATTAATTTCCAACACGCTTGGGATAAATTTAAAGTGGCCAACAAAAAAATCATCTCCAACACATATAGAATAAAACTAGAATTATCAACAAAAAGAAAATAATTTTATCATCAAAAGCGTGGGGTGCTCTATATAAATTAATATATTTGATAATAAACAGATATTGGTAAAAGTAAAGTCTCTAAGAAGAACATGTAAAAATCATAAAAAGCACCCCACGCTTTTGATGGTAAAATTATTTTCTTTTTGTTGATAATTCTAGTTTTATTCTATATGTGTTGGAGATGATTTTTTTTGTTGACCACTTTACATTTATCCCAAGCGTGTTGGAAATTAAAATTATTTTTCATTTTTGAGTTCGGTTTTCTAATAAAGCGTGCTGTTTTAGTTTTTTAAAACTATTATTTATTTTTTATTTTTTAGTTTTAATATTTTACAGAATAAGATAAAAATGTAAATATCTTTAAATTCCATACTATTGTAGTATGAGCTAAAAGTATTACTCTTCTAAAAAAAATCCTCCCCAGCCGGATTCGAACCAGCGACCTATGGATTACTGAAATTATATACCACTAAGTTCACCGCTCTACCAACTGAGCTCTTACAACGATTGACTAAAAAGTCGACAAGTCCGTAACCTATTATACCAGTTTTAATTTTTTTTTATTTTCTGATGATTCTGGCCAGGAATTTAGAAATAAAATATGAAATTATTGTAGTGTCACGGGTCCTTTACAAGTATACAAAGTTTCAAGTCGATCCAATGTCTCTAAGTGGGTGAAAATCGTGTTAAAAGATTCCGTTACATAAATACAAAGACACTTTTTTTTTTTATTTTCTGATGATTCTGCCCAGGGTTTTAGAAAATAAATATGAAATTATTGTATTGTCACGGGTCCTTTACAAGTATACAAAGTTTCAAGTCTATCCTATGTTTCTAAGTGGGGGAAAATCGTGTTCAAAAATTCCGTTACATAAATACAAAGACACTTTTTTTGATTTTCTGATGGTTCTGGCTAGGATTTTAGAAAATAAATATGAAATTATTATATTGTCACGGGTCCTTTACAAGTATACAAAATTTCAAGTCGATCCAATTATTTTAAGTGAGTGAAAAACGCGTTGAAAGATTCAGTTACATAGATAGATAGATACAGGTCAAGCTAATATAAAGCGTGTAAAATTACAGGAGCTAAAATAACATTAAAATTAATCTAATTTTTCTACATTAATTACGATAAAGTAACACAATTAAATCTAACTATACACTATGTTAACATATATTTACATTAGGTCAAATTACTATTTACAATTATTAACATTAAGTGTAGACAGTACTAACAGTTCACCTAAAAAAATATATATTTACATATTCTAAGACGTTGCTTAAAATTGTTCACAAACCTAATTATAGTAATAATACTGATAATTCTGATACAGGAAAGAAATGACGTCAACATAACAATAACTGTTACAGAAAATGTGTACAACGTTGACACATGTAAAATATTAGGAATATAACACATGTATTGCGAATACTGTACACTGGTGATGTGGAAGTATCCAGATTATTGTGAAGGCGTTAGGCGTCTTTAGTAACATTTTAACTTCTCGTCTTGTACAGTCAGAACGCAAGTGTGTGGAACAAATTACTGTGATACACTGAGACTTCTGTCCCGATGGAGGATCCCGATATTTATCATGTTTTTCCCTCGAGAGTCGGGGAAAATGTGGGACAATTTCTCTTCTCCCACTGGTGGATCCCGATATTCTTCAGGTTTTTCCCTCGGGAGTCGGGGAAAATGTTGTGGGAAGTTTTCTCCTCTTCTCCCACTGGAGGATACCGATATTCTTTAAGTCATTCCCTCGGGAGTCGGGGAAAATGTTGTGGGACGTTTTCTTCTCTTCTCCCACTGGAGGATCCCGATATTCTTCAGGTTATTCCCTCGGAAATCGGGGAAACTGTTGTGGGACGTTTTCTCCTCTTCTCCCACTGGAGGATCCCTATATTCTTCAGGTTTTCCCCTCGGGAGTCGGGGAAAATGTTGTGGTACATTTTCTCCTCTTCTCCCACTGGAGCGTCGCGATATTCTTCATGATTTTCCCTCGGGAGTCGGGGAAAATATTGTGGGACGTTTTCTCCTCTTCTCCCACTGGAGGATACCGATATTCTCTAGGTTTTTCCCTCGGGAGTCGGGGAAAATGTGGGACGTTTCCTCCTCTTCTCCCACTGCAGGATCCCGATATTCTTCAGATCTTTCCCTCGGGAGTCGGGGAAAATGTTGTGGGACGTTTTCTCCTCTTCTCCCACTGGAGGGTTCCGATATTCTCTAGGTCTTTCCCTCGGTAGTCGGGGAAAATATTGTGGGATGTTTTCTCCTCTTCTCCCACTGGAGGATCCCTATATTCTTCAGGTTTTCCCCTCGGGAGACGGGGAAAATGTTGTGGTACATTTTCTCCTCTTCTCCCACTGGAGCGTCGCGATATTCTTCATGATTTTCCCTCGGGAGTCGGGGAAAATATTGTGGGACGTTTTCTCCTCTTCTCCCACTGGAGGGTTCCGATATTTTTCAGGTTTTTCCCTCGGTAGTCGGGGAAAATGTTGTGGGACGTTTTCTCCTCTTCTCCCACTGGAGGGTTCCGATATTCTCTAGGTCTTTCCCTCGGTAGTCGGGGAAAATATTGTGGGATGTTTTCTCCTCTTGTCCCACTGGAGGATCCCGATATTCTTCAGGTTGTTCCCTCGGGAGTCGGGGAAAATGTTGTGGGACGTTTTCTCCTCTTCTCCCACTGGAGGGTTCCGATATTTTTCAGGTTTTTCCCTCGGTAGTCGGGGAAAATGTTGTGGGACGTTTTCTCCTCTTCTCCCACTGGAGGATCCCCATATTCAGGTTGTTCCCTCGGGAGTCGGGGAAAATGTTGTGGGACGTTTTCTCCTCTTCTCCCACTGGAGGACTCCGATATTCTGCACATTTTTCCCTCGGGAGTGGGGGAAAATGTTGTGGGACGTTTTCTCCTCTTCTCCCACTGGAGGATCCCATATTGTTCGGATTTTATCATCGGGGATCGGGGAAAATGTTGTGGGACGTTTTCTCCCCTTCTCCCACTGGAGGATCCCGATATTCTTCAGGTCTTTCCCTCGGAAGTCGGGGAAAATGTTGTGGGGCGTGTTCTCCTCTTCTCGCACTGGAGGATCCCGATATTCTTCAGGTTGTTTCCTTGGTAATCGGGAAATATTTTTGGGACTTTTCTCCTCTTCTTCCACTGGAGGTTCCTGATATTCTTCAGGGTTTTCCCTCAGGTGTCGGGGAAAATGTTGTGGTACGTTTTCTCCTCTTCTCCCACTGGAGGGTCCCGATATTCTTCAGGTTTTTCCCTCGGGAGTCGGGGAAAATATTGTGGGACGTTTTCTCCTCTTCTCCCACTGGAGGATCCCGATATTCTGCATATTTTTCCCTCGGGAGTCGGGGAAAATGTTGTGGGACGTTTTCTCCTCTTCTCCCACTGGAGGATCCCGATATTGTCTAGGTCTTTCACTCGGGAATCGGGGAAAATATTGTGGGACGTTTTCTCCTCTTCTCCCACTGGAGGATCCCGATATTCTTCAGTTCTTTCCCTCGGGAGTCGGGGAAAATGTTGTGGGACGTTTTCTCCTCTTCTCCCACTGGATGGTTCCGATATTTTTCAGGTTTTTCCCTCGGTAGTCGGGGAAAATGTTGTAGGACGTTTTCTCCTCTTCTCCCACTGGAGGATCCCCATATTCTTCAGGTTGTTCCCTCGGGAGTCGGGGAAAATGTTGTGGGACGTTTTCTCCTCTTCTCCCACTGGAGGACTCCGATATTCTGCACATTTTTTCCTCGGGAGTCAGGGAAAATGTTGTGGGACGTTTCCTCCTCTTCTCCCACTGGAGGATCCCATATTGTTCGGATTTTATCATCGGGGATCGGGGAAAATGTTGTGGGACGTTTTCTCCCCTTCTCCCACTGGAGGATCCCGATATTCTTCAGGTTTTCCCTCGGAAGTCGCGAAAAATGTTGTGGGACGTGTTCTCCTCTTCTCGCACTGGAGGATCCCGATATTCTTCAGGTTGTTTCCTCGGGAGTCGGGAAAAATTTTTGGTACGTTTTCTCCTCTTCTCCCACTGGAGGATCCTGATATTCTTAAGGTTTTTCCCCCAGGAGTCAGGGAAAATGTTGTGGTACGTTTTCTCCTCTTCTCCCACTGGAGGGTCCCGATATTCTTAAGGTTTTTGCCTCGGGAGTCGGGGAAAATATTGTGGGACGTTTTCTCCTCTTCTCCTACTGGAGGATCCCGATATTCTGCATATTTTCCCCTCGGGAGTCGGAGAAAAGGTTGTGGGACGTTTTCTCCTCTTCTCCCACTGGAGGATCCCGATATTCTCTAGGTTTTTCCCTTGGGAGTCGGGGAAAATGTTGTGCGACGTTTTCTCCTCTTCTCCCACTGGAGGATCCCGATATTCTTCAGGTTTTTCACTCGGGAGTCGGGGAAATTATTGTGGGACGTTTTCGCCTCTTCTCCCACTGGAGGATCCCGATATTCTTCAGGTTTTTCCCTCGGGAGTCGGGGAAATGTTGTGGGACTTTCCTCTTCTTCCACTGCAGGATCCCGATATTCTTCGTGTTTTTCTTTGGGAAGATGGAGAAAATGTTGTGGGACGTATTTTTCTCTTTTCTCACTAGAGGATCCCGATATTCTTCTGGTTTTCCCCTCCTGAGTCGGGGAAAAATTTGTGGGTTGTTTTCTCTTCTTTTTCGCTGGAGGTTCCTATATTCTTCAAACTGTTCCCTCGGGACTCTCGGCATTCCATTTTGTCTTATATTTTCGACTCTTTTTCCACTGGATGGTCCCAATATTATGATGTTCTGAGTTGTGTTCGATTCTCTTCTCACTCGAGGATGTCGATGTGGTTACAGTTGCTCTCTAGGAAGTCATCATTTTGTCGGACTTTTACGCTTCTTATCTCAATTATAATTGTTCCCTCGGGAATCAGGAGGATGTTAACACAATCGAAATGTTTCATTTTACTCCGCGTTGCTATATTACTGAATTAACTAAATTTTCTTTTGAATATATTCTCTAGATATCTCCTGAACTCTTTGTACTCTCATGTGTGTTGCATTTAGAACGACATTTTTTGTCAAATATTGATTTATTTTTTCTTAATTCAATGTCTCCTTTTTATCTTCTCGCTGTAAGAAAACACATTTTTGCTTTGTTGATGATGTTCACTTTTTAATGTAGCAGATTGGAATTTCATTTTTTTATTGTCCGCAGGCTGAAATTAGTTTGTGTATTGCATTAATTCACACCCACACTCCGTTCATGAAGTAATAGACATTACTTACTCTTTTTCTCAGTTATTGTATTTAAGTTTTTCAACTTATAGCTGCCGATTTCGTCCATTTAATTCATCTAGAGTTTTTTTCATTATTTTTTCTCTTGTTGATAATTTTCACTTTTTACGTAACTAACTGTAATGTTTTATTTTATTGTCCACAGTATGTTTATTGTAAGATTTTACACTCTCGATTCATGTTTCTCTATGCTCAGTTATTATAATAATAAGTAGAATATGTCAGTTTAATTACTTTTGATTTAATTATTTACACAGAATTTAGAGAGTATTTGTAACTGATAGAATTTATATTCAATTTAAGATTCAGTTTCATAGCAACTGTCTGACAATAAGTTTGTATAAAATTAACAGTTTTATTGGGATCAGAATACAATTAATTTCCTGTCATGTAGTTTGTAATATTGTAACTTAGGAACAAAAAATTATATCAATAAAATATTTCACGTGTCAAATAAAAGTTCTATTCTCAACAATCCAGGAAGAATGCAAGAGGGGTATAAGTCCTCATACGCACTCTTGTCACGAAATTTAAAATGGAAAAGCTTTATTTTGAAGACATGTTTAACTTATTTTAAAGAAATGGGTAGTATATATCGTGAGCATTTGTCTCTAGTCCCGAAGATCTCGGGTTCAAATCTGGCCGGGGTCATTGGATAGGCTACTTAGGGTGGGAAAATCCAAAGGGAGAAGTTCTCCGGGAGGGACGTTAAGCTGTGGGTACTGAGTCTAATGATTTTCAGGCTCGTGAAAGTATCGTAACCCTGTATTAAAATATATCTGTGCACAATTTAAATTATAGGCGTGCGTTGCTACACCTAAAAAATGAAATGTGTTTTTATGTTTAGTTTAAAAAGTGAAAAGGAAAATAATTATACATTTATATCGTAATTATTTTTAGATACCCCGTGTTGATTACCCGGCGTTGCCCAGGAATCTAATTTTCCCGATTTCTTGGCGTAAGTGAGCTGAAAGATAAAAATGGTAATGAGAGTTATCCGTAAAAGAATACCCTCTGTGCGCTGCTACGCTTGCCCGGGAGTCTAGTCATCACGATCTTATTGGTATCAATGAGCTGAAAGATAAAAATGGTTATTGTGAGTTATCCGTAAAAGAAAGATAAGTTATATGCTGTTGCGGACTTTTTTGTAGACTTTTCTGAAATGTTCAATTCTGTGTACATTAATTTGGTTTAGACAGCGTAAGCCATTTAACAGTCCAAAAAGTCCCGAAAAACACTTTTTCTCTACAAAGGGTGAAGGGGTTTACAACTCACTTATAGACTATAACCTTCCAGGGAAACTCCTGAACATTTTGCAAGAAGCACCATCACAATCGGATGAACGAAATGGCAGCGCATAAAGGACAGACAGACTTTCATACATTCATATATACGTATATATATATATATATATACACACACACATTAGATAATACCCGGCGTGCGCTGTTATACTCTACTTTTTTGTAGAGTTTTTCTAGATGTTCAGTTCTGTGTATGGATTCAGAAAGGGTAGATCTTGTACAGATGGATTCTTCACTCTAAAACTACTATTAGAAAAGCACAAGGAATTCAATATAGAAACTCATATCGCCTTCGTTGACTTCATAAAGGCTTTTGACAAAGTAGACAGAAATATATTACAACAAATTTTAGCTGATGATAACGTTCCACAACAATATATTACTAATATCTTCAACATCTATAAAGATAATGAAATCTCTGTTAAACAAGATGGCAAATTATCTTCTTGGGAAAAGATCAGCACTGGAGTAAGACAGGGATGTGGACTTTCACCGGTGCTTTTCATTATATATATGAATAAATTAATAAATGAATGGAGGAAAACACAACGAGGATATATACCCATCAATAGGAACCTCAAACTCGATGCTATTCTTTTTGCAGACGATTTAGCGCTTCTGGCACTTTCTGAAAATGATTTGCAACGATCAATTTATAATTTACAAAAAATAGGTGCCAAATTTAATATGGAAATATCAATTAACATAACTAAAATTATGGCATTTCATGAGAAGGACCCATACAAAGTAAAATCTGTCTCCAGAATAAAATTTTAGAGAGATCTAATCAATTTAAATACCTTGGATATTATCTCTCTATCTGGGATGGAAAAGATATCCCTGAAAAAATTACTAGTTATAATAAAAGTTTAGGAATTATTAATCAAGTTATGAAACCATCTCTTGTACAAAAAAACACCAGATTACGTTTATATAACACTTTGGCTAGACCAGTGTTGACCTATGGTAGTGAAGCATGGACACTAAAAAGACAACATGAAAGCAGAATAACGGCTTGTGAAATGAGATTCATACGCAGAACAGCAGGTTACACCAGATGGGATCGGAAAAGGAACACCGATATCTTAAAAAAATTGAAGACTACGCCAATTTTGGAATATATTAAACAGTACCAACTAAATTGGAAACACCATCTTGAAAGAATGAGTTCAAATCGGATCCCCAAAGCTGTTTATAATTATATACCAAGAGGACGAAGATCACTGGGCCGTCCTATGAAACGCTGGAGGGAAAATTTTCTATAGGATCGTAACAGGCCTTGGCCTAATACTTGGAAGGAAGAAGAAGAAGAAAGAATTCTGTGTACATCAATTTGTGTATTTGTTATGGTTTAGGCAGCGTAAGCCACTTATGCGTCAAATAGGGACTTTATTTCACGTTTTTCACTACAAAGGGTGATTTCTTTGGGTGGAGTGGTGATTATTACAACTCTCTTATAGCCTATGTTCATTCCCGGAATCTCCTGAACATTTTTAAAAAGCTCCTTCTCAATCGGATGAACGGTATGGCAGAGGACACTTGCCCGGGAATCTACTTATCCCGATCTTCTTGGTATCAAAAAAACTCAAAGCGCGACAGGCGTAGAAGGCTTTTGGCTGACCAGCGGGTTGTTGGCCTCACATCCACATGTGTTAATCAGAGAGGTAGACGATCATATAGTCAGTGTAGGGTGACATGTGGTCAGCATGTAGGATCCTCCAGCCGTTATAGCTGGTATTCTCAACCTAGAGTCACTACTTATTGTAGCTACGCAAATGGCTCACAATGTTGGGTGGACACCACACAATGGGACAGATACGAAATCTAGCTGGAAGTATTTTACTAACTCTCACGAATTCATCTTTCATCACTCTAAAATTATTGCCAGATGACTGTTCTTCATTTATCTGCAAAGGAGGGTAGAATTCTAAAATGTATGTAGACAATATAAACATCGGAAGTTGCCGATAGTTAAGAACTCATCTGGTCCGCATCCCAGTTGTGTACCGAACTGTAGAAATAAATACTTTTGCATTAAAGTTCAGTGAGTTATTCTTCTTATTTTCTATGGATACTTTACCTCAAGGTTTGTACTTTTCATTGATATATTTAACATGTTTCTATACAACCAGATATTGTGTTAAATGCCTTCGGAACACTAAACAATGTACACAATCATCCATCCATAGTAATTCTGCCCGAAGGCTGCTATGCTTGCAGCTTTACTAGGGAATTGTAGGTGTGGTAGCTTCCCCTTGCTTTCCACACCGGTGAAGGATGATGATAATGATTATGATGGCCATATGATTTCGGGAACCGTTTGGGCCTTAAAGTTGTCCTGACATTTGTCTTACAGGTGTGGAAAAACCCCGATAAAAACCTCACCCAGAAAAACTGTCCCGACCGGGCATCGAACCAGGGCCCGCTGCGTGACAAGGCAGCACGCTACCTCGAGACCACAGCGGTGGACTACACAATCATTTTAGTTTAAATTGAGCTACAAAAGAAAACAGTTCTGAACAGTAGTATAAATTTTAGTTAGAATATAGAGTGATTTATTGACTTCAATTCCCGCACAATAACATGTGTGCAAATTATTGGATTTTTTGTAATTAGCTTTTTTATTACAGGAGGCGGCCGGCAGCTGAGGCCTATCTTCGCGCGCAGAGAATTGTTTGATTTAATATGTGAAGAAAAGTGATCGATAGAGGCAATAAGTGATCCTCTATTAATAAATTACAGTTATGGGGATGTTCGGAGAATCTTTTAAAAAAATTAAAAACAAATTTTTAAAGCGATTTTCTAAAACATAGGAAGTTGTGCGAGAGAAAGAAAGTTATATTTCTACTGAAATATTCAGATTGGCTAAAAGTTAATGTAAACTTTCCCGTTATTAAGAATATAGAAGACTGATAGTCGTTGGAAAATCCTGTTCCATCTGCTTATGGAATTGTAAGACGCAAACTATTTTTCGAAGAGGTTGGAATAAAAACAAAAGAAAGGTCTTATTTCTGCTGAAATGTCTGTTTTGGGAAAGGTAGCATAACAAATTTGCTTCCCTAGAAGCATTATAGGGTGGATAAAATATCACAACCTCTGTTTTCGACACCTAGTCTCATGATAATATATCTACATATTGATATTTTATTGTCAATAAGACAATGTTTCTTCCGACATAGAAGATAGGGGAGTTGAGCGGGGTGATTTGTAATGTTTATTAATATTTTGAAGCTATTTTTTGTGGTTTTTTGAGTAGTGTCTTTAAAACATCAGCAGTATCCCGTTTACCATATGACCAAAGTGATATTTCTGTTGCAAGAGCAAGTTCATTGTGAGAGAATTCCTGCTTAAGTGAACATTTATTTTATTCCAGCCTCTTCGAAAGTTATTTTGGGTCTTCCAATTCCATAAGCAGATGGAACAGAATGTTCCAACTACTGTCATCGATCTAAATTAATTCTAAATAACGGGAAAGTTAACATCCATTCCTAGTAATCAGAATATTTCATTAGATTTCTTTTCTCGCGCACTTCGTACGTTTGAGAAAATCGCTTTACAAAAAAGATTTTTTTAAATATCATTTAAAACATTCAGCTAACATCCCCCTACCCCTAATTTGTTTATTAAATGATAACTTACTGCCTCTATCTAACATTGCTTCCCATATTAAATCAAACAATTATTCTCTGCGCGCAACGGTAGGCGTCAGTTGCTGGCCGCCTCCTGTAATGAGAAAGCTAAAAAAGCGCAATAATTTACACACATGGTATTGTGCGGGAATTAAAGTCCATAAATCACTCTATATTATAACTAAAATGTGTACTACTGTTCGGAACTGTTTTCTTTGTAACTCAATTTAAAATAAGATGATTGTGTAAATTTTTTTGCGCATGGAAGGTATGATTACACATGCATTTAACATAATATCTTGTGATTATATAGAAAAACATTAAATGTATCAATAAAATTACAAACCTTAAGGTGAAGTATCCATATAATAATAATGAGAATGTTCACACATTGTGTATTGTTTTGTTTTATTTGTCCCGTGCGTATTCACTTATGGATTTCTTTCTGTTTTTACATACTGTGATGTGGTATCGGTCACATCTTCCCTTGCACATCTCGCATACACATGTGTCTTCTGGTACGTGATATGTCTTCTTGGTACATATTCTGTGGTGGAAACCGTGTACCGCCATCCTGGTCACCAGGTGTCGCAACTCGTAGTTCGCCGACATCCAATTGTTGTTTGCCATCGCCTCTGTGGAATAGAATTCGTCCCAGATCTCGTCTTGTTTTCTCCTTCTGTTGTGTAGTACCTTCGCTGCTGCCTCTGTTGTGGGTAACAAGAATTTCAGCATCAGGTCTTGAAGCAGGAATGTTTCTCTAGCCATCACATATGACAGCCTGGATGGGGTATATTTTGATAACCCCATCACTCTCTTTAGGTATCTGGCTTTCAGATTTTCCAGGCTCCCCAGCTGTCTCTCCGTTAGCCGTTCCCATATTATTTCCAGTCCGTACGTTGCCGCCGGTAGTATCTTGGCCTCGAATAGTCTCATTGCTGTTTCAAGTGATAGGGCTTGTATGTTCTTTATATCGTTTATGGCCCTCACTGCTTCTATCAGTCTCCTTTTTATGTGTATTGTGAATGATTTCCCATTTGTTTGGATCGTGATCCCTAGATATTTATATGTGTTCTTAGCACAAATTTTCTGAAGCTTTGTGTTGACTTTCCTCAGTGGTTTTCCTTTGTAGTAGATTTCCGTGTTTGCCTCTAGTCTATCTCCTTTCCGGAATACGACGTATTGTCTTATCTTTTTTGGATATATACGGCAAATTTTGGTGTTGTTGATGTTTTTTTCTCATAGAGATGTTATTTTCTTTACAGACATCTATATATTTTTCAATTTTTCTCTAGGTTATGTTATATGTATTATTTCAGAACTTGATTTTTTTTAGGATACACATAGAGTTTTGGTTATAGATAATTTTGACGATTTTGACAAAGTTTTTTTTTTCAGTCAGATGATTTTTTTTTGTTTGTTAATCTAGGTTATGATTTTTTTTTCAGAATATTTGTAGAGTGTAGTAATGAAATTGATTTAATTTTTTTTTGTGGTAATTCAGGTGATATCTCATTCACTATTAATAATTGTACGTTGATAATGACATATTTTATTATTTCGTCTATCGGGAAGGCTTGGCAGGATCAAATGTATACATAAATCATTTCTGAAAGCATCACCACGAGAGATAAGCCCAAGGGATCCTAGGTTGCTTTTACACGCCACTATATTAATTTTTTTTTTATTTTTACGAAAAGGGTAATAAATTTGAGCAAACAAGATGGCGGACACATCTTACACTTACGCCACTAATGCACTAAATACTTTTTGTACTATGTAAACATTCATTTTTTTTTAGATTTATTCACGTAAAACACGATCTTGGATATCTTACTGACTCATGGATAGAGGTAGGATACGAAAAATTAATTTATGGTTTATTAAATAGGTAATTTTTTTAGGATAAAGAAATGGGAAGTTGGCTGACGTCCATTATTAAGTTTTGCTTGCAGAGTGGCAACGATGACTACAGAGCCATCTAACGGAGGCTATATTAACCATTACAGCCACTCCGTATGGAACTAACCCTAATCCATCTCAACCAATTAAAATTCGAATTATATTCGGGCTAATAATCAAAAATATTATTGACATTACAAATAAAAGGACAAGAAAAATAAATCGATTAATATTTAAGTCCCCATGTAGCAACTCGTGCATCCACACTGGGACCTTTTCACTAATACTAGTTAGGTAATTAATCTTGGCCCACGTAAGGCTCAAGGAACCGCATTATAACTTGCAAAGAAATGAGTGATTTATATTGGGTAAATAAATAAGTTAAAATAAATCTAATAATAGGACTATAAATAATTTAATTACAAAAATGATAACCGAAGACTAGAAGGAAAATAGTTAGGGAATTGGAATACATAAAAGTCAGAGAATTTGGAAATAAAGTAATAACAGTGGTAAAATAAAGTAACATATTCCCCCTACCGGAGGTCTTGAGGTAATGGGACGTTAGGGCTCCCAATATTTCTAGGCAATCGGCACTTAATGTCAGCCGGGTTATCAGCCCTGCGTGACGGCCGCCCTTTCTCCAGAACAAGCGTCTGGTACTCATTTCTGTTAGAGGCTGAATCGACCCCAGGGCCATAGTGGCGTCAGAAGGTTTGGATCAGGTTAAAAATCCTAAACCCACCGGGACTTGAACATCGACCTTCCTACTTGTAGCACAGTGCTTTAACCACTATGCTAGTAGGAATAAATAATCATATTAAGTATATCAAAGTAATTTTTAACACTATTAGAGTTAAACCGCCTACCGTGCGACAATGACAAGGCAGGGCATGAGGCAAATAATACCGATTTCGTTGCTGGAATTGTTATCCTAGCATATTTTTTGGTAAAGGCGAGCACCTTATAATATGTAGGAACGTTTTTCAGTTAAAAATCGAGAGTTAGACAAAAAAGGAGAGAACTAATAACTGAGTGGTTTAAAATTAATAATAATAATAATAATAATAATAATAATAATAATAATAATAATAATAATAATAATAATAATAAACACAATAAAATAATAATCAACACACGAAGTTCGGGTACAAATCATACGTTCATAATAAAAGATAATAATAATATGGAAGAGATTGGATGACAAATAATAATAACAATAACCATAATACTAATATTAGGGACCGTTCAAGGATATAGACGTTTTCAGAATAAAAATGTGGGAACTCACCACCATCTTGACTTCCCCAAGGAAACAAATAACTAATTAAATTTAGGGGAAAGTCAATCTTCACTCTACGTGCAAGAGACGGAGTGTCTATTAGCAGGTCACATAACAGTAGTTTTTAGCCAAGGCTCTGGAATGTGTTTATTTTGGGAGGGGAAGTTAGATAAGAACTCCAAATAGACTGCATTAGGAAGATAAACAAATTTATACTATTTGCATTTACAGGGAAATAAATACTATTTTTCTTTGACATCAGGAAGCGTACTTTAAATAAAAAGAAGCGATAGGAATTAGTGACAACTTAAAGACCCAAGACATTTACAGGAAATAAAAGTGGCATGTATTAACAATCAGAGGGATTTGAAAACCCAGAGTATGGAAAAGGGGCATGGAAAATTTAGGATGAAATAAACGAGAACTCGATCAAAGAGGGGAATGGAGATTTAGCGCAATAAAGCAAAGCAGGCACCACACACCTCCCTAAAGGAAATAATATTAGACTCATGGAAGGGAAGACGACCGAACTTCAGGTTAAATAATAGTTTAAAATAATTGTTTGGTTAACCTCTCATGCGGTGTTGAGAGATTTACAACAATGCCGGCGGGCGCATCCTGTGAAGGGCTCGACTACAGTATGAGGCGTTTCTAAATCATAAGTCAGGTTTAAATCTTGAGTAAAGTCATAGAGGCTAGCGCAATTAAGGGAGGACTCGCTTGATCCGTAATTCAGATTAAGGTTTCGGAAACGGAAAGAATGGAAATTCTGAATAAATAAGAGAGAGCTCGAACAGAAGAGGGGAATGGAGACTTAGCAAATCATAGAACTCCGCTAGTGAGAAATACGGAGTAGAGGTAGAAACAAGATGCTCGCAGAAGTGATAAAAAGGAAGGACTTATTCCCATAAATATTTTTTTTTAGGCTTTATCATTATTTTTGGTGGAAATTAGGATACTTGACAAACAGTGAGATGTTTTATCCGATCTAGTAGAAGGTGGAAGTTCAAATGGGAACCCAGGGGTTACACAAAATACTATTACTGAGTATGACACAACAAATAATACACTCTACCAGCAATGGTTCCTGCTGGAATGGACTGGCTTGGAAAAGATTGAAGTGTCTAAAGACGTCTAGACTCTTTGACCTGCAGGCTCGTTCCATGTCAGTTAGGACTAGTGACCAGTCGAGAAGTAGACACACACACACACATGGGATCTGACATATTACGATAATAGATGAAAACTAGATCGCATAAGACTCTTCATATTTAGGCCTACGAGGGATAATAAGAGGATAGGCCACAACTTAGGTCAATCTAGGCTAGGTAACGTTAGACATACACACACAGAGATAAAACATTTACATAGTCGCACACAGAGATACAAGTTGGGAAGGACTAAGGACCCTTTTGGAGAGGCTTTTGCCCTCGACAATTTGGCGAGTTGCCTAAACACTTCGCCAACAAGTTAGGCAGGTGCAAGTCGGAAGGTGGGACACCCCCGTTATGACATGATCTAGAGACAGAGAACTCCAAAATGATCTTGGGGCACTGGCCATAAAACCTTGCCGGTGAACGGAAAGTGTGTTTTTCGGCTCATTATTGTAGCGTCGTTCTCCTCCCTAGACTGGAATATTTATGAACTATGCCAATATCCCTTTCTCCTTGTATTTACCCCCTCTCTCTACTCTTTACCCTTCCCGCTGCGCAATGTCTATGGCGCATCTCCCCTCTACCTCGGAACCTTCATATACGTGGTGCACTGGCAGAACATTATCATTCAAGCATTCGTCGTTCAGTTGTTTAATCAGATTCAAGGTCTGAATCGGCATCCAGTCCGCCATGCGATTGGAGCTCTAATGGACAAGCTCGTCTGAAGCCGAGAAGCGGCGTGGTTTAGTTGGTCCTGGAGACCAGGGAAGAAGCCGCCCCTGGTTCGGACGTTAGCATGAGTGTGGCGTGAGGTATGGTGTGGTTTTTTCTATTGTAAGAGTATCGTTATTTATTTGTTTATATTTTTGTTGAATGATCAAAATGTCTTTGTTAATTTGTTTTTACTTCAGACAACTTGTTTCTATTAAAGGTCATCTTTTATACAACTTATCTGCTACTTCATTGATGTTCACGTAGTTGTTTACTATCCTATACGGAAATTCACTCACGTAGGAAATTATTTCCAGCTCCCTTGCTATTTTGCTGTTTAGCTTTCTTGATTGACAATTATTGTCATTTTCACTCACTCTATGTATTTGAGAATTATTATTTATTTATGTCAATATATCTAAGAGAGAAAGATGAACCAATCACTGCCTTCTATGGGCCCAAGGCAAGCAACTTTGTGATTGATAACCTTGCAGGATATCAGATCCACGTTAATAGAGGCAGCAGCAACAAAACACGATCCTGGATAAATGGTAGTAGTAGCGTGGTTCTCTTGCCCACACCGGCTTGGCACTGACGTTAGGGACCTTATGGAACAGCATCGTTTAGGGAGAGATTAGGCATCCGAGATACTAAAGACAAACGAAAACTCTAAGCAAAACGGGCAGAGAGACCCACGAGAAACAGAAGCAATCACGGTCAGAGAGACCCACATGAACAGTAGTGATATCCGGGTTTAGGGAATGATAAGGGCAACAGGGGAACCCCATCAAAGAGATTAGGATAAAATCCACTTTTCCGATGAGGCGGCGTCCATGAGCTCAAGTAGTAGTAGCGTGGTTCTCTTGCCCACACCGGCTTGGCACTGACGTTAGGGACCTTATGGAACAGCATCGTTTAGGGAGAGATTAGGCATCCGAGATACTAAAGACAAACGAAAACTCTAAGCAAAACGGGCAGAGAGACCCACGAGAAACAGAAGCAATCACGGTCAGAGAGACCCACATGAACAGTAGTGATACCCGGGTTTAGGGAATGATAAGGGCAACAGGGGAACCCCATCAAAGAGATTAGGATAAAATCCACTTTTCCGATGAGGCGGCGTCCATGAGCTCAAGAAGGCTCTCCCTAAGATTAACGTCGAAATCGAGATTTCAGAGAGCGAGTTAGGAAGGATTCGTGCCACTGTGGAAGAAAAATGAAACCAACTCGCCCTACCTCTTGAGGTTTAGCTGGGAGAGATCCGGGCCACCAAGACTAAAAGTGAGCGCCATTCCTCGACTGCAAGGTCGCAGCACGAAAACTTCGCTGGCTCGAGCGGGAGTGCGGTAGGGACATTCTGGAGCGACAGAATTAGAGGGTGTGACAGGAAGGGCCCGGGCCACCGTTGGCATGAAGGGAACCGTTGCATATCCCATGCCTTCGAGGCTCGCAGCTCGGGCGCTTCGCTGGCTCACCCGGCTTTATTTGCGAGACAGGGAAGCACAAACGGAGGCGGGCATAAATCGGGCCACCGTCGACACGAGTGGAAATGACAGGTTCCATTTCATGTCTTCGAGGTACGCGCTCGAGGAGATGTCTAGGGCCTCACCGAAAGGACAGGATGCCAGAGAAAACCCACCGGTGGTGAGAAAGCGGAAAGGAAACCGCGATCAGAAAGCCGTACGTACATATAGGATATGGTCATAACGAAGGGACAACGAATACTAGTCAGGGACATCAGAAACGTTGAGACACTAGATGAAGAATATTAAGGGAAACACACATACATGCGACTGTGCGATCAACGAGTAGAGCCAAGAGAGACAGATTGACCTAAGTAGGGATATTACATACCAAGAGAGGTTAAACACATTAGGTAGGGAGATCTCAGAAAATTAGAGGTTAAACACATTAGGTAGTACATAAAATGAGAGCTTAAACACATTAGGTAGGGAGATCTCAGGAAATTAGAGGTTAAACACATAAGGTGTACATGAAAATGAGAGGTTAAACACATAAGGAATACATGGAATTAGAGGTTAAAAACCTAGTGTTGTACATGAAATTGAATATTAAACACACAGGGTACTACATGAAATCAGAGGTTAAACACATAAGGTAGTACACGAAATTAGAGGTTAAACACATGGGGTTGTACACGAACTTAGAGCTTAAGACCATAGGTAAGATAGGGAATAAGTCTACACGTATGAGACCAGGAACTAACTCAAAAACGTATATGGAAATTAAGAGGGAAATAAAAGAGTAGGAGATGACAAAAGGGAGAGGTTAAACCCATAGGTAAGATGGGGACCCAAGACACGGAATAAAGTCCATGCATAATCAGGAGTAATGTAAAAAGTTAAATACAGAAATTCAAGAGAACAGATGAGATATTGCCGAACGAATTAGGACGGACTTAAGGGAACATTGCCGAACGAACGAATTAGGACGGACTTAAGGAAACATTGCCGAACGAAAGAATTAGGAAGGACTTAAGGAAACCACACCATTTAGATTTTTTTTGTAAAGATAACTACTGTAGGCGGTAGCACGGGAAATTGACAGATAGGCTAGAAACGAGAGAATTTAAGATGCAAAGACGCATCCCGGATAGAAGAAAGGAAATGCTCTCAAAATCAGGACCTCACGAGGGAATTATATACGGAATTCAGGTTACATAATCGTACTAAGTAGTATTTACGTCTTATAGCCCTAGCGATTTATGTGTAGGCGAGCACACTCGATCGAACCCAGGACTTTAGAGAGGGAAAAGCAAAATTGGAATTTTAACCAAGCAATGGAAAGTTTTGAAAACAAGCGGTAGAATACGGTAAGATACTGAAAATTTTTGAATCCAGTGAAACCTGAATTACAATAAGGGCGTAAATGATTCATGAGAATCATAATACCAGAAACATAAGAGCATTTCTTTTTGTAACTTGAGGCTAGCTATAAGGGACAGATAGGGACATGGGTGCACGTAATAAACAAAGACTAAATGATACAATGGAGATAACAATGAGACCTAAAGCCAGGACGTCTAGTAAGCAGGGTTCGGAATATAGTATCGGAGATAAGATGGCTGAACAATGAAGTATCTAAGCGATGAGGTTAAATCAAACCGAAATGACCATTCTATGACAAAGAGTGATAATAAAAGGTGCAGACCCACGTAAAGCGGGATACCCGCCAACCCAGTAATCAATGTTTAAAGTTATCCTCCCAGGTTTTAACAAATGCCATAAGATTGCAGCTTCTCGCCTGGACCTGCGGCCACCACCACGACACTTCATGATGGGAGCAAGATTAAGAGGGCCAGACTCACGGCGCAGCCTGTACATCTGAGGACGAGAGTCACAACATAGAGCTGCCAGGACCAACTACACCCTGTACTTCTGATGACGAGAGCACAGCATAGAGCTGCCAGGATCAACTACACATCTCGGGACGGAGCATAAGATGGGTGAATGTCCAGACTCGCAACCAGCTAAGGCAAACACCTCACAAGAAGTAAAGAAAAAACCGAGGCAATTATAAAATATAACTATCTCCAACGTCAACCTTGGACTAACATCCTTCATTCCAAATTGATCCTATAGATGAAGCAAGAAAACAAACTCCACGTCAAGATTAATTCCTATCAAACCCTTCACAAGCTCTCCTTGGACCTAACTGGGTTTTGTTTAAAGAAACTAGGCATAACCAAATCAAAGGCCTACCTGGACCAACGGCAGCTGAACATGATCCACGAACTTGAGCATTAGAACATCGCATCCTCCATCGAGGCAAGCAGACACGAACCCTGACCTCCAAACTAGCCACAACAGACACAGCAGTTCTGATAATTTTTTAAAAAAAAAAAGTTCAGGTTCGCGAAACAGAACCTTAGAAATGAAAAACCAACAAGAAACGAAATGTTGTTAAGTGCGCGGATGTGAATTAAAGTGATAGTGCATCGTTTCAAAAGAAACCACAAGAAGGTTTAAACAAGGAAGAAGGACGGAGACGAGCAGCCATTTTCAGTGAAAATATTTTTATAGTGCATGACGCACAGTCGATATTTTTTTTTTCTTTGAAGCCAGGAAGACATGCTATATTGTAATTTTTGTTTTTTTTAAGAAGTATAGTGTTCTCACTAAGTAAACAGATCTTACCGATATTACGACACAATTGAGGGTATTCGGGGCAATTAGCAAGATAAAGACGATCTAACCTCTTAGACTGAGAACAAAATACTTCCAAGTTACAGATGAAATCGTCAATTGACGACGTCAGTTCCACTCCCACTTAAAGTAAGTTAATAAGATAAATGTCAGGACAAACCCCCGGGAGGTGAGAGATATCCTGTAAGGAAAAAAGACTTTCGGTTTTTCAACCCTACAGTCTTATTTAGGGGGGGGGGAATGTTATGCCAACACTAGAGCCTAACTGCCATAATAATAAAATACTATAAAAAGCCGATAAAGGATAGACACATATACATGTGTATTATATCAGAAAATAGGGGATAATTAACCGCACTGAAAAACATATTAGATCATACGCATATAATATAAAAAACGCTAGTAAAAAGGCATATCTCTATATCCTGGATCAAAACCATGTCAAAAGATTCCAGAATTATTGAGTTAAAAAGATGACCACATTAGATAAGTGTAGAATGAGTACAAGAAGTGAAAGTAGAACAAAGCTTTCCATTTTGACATAGATGAAGGCTTCGAACTAGATCATAAACTTTCCACCCCAAATTTTCCCGATTAGAAACTTAAAATTTATCATATAAATATTCGCGATGTTTTTTAACGAAGGCAGAACGGCGGCGGGACCGAACGCGGTCCCCCGGCAGGGGAGGCAGCTCTACATTGGTAATATAAATATTTTTATCATTCTTTAATGGTCATTTTTCAGACATAGAATTAATTAAAGGACCAAATGGTCCAAAGAACTTAAAATATTGAACAAAGATGAATATTTTAAAATGATTGTTTTCTCTCTCTGAATTTTAACACTTTAGTATTTTGTCGTTTGACAATATGGCGATTTCAGCTGATTTTAATAAATTGTTTTATATGTTGTTGATCTGATATCTCTTTATGTTTGGATTTATTTTAATAAATAATGTTATTTTTTCGTTTACTGTATTTTTAACATGTTTAAATGTGGAATTCATCCTCCAAAACCAAGGCCAACTGCTCGGGCCAAAGACCACTTAAACAATAGAGATCTTGACGCTATCGCTACGGCGGGGCTTAACTGACCCCGCGCGTAACACTATATGAAGTTATTCTAACATTAATAGCTATAAGATTCCGTTCTTGCGGTCTAGAGCCCAACAATTCTGTTTGACGTTTGGGAAGATTTAAGTCCCTCACGAGATCATTGAGGGCGTTTTGTGTGAATACCTGGTGATTACAGGGTAAAAACAATGTAGATGGCTGAAACTCTGGATCTCGAGTAGGACTACTACAGCCTGAGACGTCTTCTTCTGAAACGGTGTACTGTTCTGGAGGCTTAGGTACAGGAAGATGTTCATTGTGAGGAACTGGTTGGATAGCTGAAGGTAAATTAGGGTACTTGATCTGCCCTTTGGATTTTTAAGTATATCCTTCTATATCTACCAAACAGAAATAACAACCTGTTACATGGTCCTGAGATTCTCGCCAAACCTTAGGTACAGCAAATTTCATTGCATTGCATTGTAGCCAATTTCTCAAATTTCTAGAGCATGAATTGCAGCATATGTGAGGTGCAAATGACTTATCTTGGTCTCCCACACGACATCCAAAATACAACTAGAGGTGTAATATTACACTTTTGGCTCTTGAAGGTTAGTTCTCCACATACGTAGCAAAAAGAATTAGGATTAGTTTTACACTGACGTGGCATTATAGTATAATTACTATCCTTCAAACTCTTCTGAAGCACAATTATGAACCACTAGCTCACTCCTTGAACACCAACAGGAAATCAACAACAGACTGAAAATAAATAAAATATCATTAGTTATAAAATGCTAAATACAGATGGCATCACAGGATAGGATGCTAATATTTAGTTGTAATATTTATCACCAGATGTCGACCTATCTCCTAAGAAATAAAAACACGAAATTGACGTAGCATGTGGAAAGTGGGAGATTCAATTAATATGAAATACATGTTAGACTAAAATAACATTTGCAAAGATTTTTTTGGGTTTTCTGAAAAAAAACGGTACATGATAGACAAAATCTAATTACAGATTCATTTTTACCATTAAAACGTCTACCTAATACACCTATTTTCATAAAAAGGACAAATTTCGTGTTGCACAGTGTTTTATCAATGCTGTTCTCATTTTATCTCTCTAGTGTGACTGCAAGTATGACAATGTCTACACACAAGTGTGTGTGAACAATCCTAACTTTTCTTCTATATTTGTGGAAATTATACAGTGCTTAAGCAAAGAATGGATATTACAGACTTTGTGAAAAAATGCTTACTATGCTTATTTTAAAGTGGAACTTGGTGACCAGGATAAGGCGTGAGCGCTGCTATTGCATTGAGAGGTTAAGATTGTGGACAAAAGGGAAGAAAACGTGCGTGTCATTTGCGATTCTTATGGTGTGGAGGGAGCCTAAAGATCATCTTAATGACTGTTACTCCTGTTTGCTTAATGTTCAGCGATGTAATTAAAAAAAATATGAACCAAATTGTATATCCAAGCATCCTTACAGCCATTAGACCAGTTCCACATGGAGAAGAGCTGCCTGTTGCTCTTTCTCCAGCTGTTTTACAGAACCTGACAATATATAATGTTGAAAGTGAACTTGATGCAATCACTGACGACGATACTGATGATATATATCAGCCTGAAGACGACTTTACTCCACAATGGTTCTCTCAAAGTGGCCTTAATGATCTAGTTCATGATCTGAATTTGCCAAAGGAATCTGCAGGATTACTTGGCTCATGGCTGGAACCAGGAACACTTTACTCATGGTACAGACACAGAGAAAAAGAACTAGTTCCTTTATTCTACAGAATGATTGCTTGGTTTACAGTAATAACATAAATGAATTAATGCACTTCTATGACATTGAGCATGATTCTACTCAGTGGACACTTTTTATAGATTAATCAAAGAGGAGTATCAAAGGTGCGTTACTGCATAATGGGAATGTATATGGGTCCATTCCTATTGCCCATTCAGTTCAGATGAAGGCGACATTCGAGAACATGAAGTTGCTATTAACAAGCATCCAGTATGAGGAATACAGGTGGCTAATCTGCGGTGACTTTAATGTTATAGGGATACTGTTACGACAACAAGCTGCTTTCACAAAAATGCCATGCTATCTATGTGAATTGGACTGGCGGACAAAGCAAAAAAACATTGGGGTGTGAAAGTTTGGCCAGAGCAGAGAAATGTTGTGCCTGGAACTAAAAACATCCTATATGAACCACTTGTAGACCCTCAAAAAGTCCTGCTTCCACCTCCTACACATCAAATTGGGCTTGATGAAGCAGTTTTGTAAGGGCTCTACCAAAGGATGGGCCTTGCTTCAAGTACCTTTGTAAGAAATTTCTGTCCATCACACAAGAAAAATTTAAAGCTGAAAATTTGTTGGTCCGCAAATAAATAAACTGATGAATGGTGAATATTTTGAATAAACAATGAATAAGAGAAGAAAAGAAGTCTGGACCGCTTTCTGATCCATTACTGAAAACTTTCTAGGCAATAACAAAGATCCTAATTACAAGGCAATTGTGGAAAATATGTTCGAAATTTTCAAAAAGTTGAATTGTAACATGAGTGTGAAAGTTCACTTTCTATGTTTCCATATCAACTACTTCCCTGAAACTCTAGGACATTATAGTAAAGAGCAAGGTGAACATTTTCACCAGGATATTAAAGACGTGGAGAGGAGGTACCAGGGAACATGGAATGAAACTACTGTTTGATGTTGTTGAGGGACTAAAAATGGAAGAACTGTAAGGAAGTCTAAGAAGAGAAGGTTTCAAAATTAATGGAACACCATTTACTTTCTGTTTTGTTTCAAGGTAGTTACAAAATTATTAAGACAATTCTCTACACTATTTTTAACAAAAAATTATCTTGTGTGAAATGAAGTTTGAATATATTTGTGTTTATAGTAGCTAAAACGTGAAAATATAAATTATTTTGTGCAAAAACATGATGTGATAGACAAAAATGGAAATAATTTCTGGAATCAGTGTAAAAAATGGATTTAATAACACCTATTTAAAATAAATCATCTGAGTAAAAGTTTTAAAATGCAAACTTGTATTTTTTTTTTTAATTGCGGATGAGCCCATGTAGGACTACGCAAAGTACTTAGAGGCGCTTCCTTTGAGCCCAACTTGTATTATTATACATCAAAATATTATGTTTTAATAGTGAATTGTGGCTTCAAAAGACTAAAAATATATAATTTTTGAAATTGTTTACCTTAGCAACCATATAAAATTTATAGAAGCTTTTATAATACCATATAAATATTGTTATTGCTTATTTGATGAAAGTATTAGTCATGGATTTGTACATCACTTTTGAAGAAAGGTACAATTTTATATACGTATATTTCATATTCTTAATATAAAGGCTGGCAATGGCCACAGCAGGGCTGTTAATGCCAGATTGACATGCTCTATAAAATGTTGTGTGTAAAACCAACTATCATAACAGCAGACAGATCTACTCCCACATCCTCGTCGTGACCTCTGGAAAATGTAACTCATAGTTACAGCAGACGGAAGAGGTTGAGAGCTAGTATCCAGTGCTCACAAATTGGACCCACTGGCTATGGGAGTACTCCCAAATACAAAAGCAGACAAGTTCAGATGCCTCAAGGTGGCAACCCCACCACTGAACTTTCTCAGCAATGGGTTGGGAACCAATTCTGAGGAGATCAGAATCTACAGGAAAGAAATCACCAGACTGATATTGTAAAGACGACTAACAAAATGAAAATTGATGTATGGAATGCCATATTTCTGAGTAATAAAGAAACTGAATTAATTAAAGAGTTAGAAGCAGCCAAAATTAACGTAGCACTGATTCCAGAAACTAAGAAAAAATTATGCAGAAGTAAAGAATTTAGAGATTATATTCTACTTTATAGCGGTGTAGATAAGCTCAGACGAGCAGCTGCAGGAATAGGAATTTTCATAAAAACACAATGGAAAAATAAAATTGATTCATATTGCTTCGTTAATGAAGGAATTTTAACTTTACGGATAAAAGTATGCCAAGGTTTTATGACTATAATTGGAGTATACGCCCCGGAAGAAGGGAAAACTGAGGAATCGGAGAAATTTTATCTGGAGTTACAAGTTCAATATAATAACATAAACAAATCAGATTACATTATAATAGCAGGTGATTTAAATGCCAAAATTGGTAACACTGCACTACAAAGAATTGTTGAAAACAACGGTGAACAAATCATTAAAGGAACGGTAACCACGGTGTCGGACAATAAATATATCATTATCAGTTGTCCAATTTCATCGATTTAATTAATTTATACTCTTTCTATTGCAAGTAAAATTATTTTTGCTATATATCCGACATTTTCTGAGGCTCATAGTTTAAAACTGGATTAGTTTCGTGTTTAGAAAACTACAATGAAAACCTCGCCTCCCATAAACACCATAACATATAATATACAAGGAGCCGTCTTGAAAATGGCTAATGATTGACAATAGACATGGAAACCGTTTAGTTTGCTATTCGTATAAACTCAGCGAACAAATTGTTCAAAATAATTTGTCTGTGCAAATAAATATCACACTTCTGCTTTAATTCTTATCCTTAATTTGGCACTGTATTATATAAGATGCAGTGGTTTCCTCTTTGTTCAATATTTTTAATAAATAGTGAAAGAATGAATCAGTAAAAATATTTAAATTTGTAAAAAAAATATACAACAATATACACATAATAAATTATGTTTAGGCATGATTTGTTTTCACTCCAGTCCGACGCGTTTAAATAAGCTGGCATGAGAAATTTAATTTCACCAATTAAGGGTTAACCTCTCCCTTTTTAGGTAATACTTTTAGGTTTTCTACGCCACCCGGACATGAACTGTCGGTAGAGCATGTTAAAACTTTTGAACATACACATATTCAATCCGGGGCCACCCCCTACAAGTTTCTTGTGTCAGTTTATTTTGGACTTTTTCCTCACTTGTAAAACAAATGCCAGGAAACTTTAGGCCCAAAATATCCCCCGAATAGCATCTGTCCACCATAATAATCCACATGATGTTTGGCGTATTTAGTGTTTTGGTACTAAAGTTTGTCGAAAATTTGAAAATCGAGCAATTTTTTCCAACGCTATATTCTTAGATTTTTTCCCAAAAAGACATAATATTAGAAATTTTGAAAAGTGCATAAATACAATGTAGAGGGTGTGTCCGAGATTTATAATGCTAAAAATCCGGTCTGAGTCGAAAATTTGAAAATCGAGGTTTTCCAAGACTGTAGTTTTGGATTTTTTTTTTCAAAAAATGACGAAATTCTAGAAATTTTGAAAAATGCAGTTTTGGATTTTTTCCCAAAAATTCTAGAAATTTTGAAAACTGAAAAGTACAATCTAGAGGGTGTGCCCGCAATTATAATACAAAAAATCTGGTTAAAGTCGAAAATTTAAAAAAAATCGACTAATTTTTTTCCTAGGATTTTTACTAAAAATGACCAAATTTTAGAAATTTTGAAAACTGCAAAAATACAATCTAAAGGGCGTTTCCGCGATTTATAATTAAAAAATCCGGTTAAATTCGAAAATTTGAAAATCGAGTTATTTTTTCCAACGCTATAGTCTTGGATTTTTTTTCCAAAAATTACAAAATTTTAGAAATTTTGAAAAGTGCATAAATACATTGTAGAGTGTGTGTCCGAGATTTATAATGCTAAAAATCTGGTCTAAGTCGAAACTTTCAAAGTAGGGTTTTTCCAAGGCTATACTATTCTTGGATTTTTCCCCAAAAATGACAAAATTTTAGAAATTCCGAAAACTGCATATATGCAATCAAGAGGTTGTGTCAGCGATTTATATTGAAGAAATCCGGTCTAAAAGGAAAATTTGAAAAACGAGTATTTGCAAGGCTATAGTCTAGGATTTTTTTCCCAAAAATGATTTTTTTTAGAAATTTTGGAAACTGCAAAAATACAGTCTAGAGGGTGTGTCCGCGTTTAGTAATGCATGAAATCCTGTCTATGTCAAGAATTTGAAAATCGAGTTTTTTTTTTCAAGGATTTTTTCTTGGATTTTTCCCCAAATATGACAAAATATTAGATATTTTGAAAACTGCAAAAATGCAATCTCGAGGGTGTTTCCGCGATTTATAATGGAAAAAAACCCTGTGTAAATTCAAAATTTTAAATTCGAGCTCTTCCAAGACTATAGTCTTGGATTTTTTCTCAAATATGACAAAATTTGAGAAATTTTGAAAACTGCAAAAATACAATCTAGAGAGTGTGTTCGGGATTTATAATGCGAAAATTCCGGTTAAAGTCGAAAATTTGAAAATCGAGTTACTTTTTTCCAAGGCTATAGGCTATATTCTTGATTTTTTTTTCCAAAAATGACAAAATTTTAGAAATTTTGAAAACTGCATAAATACAATCTAGAGGGCGTCTCCGGGATTTATAATACAAAAAATTCGGGCTATGTCGAAAAATTGAAAATCGAGTTATTTTTCCCAAAAATGAAAAAAAAATAGTAATTTTGAAAACTGCATAAATACAATCTAGAGGGTGTGTCCGGGATTAATAATGCAAAAAATCCGGCCTAAGTCGAAAATTTGAAAATCGAGTTTTTTTTCAGTCTTGGATTTTTTCCCAAAAATGAAAAAAAAATTAGAAATTTTGAAAACTGCATAAATACAATCTAGAGAGTGTGTCCGGGATTTATAATGGAAGAAATCAGGTCTAAGTCGAAAATTTGAAAATCGAGTTATTTTTTTCCAAGGCTTGAATTTTTTTCCCAAAAATGGCAAAATTTTAGAATTTTTTAAAACTGCATAAATACTAAAATATATATGTAGTCAATATGCCCATTTCACCAATTAATGTTTTAAAATGGTCAACAAGTTTCTACAGCCAAGCTGTCATTCTCAAGACCAGATATTGACTGTAAGTCAATATCTGGTCTTGAGAATGACAGCTTGGCTGTAGAAACTTGTTGACCATTTTAAAACATTAATTGGTGAAATGGGCATATTGACTACATATATATTTTAATATTATATCACCAAGAAGATCACTTGTGTATTAAATGCATAAATACAATCTAGAAGGTGTGTCCGCGATTAATAATGCAAAAAATCAGGTTAAAGTCGAACATTTGAAAATCAAGTTTTTTTTCAAGGCTATATTCTTGGATTTTTTCACAAAAATGACAAAATTTTAGAAATTTTGAAAACTGCAGTAACTTACTTATCACTCCCTAACGCTGATCCAGCCAGCGATAACCCAAAACAGCGATAGAAAAATCATAGATTAAGCAATATACTCTGTGGAGAAAATAACAGCATCACAATATAGTGTAACAGTGTCATAATATTGTGATTTCCATATTTAAATAAATACTTCAAAATTTTCTAATAGTGTTATAAAATTGTTTGAAAAAGTTTAAAATAAATAATGTTTATAAACACAGAAGAAGAGCTATAGTTTACAACAATATAACTGAAAAATCAAGCGCTAGTACAAGTGCAGTTGAGCCAGCCAGATATAATAAGAAAAGTTAAGTCTCGTAGACTGCGATGGGCAGGACATGTGGCACGTACGGGGAATGAAATACGTGCATGGAGGCTTCTTGTAGGAAAACCAGAGGGAAAACGCCCAGTTGGTAGATCAAGAATGATGTGAGAGAATAACATTAAGTATGATTTGAGGGAAGTAGATTATACAGGGAATAATTGGAAAGCATTAGCTCAGGATAGGGATGTGTGGAGAGCACTGTCATGAACCTACGGGTTCTATAGTGCCAGTGAGTAAGAAAGTAAGAGCGATTTTTAATTTTTGTCTCAGGTGAACTCCTACACCTAATAGTTTTAGATCACAATAAATGGCGTCTAAACACTCTCCTTGTATGTACAAATATTCATGATTGCTATGACATACAGAATATGCCTGCCCTGCGTTATCATGGATCGGGTTAGTAACCTTGTATGATGCCAAGGCTAGGGGCGGAATATTTATTTATGAGAGAAAATTTATTTTTAAGAAATTAATTTTATTATTTTAGTGTTTTCATTTACGACGTATAAGTTTGTTTTCATATAAACTCCACGAAGAGGAAATATTGCTTCATTATTGATTTGCTGTATTTCTTTACTTCTCTGCGCTGGACGCTACGCGATATCTATTTTGTAAACAAAACGTATAGCTGATCGAGGAAAGCGCTGACACAGCTATAGCTATTCAAGACCGCAGTTAGACACGTGTCCTTGTATCTGATGTAGTGGCTGTGATACAATCATTTAGTTTCCCGATGTTCCCTTAAAGCTTTCGGCATTCGCCATTAGATGTTTACCTTATGCTTTATACGATACTGTTATTACTAAGGCCAGGATTTGTATGTAATTACACGTTATTTCCCTTTGCTTATACATGGCTAAAATTTATAAATGTCCACCAGTTAGAAACTTAATAATCACATATGAAGATCATTACACATTTTTACACGCTTTTTATTAGCTTGACCTGTATCTATCTATCTATCTATCTATCTATCTATCTATCTATCTATCTATCTATCTATCTATGTAACTGAATCTTTCAACGCGTTTTTCACACACTTAAAATAATTGGATCGACTTGGAATTTTGTATACTTTTAAAGGACTCGTGACAATACAATAATTTCATATTTAAATGCAGATGTATCAGCACTATATTATGCAATATAAAGGGCTTCCAATATAAAACCGGACCGGCCTTACGGAGTTTCACCCGGCACGCAGTGCTGTCTCTTCCTCCCGCAATTCACCCTGCCTGCCACCTGTCCTTGAACTGTTTCTTACCTTGTAGAAAATGCTGGAAATGTTGTCCTCCCGCAGTTAAACAGGCACTATACCAAGTAAACACATTTAGATTGACACGCTGTAGTTCGGGCACTGTCAAGTTTCTCATTTCATTTCTTATGTTTTTCTTCAGTTCTTCTAATGTGTGCAGATTTGTTTTGTACACTTTGTCTTTCAGGCTACCCCACAAATAAAAATCACACACTGTTAGATCTGGGGAGCGAGGGGGCCATACACCAGCACTAATCACTCTATCTGCAAACACTTCCCTAATTTTTCTTCGGTGAGAACCGTACGCCTTCGCGTGTGTTTCTTATTTTGTACTGAACCAGTGGTCTCAAATTTAGTCAAAAGATCGTGGATTGTCGATCTGGAAGGAGGTAATTGTTCAGGGAAGTTCCGAATAAATTCCTCGCGAACGCGACGAGCTGATTCGTATTTATAATAACATTTACACACATAAATGCGCTGCTCTAATGTCAGCTGACGTCTCATCTTGTCGAACGATAGTAAACTGACTAGTTCAAGGACGAGCGGCTGGCAGAGTGAAATGCGGACGAGGAGAGAGCACTGCCTGACGGGTGAAACCCCATGAGGCCGGTCCGGGTTTATATTGGAAGCCCGGTACAAAATACAGATGTATCAGCACTATATTATGCAATATATTAGTCTCCCCAGAAAGAAACAGGGATTTTTGGGCTTGTAAAAGAAACTTAAGCCTGAATTATTGCTTCTGAGTAAAATTTAATTGGTCTTCCTCCATCCATGTAATACCAACAAGTGATTTGTGGACCACATGCCACTCGCTGACATCTGTAGGAAATAAGCATAACTAATTAATGTGGCAAAGAAACTGCCATTAGGCATCACTATTCTTACCACATAGAAATGTATGGGGGGTATATCATACCATTGGCCCTATGATATCATGTTGAACATTTTTAAAAGTACTCGTGCCTCCCCCCACAAGACACAGTTTTATATTATTTTTGGTCTGGACATCTTACCTCAATATCAATGTTGATTTGTTCTTGGACATGTTTCAAAACAATTCTGTTTTATCGTCAGCTTTCCCAGACTGGTTTTATTTATGTTGCATTATGTTGCACCATCTGGATGTCGATGTCAGCTCCATCCTGTGGTTGGCCAAAGAACCTCCAAACAAGGTCACCCTCCATCGGAATATCAAAATTCATAACTCTGTTTCTGTTCTTCTGAATATAAATTTTTTCCCAAATAGTCAGCTCTTTTGTATTTTCTAACTGTTTTAATAATTTAGTGTCTGAATTTATATTATGTTTTTCAGACACTAAATTATTAAAACAGTTAGAAAATACAAAAGAGCTGACTATTTGGGAAAAAATTTATATTCAGAAGAACAGAAACAGAGTTATGAATTTTGATATTCCGATGGAGGGTGACCTTGTTTGGAGGTTCTTTGGCCAACCACAGGATGGAGCTGACATCGACATCCAGATGGTGCAACATAATGCAACATAAATAAAACCAGTCTGGGAAAGCTGACGATAAAACAGAATTGTTTTGAAACATGTCCAAGAACAAATCAACATTGATATTGAGGTAAGATGTCCAGACCAAAAATAATATAATTAAAATAACCTCAAAATATAACTTCCTAAAATTAAATATTAATTACAGTTTTATAATTTGCACAATATGGTTGTGATATAAGTAGAACAGAGCTGAGCTACTGTACAAACCACAAAGAGCTGTGCAACTGCTTGCCATAGTTTTTTCTCTGTATTTATTCTTCAAACATGTTTTAGCCATTTACGTTCATGTGGTTCTAATTTATTGACTTATTTTTCACTTCAAATTGTTCTCCATTATCTAAATTTATTTTTTAAATCTAATCTTGAGAGTCTTAAAAGAGAACTTAAAATGTTCATGTGCTGCCCCTGTCAATGTTCTATTTCATTGTATAATCATTCATTTGGACCAAAGAGAGATGAAGGGAGAGCAAATGGAGAAGAATACTTATAATTAGCTACATGATCTTTATAGGAAACCAGATATAATAAGAACAGTTAAGTCTCCAAGACTGTGATTGGCAGGACATATGGCATGAATGAGGAATGATCTTTATAGGAAACCAGATGTAATAAGAACAGTTAAGTCTCCAAGACTGTGTTTGACAGGACATGTGGCATGAATGAGGAATGAAAGGGGGCATGAATGAGGAATGAAAGGGGCGCATGAAATTTGAGAAAAACTCAGTATGCAGGCCTATAATGAAATGGGAGTATAATACAGGGTGATTCAAAATTGACTTTACAACTTTACAAGCTTATAGAAATTTATTTAGAAGACCTACAGAATTGTTTTAATGTCATATGATAGCACAACTCATCAAGTTTTCGCCGACATAGTTTTATAGTACCTAGTTCTCTCACCGCGTGCGCTAACGTAGTTTATATGAAAATGGCTGCTTTCACAGGTGCCGAGCGTGCTCGTTGTGTGTTTTTTTGTTCGAAGAAACTAAATCTGCGACAATTGTTCAGCGTAGATTTCGTACCCAGTATGGTAAGGATCCTCCTAGCAGGCCAACAATTTATTCTTGGCACCAAACATGTGTTAGGACTGACTGTTCTGTTAGTCATTCCAAGCATACTGGCCGTCTACGTACGGCTGAAGCTGTGGTTGAACAAGTGCGGGATAGCTTTGCTCGGAGCCCTAGCGCACGCGGTGAGAGAACTAGGTACTATAAAACTATGTCGGTGAAAACTTGACGAGTTGTGCTATCATATGACATTAAAACCAATTCTGTATGTCTTCTAAATAAATTTCTATAAGCTTGTAAAGTTGTAAAGTCAATTTTGAATTACCCTGTATTAACAATGATTACATGAAATTATACAAGATATGATTGGGAAACATTAGCTTAGGTTTAGAATGTATGGAGAGCTTATGTAAACATGGCCATGGACCTACAGGCTCGATAGTGCCAGTTAGTTATTATTTATGTCAATAGTAGTTCCTAAATGGAAGCTTTTAAAATGGAATAATGTAGGAACTAAGGTGCATATTCCATACACCAGTAGATACAAAGTTATTCTATGTCATTTTTACACAATGGTAATTTGTCTCTTGTTGTTCCACATAATCTGTTATTTCAGCCTGAAATATAATTGAACATTATAAAAGTATATTTAAATTAATATTGGGAAGTAAACATTATGAGGTTATATCATTAATAGTGAGTGGAGAACATATTTTAATCGACTCACCTCATACATTTTCAAACTTCTTTGATACCGACGGTTTCAGACAAAATCATGTCCTTCTTCAGTCATGGCTTCCACTGAGACGATTAAAATATGTTCTCCACTCACTATTAATTATAAAAGTATTTTAACGTGTTTCAGTTTTATGCACGTGCTTAGCAAAATAATTATTTTCTGTAAAGCAATATATACAAATGTGTTTCGAAAAAATTCCAAAGACAGGTATTATGAATTAGAAATATGGAAAATAGCGAACCTTAGTTTAAAAATCACTTCAAAAAATTACATTTCCAAAATATTATGTCAACTTAATTTAAACTTAATATTTAAACAAGAGTTACACTTATAGTGCAGATTATGTATTGCTCAAGAAAACACAACTTAATACAAATTACATACTTACTTACTTACTTACTCACTGGCACTATCGAACCCGTAGATTCATGGCCGTGCGGACATAAGCTCTCCATACATCCCTATCCTGAGCTAATGCTTTCCAATCATTCCCTGTATAATCTACTTCCCTCAAATCATAGTTAATGTTGTTCTCCCACCTCATTCTTGGTCTACCAACTGGGCATTTTCCTTCTGGCTTTCCTACAAGAAGTTTCCATGCACGTCTTTCATTCCCCATATGCGCAACTGCCCATCGCAGTCTACGAGACTTAACTGTTCTTATTATATCTGGCTTCCTATAAATACCATGTAGTTCATTGTTATGTAGTCTTCTCCATTCACCTGTCTGTTCATCTCTCTTTGGTCCAAAAATTGTCCTAAGTACTTTATTCTCAAATACTCGTAATCTCCTTTCCTCCATTAAAGTAAGAGTCCATGTTTCGCCCCCATATAATATAACTGGTAGAATAATAGTTTTATATATTTTCAGTTTAACGTTTTTTGAAAGGAGTTGGGATATCAAAATGCTCTGCAATGCATAATAGCATGCATTTCCAGAATTGAGCCTATGTTTAATTTCTTTGTGCATCTCATTCCTATTTGCGATTATTGTTCCTAGGTATTTGAATTCGGTCACTTCCTCAAAATTTCCCTCATTTGTCATTAGCTGTCCATTTCCATTATATACTGAATTTCTACGTGTGACCATATATTTAGTTTTACTGATATTTATTTCCAGTCCTAATTTCTTAGTGTTACTCAATAATGTGTGCGTGCTGGCCTTTAGTATCTCCTCGCTATCGGCCAGTAGTACTACATCATCAGCATAAACTAACAGCTTATACAAATTATATACAGGTTTTTTATATAGTTGAAAATTACTTGAAGGAAGAGAAAATATTACACGCTAACTTATTTCTGAGTACAGCTGTCATTTTATATTTTTGTCACTGGACATCAATTTACACTGAATAGAATTCAAAGGTTCTTTATACAAATAGAGTTCACCACATTCATCTTCATATTGGTAATTAGCTTAACGCATGGCACATTTGCTGTAATTGTGATACTTCAAAATGAGAGGTTTTCTGAAAATATAATATCGAGATTGCAATAAAAAAACCGTCTCACCACATAAATATATATTATTTGGCATATATGTTCACAATTAGAGGTTTTTCTGTAGAATTGCATTTAGAAATACAAATAAAAAAATCATCACCCACATAAGTAGATATTATTTAGCACGAAAAATAGATGGATTTGTAGTTAAGGCACATCCCATCCCAGCCTTGCATTAACAAACGTTACACAACGGTTCATACAAAAGAGTCTTGTGGCTGAGGTAAAAAAGAGCAGGATCATTGTCTCTGAATCTTGAATTAAAATAATGTCAAATTCTATAAAACATAAAATACTATTATCTTACACAAACACATTATAAATTATATACATTTAAAAGTTCTAAAGTAAAATATTACCTGCATGTTTGATGGAACCTCAGGACGTTCACCATATGCCCCAGAATAATTTCAACCTGAAATATCATTACATATTATAATAAAACTGCATTTAATGGCTATGGAATAATAATAATAATCGAACATAATTTCAAGAAGATGATGAAGTTTTTCAAAATACAGAAATTGATTGGGAATTAAGAGGAGGATGTACAATATTTCATAGCATTGGGAAAAACAACAAGGCAACTGGACCAGGAGGAATATATTTGGAAATGTTAAAATATGGACCACCAAAATTAGTAAAAGTGTTAACAAAATTATATAAAAAAAATTATATGGATAAGAAATACCAAAACAGACGAAATGGGATACATCACTTCCATATTTAGAAAAGGAGACTGAAAATGATGCTCTATCGAGGAATTTGTGTAATGAACCCGTATAATGAAAGTATTAATTAAAATTCTGAAACAACATGTAGAAGAAAGGTACTATTGACACTGAGGAAGAACGTGGATATATTGCTGGAAGGTCCAGTATAGATCACATTTTTACACTAACACTCGTATTCGAAAAATGTAAGGAAAAGTCAAGAATGTTCATAGATTTGGAAAAGGCATACGATAATGTCCCGAGGAAATGATTATGGTTAGAACTAAAAGAAGCATTAATAGATGAAAAAACAATAAAAAATGTTAAGATCAACATATTCAGGAAATAGATACAAAATTAAATTGCAAAGTAAGCTATCTAGAGTGAATATCTCACAATAGAAACTAGGGAATGAAGATAAATTACAATTTGAAATGTGGACATTAAAAAAGTTGAAAAATTAATATATTTAGGATCAATTTTAGAATCAGGTGGGGAAAGTTATATTGAAATTAAGAAAATAATTAGTGAAAGAAGAAGAGAATTTGGGATGTGAAATTGAGTGATATGGATAAAAAATATTAGAAATAAAACCAAGACGCTGATATTTAAATCAATAGTACAAAGTGCTATGTTGTATGGTGGCAGAGACCTACACTTTAGTTAGACAGCAAGCAAAAAAAGACATTGGAAACAAAAAGATGGATTTTTTGTGAAGGGCATGAAGAAAATCAAGAAAGGAGAAAATTTGAAACCAGAAAATTAAAGAAATATTGAATGTTAAACATAATATTATAGAATGAAGATTGAAATAGTACCGACATCTGAAGAGGATGGAGGATAAGAGTCCCAAGGATGATGCTAGGTTGGAATGACTGAAGGCAGGAGGCGGAGGGGGAAACTCAGGGAACACATGATGGATGAAATGAGAAGAAACATATTGAGTAGAGACCTCAAAGAAGAAGATGCTGGCTGCAGGCTGGATGCGGAGGGGGAAACTCTCGGAACACATGATGGATGAAATGAGAAGAAACATGTTGAGTAGAGACCTCAAAGGAGAAGATGTTGGCTGAAGACAGGAGGCGGAGGGTGAAACTCAGGGAACACATGATGGATGAAGCTAGAAGAAACATGTTGAGTAGAGACCTCAAAGAAGAAGATGCTGGCTGAAGGCAGGATGCGGAGGGGGAAACTCAGGGAACAGATGATGGATGAAGCTAGAAGAAACATGTTGAGTAGAGACCTCTAAGAAGAAGATGCTGAGAATATAAAACTGTGGCGAAGCAAAATACATTTGTACTGAAGGATATTTACTACAATGAAGAGAAAGTCGTTAATAGAAATGACGATGATAATAATAATCCTAATAATGAGGGTGGCCTAGTTATACCCCTAGGCACTTGGATGTCGATACCGTATAACTACCAGGGAAATTTAAATATGCCCTCCCTGTACAGGGTTGCAACGGTGATACTACCAATGACACTGGTCTACTTACCACATTAGGGTACTGTTCGATCAGCGGGGAATTTCACTGGTAGCACAAGAACGTCCATTCTTGATTACTTGACCTAATCCTACTTAAATGACCTGAAAAACAAGAAAGGCATCATGTCAGCACAACACACAACAAAACAAACGAATATAGGATTCAGCCATGATCCACAAAAATCTATTGGGGAAAAATGTGGATCTTTTGTGAGCCAAGAATTGGCATATACCTTAACTACAACTTCATCCAATTTTACGCCAAATAATATCTGCTTATGTGGAATTATGATTTTTTATTTACATATCTATATTACATTTCTAGAAAACTTCTCATTTTTAAGTATCATAGTATGATAAAATGAGAATGAAGGTGTTTACTACATTGTTTGATATCATTTCTCCCAAAGAGTAAACAATTGAAGAGTCCAGGGGAAAAACCTGATAAGTCCAACATTACAGATTTTATGATTTTTTTAATAATTTAATAGCTCAGCCAGTGTAGCATTAGATGTTTTACAGAAATGAGCTACAATCTGACAAGTCCAGAGATATATCAATATCTTTAAAATGTGTACAGGGGAAAAATCTTACAAGTCCATGCAAAACAGGGGAATATTGTAACAAGTCCGGTGAATCTAATTTTCTTTAAAGGGAATTATTCCTGTCGATGCCCATGGTCTGGAATTTAGGTTAAGAACTCTCTTGGCATTTCATTATCATTTAACACTCGTCATATCGTCGTCTTCCAGGTGCCCAAACATAAGAAAGGGAATACAATTCTGCCAATGTCAGGAAATAAAGCCAGACGTGTCCTAAAAAAACAACCTGGTGACATTAGACAAAAAAATGGGGTAACCAGATATAATAACTGTTAAATCTCGTAGATTGCTATGGGCAGGATATATGGAATGGATGGGGGAATGAAAGTGGGCTTTGGAAACTCCTTGTACGAAAAGAGGGAAAGTGCACAGTATGTAGGAAGAGAAAGAGGTGAGAGAATAACATTAATCATGATTTGATGGCAGTAAATTATACAGGGGATGATTGGGAAACATAAGCTCAGGACAGGTATTTTTGGAGAGCTTATGTCCGTGCGGCCATGAACCCAAGAGTTCGATAGTTCCAGTGAGTTGTGTTATAATGTCATATAACAAGTACAGTGCGATCCATATAAACCTGAACCAACTGTAATGAGAATTTAAATAAGTGACAAGTGTTTGAAACCTAGTAGCAAGTTGAAATATGTTATGGACTTGTCATATTTTTCCTCTGTACAAATTGCATTCATGACAAAAATAATGCAGCATATTGTTATACACCTTAATCAGATGTATACCATTTCAATACTAATGTATCTCTGGTATATACATTATCATAAGTAATGCCACGAGTGATTTCCAAATTATCGATAAATTCACGACTCATGAAGTGAGGAGTGAATTTATCTAGAGAATTTGGAAATCAGGACTATTTAACGAATAAAATTAAGCTGTTTACTCAAAAATCATTATTTAAATATAGTTATTTTAAAATATTTATATATTTAATGTAAACGGCGATGTTTGAAAACAAATGAAAAACGATTGTTACGCTCTGCTTCTTTTGTTTATCACTGCAACCAGTTCATACTACATTGACTCCCATTTGGGGCATGAGTTAAATAGTCATTCTAAACAAAAATAACAAATTAAATGTTATGAGTCTCAAAACTTTAAATTTTGTTTCCTGAAAAAATAAGAATTGTGACTTATCAGGTTTTTCCCCTGGACTCTTCAACTTCAAGTGACAGAAAACTAGTGGAAAATAGTAGCTGCATACAGAATTAAATCCCATGTAATATTTTTCTTTGTCTTAAAGAAATTTTCAGTTAAATATAAAAACAACCGGTGTGTGATTTTGTTTGAACTTCAGTTTTCTTCAGCAATGGTTCTGCAAGTAAAAAAAAATATGCATATTAAATTATTTCAATATTTGAATTGATGTGGAGTAACCGGTTTTCATCTTAAAATTCAAACAATCAACTTATGCATTGTGTAATGAAATCATTCATTTTGTTCCATGCATCCAGGCTACAATATTCTTACCAGACAATTGCTCTACAGTTTTCCCTCCTCATATAATTATTTTATATACTTTTAGTGGTGGGATTATTTTAATGACTTTCATTACTATTGTTTTTACTCTCATCAACTTCGCCTGGTTTTTCTTCACTGTATCAAGATTATTTTCAAATGTAGTTTCCTAGAAATATAAAAGTTTATAATTGAATAGTACATTTTCACAGTTAGGTGGTAATTGTATAATTTCTGCTTCCTATATATGCAAAATATCAACAGCAAATTATGGACATTTTGATGAACTTGCAACTGTAGCAAACAGAAATAAATTATTGACAGCATCAACTCTGGAAAGGCATGATATAGGCTATATTATTCATGATGGAGACTCTTGTCTCAAATTCTCTCAGAAATGTTAAATTAATAATATGTAAAAGACGAGCCTCATGGGCTCAGTGGTCAGAATTCCTGACTACTGTTCATGAGGTCCCGGGTTCGATTTCTGCCAAAATATAGGCATTTTTCCTTAAAGGAAATTATTCCTATGGTTGCCCATAGTCTGGAATTTAGGTTAAGTTTAGGTGAAGAACTCTCTGAGTGCTTCATTATCATTTATCACCCTTAATACCATTGTGGTAAGGTAACTCTGCCTTCCAGGTGCCCAAATCTAAGAAATGGATTACAATTCCGCCAGTGCCAGGGTAGAAAGCCAGAAATGTCATAAAAGAAACCTGGTGGCATTACACAAAAAAGAAAAAAATATTAAATGCGATTCATCAAGTTACATATTAAAAAGATGCAAAACAGATATCTTTCTTTAATACATAAGAAAATGTGGGTATTTCAGAATAAAGTGCATATGAAGATCTATGGAAAAAAAAAAACAGATATAATATAAGGAGTTAAGTTTCACTGACTCAGATGGGCACGACATTTGGGATGTTTTAAAAATGAACGAGAGAAACTCATCGTAGGGAAAACAAAGTGGAAATCAATTGTTACGAAGGCCAATACTGGAATGGGCTAATAACATCTGAAGGAAGTAAATTACAAACAACTGCCTAAAGTAAATTAACTATGGAGAATAAGAAACTGTTGATGTAGTTTATTCTCTTCTTCTTCTTCTTCTTCTTAATCATAATTTGTAGGATTTCATCCTGTTTATTTCCAAAATCACTCCTCAAAGGAAGGCGTATTGGATGTGCATTCACTGTCTATCCAGATGGATAGATAATGATGTAGTTTGCAGATGATAATATGAAGGAGAAAAAACAGTAGCTGATCAATAACTTGAAACTATGTTTAACTTTTTTCAATTTTTGCAGATTTGTTTAGACATTTCTTAAATGTACTCTTTTGTGTGAAGTTTTGTTTATATATAAGCACAGTTTGTTAATTCCAGTGAAATGAATAGGTTTGTAACATGGTTACAATGTCCGAAATACCTTGTTATACAGAATGTGCCCTAATTTATTAAATTTTTCGTTATTTTTGGTACATAATATTACAATTTTTAGTGCTTCAAGTCCGATTCCTAAGTAATTGGATATCTACAAATTTAATTAAATCATGTGATAATTATTTTCTTGTCAAACAATGATATTATTTAATATAGATTTTTCTTTATTATTATTATTATTATTATTATGTCTGTAAGAATGTATTTATTTTTTATGTTCAGTATTTTCATTCACACAATTAATTTATTACTATTATTGAGAATCTGTTTTATTTTTAGTAAAATTATTTATAAAATTTCATATAGAAATATCTGAACAACCAGATGAACCATTTAAAATGTTGTCTCTTTTCCTTTAATCTTTCTCTTTCTTATTTATCTGCTCAATTCACTATCGCGCTTCTATATGTACATTCTAATCGTACACACCAACTTATTTTTATAATTTATATGAAATCAATTCTTTACCTAAACAATTACTGTCCTGAACACTACAACTCAGAATGCTATCCAGGGGTACAGTGTTGTGAGGTTCTTCTACCGTCACCCATACCACCATTTTTGGGTGCAACATAGCATATATTATATTATTCAACTGTTTGTATGTTAAAGAAAGGCATAATGGAGTCTAAAGACTTAATTCTCATTATACGATGTAGGCCTAATTTTTACCTTAAAAATAATAATCCCAGCTATAACAGTAAAGTAAAGTAAAGTGATCCCACAACAGACCCGGAGGCCCTTGGGGTAGTAGGAGGTTAAGGCTCCCACTTTTTCTAGACAATCGGCACTTTTATGTCAGCCGGGTTGTCAGCCCTGCGTGACGGCCGCCTTTACCCCAGAACAAGCGTCTGGTACTCATTTCCGTTAGAGGCTGAGTCGACCCCAGGGTCATAGTGCCGCCAGAGGGTTTGGGTCAGTTTAAAAATCCTGACCCCAACGGGACTTGAACCCTCGACCCTCCGGCTTGTAGCTCAGTGCCTTAACCACTACGCTACGCCGTAATAACATTAATAATATTAATATACACATTTTACGTGACTCTATAAATATAGGGGCTTCATTTCATCTCATTCCTCTACCCGACCCTGAGTTGGACACGAGTAGAGGATATTATGTATATAGAGTGTCCCAATAAGAACGCCGGATTTGAATTGGCAGCCAATTTTTTTACTACGAGGTTGGCAGCACCCTACCTACACTTTTTGTTTTCTATATTTGTTGCAATTACTGGATATGGAGTGTTATGCTGCTGAACAATGAGTTTAATTGTGAAAACTCATTACCAGAATGGTGTGTGTTATGCTCAAACTGTTCGAAGGCTTCGTGCTCTTAGGCCGGAATTGCGCAGAGGTGACCAAAACTGGCCACCAAGGTCATGTGATATCTTTCTTTGGGGGTTTATCAAATCACAGGTTTATGAACACAATCCCCGAACCCATACAAGACCTGAAGCAGGGAATTCGATGTGTCAGCGCAAGACTATGCAAAAGTAATCACAAATTTCATAGACAGAGTCACTAGCTGTAGAGCGTCTCGTGATGGACATATGTCAGATGTCATTTTCCATACTTAAATCGGAAGGTAGGATACCCTTTGTGCTCATGTATAAATAAATATATGTAATTTCTTTCAAATATGGTTTATTTTGTGCATTATTAAATCCGGCGTTCTTATTGGGACAGCCATTATTTATATATATATATATATATATATATATATATATTGTATTTTTTGAACTAAACATAAAACCACATTTAATTTATTTAGGCGTTGCAGCGCACGACAGGTATTAGCTAGTATTTGAATAAAGATAACATATCAATATATTAGTGATTTCATATATAAATTAATTGATTTATCTTAGATCCTATTTAATATGGTAAAAAAAATCGAATCTTGTGACCTGCAAACAAATTCACCATAACGACAGTGGTCTTTTCCTAAAAAATGTTTGGACATGCCTGTTCTAATTCTACACATTAAATTTGTTTTATCTTTTAAATGTAACTAACTTACTTTGTATTTTAGTGAATTTTATACACAATGTGTTTAATTCACAACCCAATTGGCTGTGAAACAAAATGTTTTGTTCGTTTTTATGGTAATCCCGGTTTTCCTGAAAAAAATAACGCGAAATTGTAATTATTCTTACATCAAAACAAATTTTGAAATATTATTCGTGCCGTAACCACGTAACCGTGATGCTATTGTTGAACCGCGTAGATTATTTTATTGAGAAGACAGAGTGGTCTTTCGCATTATTATATTTCAAACAAAGGAACGAGTTCTATATGTAGTGCAATTTGAAACAGGTCTATAGTAATGTAGGTAGCAAGAAAATTATTCATTTATCTATTATGGATTTAGAGGTAATTTATTAAGAATTTTACGATTTACGCAAAACATTGTCACTTTTATCGGTTCATATCGAAGGAATCTTAGGCGAATAGAAAAGAAACTTGTTATGGAGGAGGAATATAGTATAATCTACTCGGAGATAAGTTACATCAGCGCCCCTAGCGTTAAAGAAACCTAACGAGTATTTTATCTTTAGGATTTGCTGGATTATTTTTTTCTACTAACCCAACCAATTAAAGGAACGGTACCCACGGTGTCGGACAATAAATATATCATCAGTTGTCAAATTTAATCGATTTAATTAATTTATACTCTTTCTATTGCAAGTAAAATTATTTTTGCTATATATCCGACATTTTCTGAGGCTCGTAGTTTAAAACTGGATTAGTTTCGTGTTTAGAAAACTACAATGAAGACCTCGCCTCCCATAAACACCATAACATATATACAAGGAGCCGTCTTGAAAATGGCTAATGATTGACAATAGACATGGAAACCGTTTAGTTTGCTATTCGTATACAACTCAGCGAACAAATTGTTCGAAATAATTTGTCTGTGCAAATAAATATCACATCTTCTGCTTTAATTCTTATCCTTAATTTGGCACTGTATTCTATAAGATGCAGTGGTTTCCTCTTTGTTTAATATTTTTAATAAATAGTGAAAAAATGAATCAGTAAAAATATTTAAATTTGTAAAAAAATATACACAAAATAAATTATATTTAGGCATGATTTGTTTTCACTCCAGTCCGACGCGTTTAAATAAGCTGGCATGAGAAATTTAATTTCGCCAATTAAGGGTTAACCTCTCCCTTTTTAGGTAATACTTTTAGGTTTTCTACGCCACCCGGACATGAACTGTCGGTAGAGCATGTTAAAACTTTTGAACATGCACATATTCAATCCGGGGCCACCCCCGACAAGTTTCTTGTGTCAGTTTATTTTGGACTTTTTCCTCACTTGTAAGACAAATGCCAAGAAACTTCTAGGCCCAAAATATCCCCCGAATAGCATCTGTCCACCATAATAATCCACATGATGTTTGGCGTATTTAGTGTTTTGGTACTAAAGTTTGTCAAAAATTTGAAAATCGAGTAATTTTTTCCAACGCTATATTCTTAGATTTTTTCCCAAAAAGACATAATTTTAGAAATTTTGAAAAGTGCATAAATACAATGTAGAGGGTGTGTCCGAGATTTATAATGCTAAAAATCCGGTCTGAGTCGAAAATTTGAAAATCGAGGTTTTCCAAGACTGTAGTTTTGGATTTTTTTTTAAAAAAAAATGAAATTCTAGAAATTTTGAAAAATGCAGTTTTGGATTTTTTCCCAAAAATGACGAAATTCTAGAAATTTTGAAAACTGAAAAAATACAATCTAGAGGATGTGCCCGCAATTATAATGCAAAAAATCTGGTTAAAGTCGAAAATTAGAAAATCGACTAATTTTTTTCCTAGGATTTTTACTAAAAAGACCAAATTTTAGAAATTTTGAAAACTGCAAAAATACAATCTAAAGGGCGTGTCCGCGATTTATAATTAAAAAATCCGGTTAAATTCGAAAATTTGAAAATCGAGTTATTTTTTCCAACGCTATAGTCTTGGATTTTTTTTTTTCCAAAAATTACAAAATTTTAGAAATTTTGAAAAGTGCATAAATACATTGTAGAGTGTGTGTCCGAGATTTATAATGCTAAAAATCTGGTCTAAGTCGAAACTTAGAAAATAGAGTTTTTCCAAGGCTATACTATTCTTGGATTTTTTCCCAAAAATGACAACATTTTAGAAATTTCGAAAACTGCATATATATGCAATCAAGAGGTTGTGTCAGCGATTTATATTGAAGAAATCCGGTCTAAAAGAAAAATTTGAAAAACGAGTATTTGTAAGGCTATAGTCTAGGATTTTTTCCCCAAAAATTAGTTTTTTTTTAGAAATTTTGGAAACTGCAAAAATACAGTCTAGAGGGTGTGTCCGCGTTTAGTAATGCATGAAATCCTGTCTATGTCAAGAATTTGAAAATCGAGTTTTTTTTTTTCAAGGATTTTTTCTTGGATTTTTCCCCAAATATGACAAAATATTAGATATTTTGAAAACTGCAAAAATACAATCTCGAGGGTGTTTCCGCGATTTATAATGGAAAAAAACCCTGTGTAAATTCAAAATTTTAAATTCGAGCTCTTCCAAGGCTATAGTCTTGGATTTTTTCTCAAATATGACAAAATTTTAGAAATTTTGAAAACTGCAAAAATACAATCTAGAGAGTGTGTTCGGGATTTATAATGCGAAAATTCCGGTTAAAGTCGAAAATTTGAAAATCGAGTTATTTTTTTCCAAGGCTATAGGCTATATATTCTTGATTTTTTTTTTCCAAAAATGACAAAATTTTAGAAATTTTGAAAACTGCATAAATACAATCTAGAGAGCGTGTCCGGGATTTATAATACAAAAAATTCGGGCTATGTCGAAAAATTGAAAATCGAGTTTTTTTCCCAAAAATGAAAAAAAAAATTAGAAATTTTGAAAACTGCATAAATACAATCTAGAGAGTGTGTCCGGGATTTATAATGGAAGAAATCAGGTCTAAGTCGAAAATTTGAAAATCGAGTTATTTTTTTCCAAGGCTTGAATTTTTTTCCCAAAAATGGCAAAATTTTAGAATTTTTTAAAACTGCATAAATACAATCTAGAAGGTGTGTCCGCGATTAATAATGCAAAAAATCAGGTTAAAGCCGAACATTTGAAAATCAAGTTTTTTTTCAAGGCTATATTCTTGGATTTTTTCACAAAAATGACAAAATTTTAGAAATTTTGAAAACTGCAGTAACTTACTTATCACTCCCTAACGCTGATCCAACCAGCGATAACCCAAAACAGCGATAGAAAAATCATAGATTAAGCAATATACTCTGTGGAGAAAATAACAGCATCACAATATAGTGTAACAGTGTCATAATATTGTGATTTCCATATTTAAATAAATACTTCAAAATTTTCTAATAGTGTTATAAAATTGTTTGAAAAAGTTTAAAATAAATAATGTTTATAAACACAGAAGAAGAGCTATAGTTTACAACAATATAACTGAAAAATCAAGCGCTAGTACAAGTGCAGTTGAGCCAGCCAGATATAATAAGAAAAGTTAAGTCTCGTAGACTGCGATGGGCAGGACATGTGGCACGTACGGGGAATGAAATACGTGCATGGAGGCTTCTTGTAGGAAAACCAAGGAAACAAGGGAAACGCCCAGTTGGTAGATCAAGAATGATGTGAGAGAATAACATTAAGTATGATTTGAGGGAAGTAGATTATACAGGGAATAATTGGAAAGCATTAGCTCAGGATAGGGATGTGTGGAGAGCACTGTCATGAACCTACGGGTTCTATAGTGCCAGTGAGTAGAAAAGTAAGAGCGATTTTTAATTTTTGTCTCAGGTGAACTCCTACACCTAATAGTTTTAGATCACAATAAATGGCGTCTAAACACTCTCCTTGTATGTACAAATATTCATGATTGCTATGACATACAGAATATGCCTGCCCTGCGTTATCATGGATCGGGTTAGTAACCTTGTATGATGCCAAGGCTAGGGGCGGAATATTATTATTATGAGAGAAAATTTATTTTTAAGAAATTAATTTTATTATTTTAGTGTTTTCATTTACGACGTATAAGTTTTGTTTTCATATAAACTCCACGAAGAGGAAAATATTGCTTCATTATTGATTTGCTGTATTTCTTTACTTCTCTGCGCTGGACGCTACGCGATATCTATTTTGTAAACAAAACGTATAGCTGATCGAGGAAAGCGCTGACACAGCTATAGCTATTCAAGACCGCAGTTAGACACGTGTCCTTGTATCTGATGTAGTGGCTGTGATACAATCATTTAGTTTCCCGATGTTCCCTTAAAGCTTTCGGCATTCGCCATTAGATGTTTACCTTATGCTTTATACGATAATGTTATTACTAAGGCCAGGATTTGTATGTAATTACACGTTATTTCCCTTTGCTTATACATGGCTAAAATTTATAAATGTCCACCAGTTAGAAACTTAATAATCACATATGAAGATCATTACACATTTTTACACGCTTTTTATTAGCTTGACCTGTATCTATCTATCTATCTATCTATCTATCTATCTATATATCTATCATCTATCTATCTATCTATCTATCTATCTATCTATCTATCTATCTATCTATCTATCTATCTATCTATCTATCTATGTAACTGAATCTTTCAACGCGTTTTTCACACACTTAAAATAATTGGATCGACTTGGAATTTTGTATACTTTTAAAGGACTCGTGACAATACAATAATTTCATATTTAAATGCAGATGTATCAGCACTATATTATGCAATATAAAGGGCTTCCAATATAAAACCGGACCGGCCTTACGGAGTTTCACCCGGCACGCAGTGCTGTCTCTTCCTCCCGCAATTCACCCTGCCTGCCACCTGTCCTTGAACTGTTTCTTACCTTGTAGAAAATGCTGGAAATGTTGTCCTCTCCGCAGTTTAAACAGGCACTATACCAAGTAAACACATTTAGATTGACACGCTGTAGTTCGGGCACTGTCAAGTTTCTCATTTCATTTCTTATGTTTTTCTTCAGTTCTTCTAATGTGTGCAGATTTGTTTTGTACACTTTGTCTTTCAGGCTACCCCACAAATAAAAATCACACACTGTTAGATCTGGGGAGCGAGGGGGCCATACACCAGCACTAATCACTCTATCTGCAAACACTTCCCTAATTTTTCTTCGGTGAGAACCGTACGCCTTCGCGTGTGTTTCTTATTTTGTACTGAACCAGTGGTCTCAAATTTAGTCAAAAGATCGTGGATTGTCGATCTGGAAGGAGGTAATTGTTCAGGGAAGTTCCGAATAAATTCCTCGCGAACGCGACGAGCTGATTCGTATTTATAATAACATTTTACACACATAAATGCGCTGCTCTAATGTCAGCTGACGTCTCATCTTGTCGAACGATAGTAAACTGACTAGTTCAAGGACGAGCGGCTGGCAGAGTGAAATGCGGACGAGGAGAGAGCACTGCCTGACGGGTGAAACCCCATGAGGCCGGTCCGGGTTTATATTGGAAGCCCGGTACAAAATACAGATGTATCAGCACTATATATATGCAATATATTAGTCTCCCCAGAAAGAAACAGGGATTTTTGGGCTTGTAAAAGAAACTTAAGCCTGAATTATTGCTTCTGAGTAAAATTTAATTGGTCTTCCTCCATCCATGTAATACCAACAAGTGATTTGTGGACCACATGCCACTCGCTGACATCTGTAGGAAATAAGCATAACTAATTAATGTGGCAAAGAAACTGCCATTAGGCATCACTATTCTTACCACATAGAAATGTATGGGGGGTATATCATACCATTGGCCCTATGATATCATGTTGAACATTTTTAAAAGTACTCGTGCCTCCCCCCACAAGACACAGTTTTATATTATTTTTGGTCTGGACATCTTACCTCAATATCAATGTTGATTTGTTCTTGGACATGTTTCAAAACAATTCTGTTTTATCGTCAGCTTTCCCAGACTGGTTTTATTTATGTTGCATTATGTTACACCATCTGGATGTCGATGTCAGCTCCATCCTGTGGTTGGCCAAAGAACCTCCAAACAAGGTCACCCTCCATCGGAATATCAAAATTCATAACTCTGTTTCTGTTCTTCTGAATATAAATTTTTTCCCAATAGTCAGCTCTTTTTGTATTTTCTAACTGTTTAATAATTTAGTGTCTGAAAAACATAATATAAATTCAGACACTAAATTATTAAAACAGTTAGAAAATACAAAAGAGCTGACTATTTGGGAAAAAATTTATATTCAGAAGAACAGAAACAGAGTTATGAATTTTGATATTCCGATGGAGGGTGACCTTGTTTGGAGGTTCTTTGGCCAACCACAGGATGGAGCTGACATCGACATCCAGGTGGTGCAACATAATGCAACATAAATAAAACCAGTCTGGGAAAGCTGACGATAAAACAGAATTGTTTTGAAACATGTCCAAGAACAAATCAACATTGATATTGAGGTAAGATGTCCAGACCAAAAATAATATAATTAAAAATAACCTCAAAATATAACTTCCTAAAATTAAATATTAATTACAGTTTTTAATTTGCACAATATGGTTGTGATATAAGTAGAACAGAGCTGAGCTACTGTACAAACCACAAAGAGCTGTGCAACTGCTTGCCATAGTTTTTTCTCTGTATTTATTCTTCAAACATGTTTTTAGCCATTTACGTTCATGTGGTTCTAATTTATTGACTTATTTTTCACTTCAAATTGTTCTCCATTATCTAAATTTATTTTTTAAATCTAATCTTGAGAGTCTTAAAAGAGAACTTAAAATGTTCATGTGCTGCCCCTGTCAATGTTCTATTTCATTGTTTAATCATTCATTTGGACCAAAGAGAGATGAAGGGAGAGCAAATGGAGAAGAATACTTATAATTAGCTACATGATCTTTATAGGAAACCAGATATAATAAGAACAGTTAAGTCTCCAAGACTGTGATTGGCAGGACATATGGCATGAATGAGGAATGATCTTTATAGGAAACCAGATGTAATAAGAACAGTTAAGTCTCCAAGACTGTGTTTGACAGGACATGTGGCATGAATGAGGAATGAAAGGGGGCATGAATGAGGAATGAAAGGGGGCATGAAATTTGAGAAAAACTCAGTATGCAGGCCTATAATGAAATGGGAGTATAATACAGGGTGATTCAAAATTGACTTTACAACTTTACAAGCTTATAGAAATTTATTTAGAAGACCTACAGAATTGGTTTTAATGTCATATGATAGCACAACTCATCAAGTTTTCGCCGACATAGTTTTATAGTACCTAGTTCTCTCACCGCGTGCGCTAACGTAGTTTATATGAAAATGGCTGCTTTCACAGGTGCCGAGCGTGCTCGTTGTGTGTTTTTTGTTCGAAGAAACTAAATCTGCGACAATTGTTCAGCGTAGATTTCGTACCCAGTATGGTAAGGATCCTCCTAGCAGGCCAACAATTTATTCTTGGCACCAAACATGTGTTAGGACTGACTGTTCTGTTAGTCATTCCAAGCATACTCGCCGTCTACGTACGGCTGAAGCTGTGGTTGAACAAGTGCGGGATAGCTTTGCTCGGAGCCCTAGCGCACGCGGTGAGAGAACTAGGTACTATAAAACTATGTCGGTGAAAACTTGACGAGTTGTGCTATCATATGACATTAAAACCAATTCTGTATGTCTTCTAAATAAATTTCTATAAGCTTGTAAAGTTGTAAAGTCAATTTTGAATTACCCTGTATTAACAATGATTATATGAAATTATACAAGATATGATTGGGAAACATTAGCTTAGGTTTAGAATGTATGGAGAGCTTATGTAAACATGGCCATGGACCTACAGGCTCGATAGTGCCAGTTAGTTATTATTTATGTCAATAGTAGTTCCTAAATGGAAGGCTTTAAAATGGAATAATGTAGGAACTAAGGTGCATATTCCATACACCAGTAGATACAAAGTTATTCTATGTCATTTTTACACAATGGTAATTTGTCTCTTGTTGTTCCACATGATCTGTTATTTCAGCCTGAAATATAATTGAACATTATAAAAGTATATTTAAATTAATATTGGGAAGTAAACATTATGAGGTTATATCATTAATAGTGAGTGGAGAACATATTTTAATCGACTCATCTCATACATTTTCAAACTTCTTTGATACCGACGGTTTCAGACAAAATCATGTCCTTCTTCAGTCATGGCTTCCACTGAGACGATTAAAATATGTTCTCCACTCACTATTAATTATAAAAGTATTTTAACGTGTTTCAGTTTTATGCACGTGCTTAGCAAAATAATTATTTTCTGTAAAGCAATATATACAAATGTGTTTCGAAAAAATTCCAAAGACAGGTATTATGAATTAGAAATATGGAAAATAGCGAACCTTAGTTTAAAAATCACTTCAAAAAATTACATTTCCAAAATATTATGTCAAACTTAATTTAAACTTAATATTTAAACAAGAGTTACACTTATAGTGCAGATTATGTATTGCTACAGAAAACCAAACTTAATACAAATTACATACTTACTTACTTACTTACTCACTGGCACTATCGAACCCGTAGATTCATGGCCGTGCGGAACATAAGCTCTCCATACATCCCTATCCTGAGCTAATGCTTTCCAATCATTCCCTGTATAATCTTCACTTCCCTCAAATCATAGTTAAGTTTGTTCTCCCACCTCATTCTTGGTCTACCAACTGGGCATTTTCCTTCTGGCTTTCCTACAAGAAGTTTCCATGCATGTCTTTCATTCCCCATATGCGCAACTGCCCATCGCAGTCTACGAGACTTAACTGTTCTTATTATATCTGGCTTCCTATAAATACCATGTAGTTCATTGTTATGTAGTCTTCTCCATTCACCTGTCTGTTCATCTCTCTTTGGTCCAAAAATTGTCCTAAGTACTTTATTCTCAAATACTCGTAATCTCCTTTCCTCCATTAAAGTAAGAGTCCATGTTTCGCCCCCATATAATATAACTGGTAGAATAATAGTTTTATATATTTTCAGTTTAACGTTTTTTGAAAGGAGTTGGGATATCAAAATGCTCTGCAATGCATAATAGCATGCATTTCCAGAATTGAGCCTATGTTTAATTTCTTTGTGCATCTCATTCCTATTTGCGATTATTGTTCCTAGGTATTTGAATTCGGTCACTTCCTCAAAATTTCCCTCATTTGTCATTAGCTGTCCATTTCCATTATATACTGAATTTCTACGTGTGACCATATATTTAGTTTTACTGATATTTATTTCCAGTCCTAATTTCTTAGTGTTACTCAATAATGTGTGCGTGCTGGCCTTTAGTACTCCTCCTCTAGTCTCAATCGGCCAGTAGTACTACATCATCAGCATAAACTAACAGCTTATACAAAATTATATACAGGTTTTTTATATAGTTGAAAATTACTTGAAGGAAAGAGAAAATATTACACGCTAACTTATTTCTGAGTACAAGCTGTCATTTTAATATTTTTGTCACTGGACATCAATTTACACTGAATAGAATTCAAAGGTTCTTTATACAAATAGAGTTCACCACATTCATCTTCATAATATGTAATTAGCTTAACGCATGGCACATTTGCTGTAATTGTGATACTTCAAAATGAGAGGTTTTTCTTGAAAATATAATATCGAGATTGCCAATAAAAAACCGTCTCACCACATAAATAATATATTATTTGGCATATATGTTCACAATTAGAGGTTTTTCTGTAGAATTGCATTTAGAAATACAATATAAAAAATCATCACCCACATAAGTAGATATTATTTAGCACGAAAAATAGATGGATTTGTAGTTAAGGCACATCCCATCCCAGCCTTGCATTAACAAACGTTACACAAACGGTTCATACAAAAGAGTCTTGTGGCTGAGGTAAAAAAGAGCAGGATCATTGTCTCTGAATCTTGAATTAAAATAATGTCAAATTCTATAAAACATAAAATACTATTATCTTACACAAACACATTATAAATTATATACATTTAAAAGTTCTAAAGTAAAATATTACCTGCATGTTTGATGATGACCCCAGGACGTTCACCATATGCCCCAGAATAATTTCAACCTGAAATATCATTACATATTATAATAAAACTGCATTTAATGGCTATGGAATAATAATAATAATCGAACATAATTTCAAGAAGATGATGAAGTTTTTCAAAATACAGAAATTGATTGGGAATTAAGAGTAGGAGGATGTACAATATTTCATAGCATTGGGAAAAACAACAAGGCAACTGGACCAGGAGGAATATATTTGGAAATGTTAAAATATGGACCACCAAAAATGAGTAAAAGTGTTAACAAAATTATATAAACAAAAATTATATGGATAAGAAATACCAAAACAGACGAAATGGGATACATCACTTCCATATTTAGAAAAGGAGACTGAAAATGATGCTCTATCGAGGAATTTGTGTAATGAACCCGTATAATGAAAGTATTAATTAAAATTCTGAAACAACATGTAGAAGAAAGGTACTATTGACACTGAGGAAGAACGTGGATATATTGCTGGAAGGTCCAGTATAGATTCACATTTTTTACACTAACACTCGTATTCGAAAAATGTAAGGAAAGTCAAGAATGTTCATAGATTTGGAAAAGGCATACGATAATGTCCCGAGGAAATGATTATGGTTAGAACTAAAAGAAGCATTAATAGATGAAAAAACAATAAAAATGTTAAGATCAACATATTCAGGAAATAGATACAAAATTAAATTGCAAAGTAAGCTATCTAGAGTGAATATCTCACAATAGAACTAGGGAATGAAGATAAATTACAATTTGAAATGTGGACATTAAAAAAGTTGAAAAATTAATATATTTAGGATCAATTTTAGAATCAGGTGGGGAAAGTTATATTGAAATTAAGAAAAATATTAGTGAAAGAAGAAGAGAATTTGGAATGTGAAATTGAGTGATATGGATAAAAAATATTAGAAATAAAACCAAGACGCTGATATTTAAATCAATAGTACAAAGTGCTATGTTGTATGGTGGCAGAGACCTACACTTTAGTTAGACAAGCAAGCAAAAAAAGACATTGGAAACAAAAAGATGGATTTTTTGTGAAGGGCATGAAGAAAATCAAGAAAGGAGAAAATTTTGAAACCAGAAAATTAAAGAAATATTGAATGGTAAACATAATATTATAGAATGAAGATTGAAATAGTACCGACAATCTGAAGAGGATGGAGGATAAGAGTCCCAAGGATGATGCTAGGTTGGAATGACTGAAGGCAGGAGGCGGAGGGGGAAACTCAGGGAACACATGATGGATGAAATGAGAAGAAACATATTGAGTAGAGACCTCAAAGAAGAAGATGCTGGCTGCAGGCTGGATGCGGAGGGGGAAACTCTCGGAACACATGATGGATGAAATGAGAAGAAACATGTTGAGTAGAGACCTCAAAGGAGAAGATGTTGGCTGAAGACAGGAGGCGGAGGGTGAAACTCAGGGAACACATGATGGATGAAGCTAGAAGAAACATGTTGAGTAGAGACCTCAAAGAAGAAGATGCTGGCTGAAGGCAGGATGCGGAGGGGGAAAACTCAGGGAACAGATGATGGATGAAGCTAGAAGAAACATGTTTGAGTAGAGACCTCTAAGAAGAAGATGCTGAGAATATAAAACTGTGGCGAAGCAAAATACATTTGTACTGAAGGATATTTACTACAATGAAGAGAAAGTCGTTAATAGAAATGACGATGATAATAATAATCCTAATAATGAGGGTGGCCTAGTTATACCCCTAGGCACTTGGATGTCGATTACCGTATAACTACCAGGGAAATTTAAATATGCCCTCCCTGTACAGGGTTGCAACGGTGATACTACCAATGACACTGGTCTACTTACCACATTAGGGTACTGTTCGATCAGCGGGGAAGTTCACTGGTAGCACAAGAACGTCCATTCTTGATTACTTGACCTAATCCTACTTAAATGACCTGAAAAACAAGAAAGGCCATCATGTCAGCACAACCCACACAACAAAACAAACGAATATAGGATTCGACCATGATCCACAAAAATCTATTGGGGAAAAATGTGGATCTTTTGTGAGCCAAGAATTGGCATATACCTAAACTACAACTTCATCCAATTTTACGCCAAATAATATCTGCTTATGTGGAATTATGATTTTTTATTTACATATCTATATTACATTTCTAGAAAACTTCTCATTTTTAAGTATCATAGTATGATAAAATGAGAATGAAGGTGTTTACTACATTGTTTGATATCATTTCTCCCAAAGAGTAAACAATTGAAGAGTCCAGGGGAAAAACCTGATAAGTCCAACATTACAGATTTTATGATTTTTTTAATAATTTAATAGCTCAGCCAGTGTAGCATTAGAGTTTTTTACAGAAATGAGCTACAATCTGACAAGTCCAGAGATATATCAATATCTTTAAAATGTGTACAGGGGAAAAATCTTACAAGTCCATGCAAACACAGGGGAATATTGTAACAAGTCCGGTGTAATCTAATTTTCTTTAAAGGGAATTATTCCTGTCGATGCCCATGGTCTGGAATTTAGGTTAAGAAACTCTCTTGGCATTTCATTATCATTTAACACTCGTCATATCGTCGTCTTCCAGGTGCCCAAACATAAGAAAGGGAATACAATTCTGCCAATGTCAGGAAATAAAGCCAGACGTGTCCTAACAAAACAACCTGGTGACATTAGACAAAAAATGGGGTGTATAACAAGATATAATAACTGTTAAATCTCGTAGATTGCTATGGGCAGGATATATGGAATGGATGGGGGAATGAAAGTGGGCTTTGGAAACTCCTTGTACGAAAAGAGGGAAAGTGCACAGTATGTAGGAAGAGAAAGAGGTGAGAGAATAACATTAATCATGATTTGATGGCAGTAAATTATACAGGGGATGATTGGGAAACATAAGCTCAGGACAGGTATTATTGGAGAGCTTATGTCCGTGCGGCCATGAACCCAAGAGTTCGATAGTTCCAGTGAGTTGTGTTATAATGTCATATAACAAGTACAGTGCGATCCATATAAACCTGAACCAACTGTAATGAGAATTTAAATAAGTGACAAGTGTTTGAAACCTAGTAGCAAGTTGAAATATGTTATGGACTTGTCATATTTTTCCTCTGTACAAATTGCATTCATGACAAAAATAATGCAGCATATTGTTATACACCTTAATCAGATGTATACCATTTCAATACTAATGTATCTCTGGTATATACATTATCATAAGTAATGCCACGAGTGATTTCCAAATTATCGATAAATTCACGACTCATGAAGTGAGGAGTGAATTTATCTAGAGAATTTGGAAATCAGGACTATTTAAACGAATAAAATTAAGCTGTTTACTCAAAAATCATTATTTAAATATAGTTATTTTAAAATATTTATATATTTAATGTAAACGGCGATGTTTTGAAAACAAATGAAAAACGATTGTTACGCTCTGCTTCTTTTGTTTATCACTGCAACCAGTTCATACTACATTGACTCCCATTTGGGGCATGAGTTAAATAGTCATTCTAAACAAAATAACAAATTAAATGTTATGAGTCTCAAAACTTTAAATTTTGTTTCCTGAAAAAATAAGAATTGTGACTTATCAGGTTTTTCCCCTGGACTCTTCAACTTCAAGTGACAGAAAACTAGTGGAAAATAGTAGCTGCATACAGAATTAAATCCCATGTAATATTTTTCTTTGTCTTAAAGAAATTTTCAGTTAAATATAAAAACAACCGGTGTGTGATTTTGTTTGAACTTCAGTTTTCTTCAGCAATGGTTCTGCAAGTAAAAAAAAATATGCATATTAAATTATTTCAATATTTGAATTGATGTGGAGTAACCGGTTTTCATCTTAAAATTCAAACAATCAACTTATGCATTGTGTAATGAAATCATTCATTTTGTTCCATGCATCCAGGCTACAATATTCTTACCAGACAATTGCTCTACAGTTTTTCCCTCCTCATATAATTATTTTATATACTTTTAGTGGTGGGATTATTTTAATGACTTTCATTACTATTGTTTTTACTCTCATCAACTTCGCCTGGTTTTTCTTCACTGTATCAAGATTATTTTCAAATGTAGTTTCCTAGAAATATAAAAGTTTATAATTGAATAGTACATTTTCACAGTTAGGTGGTAATTGTATAATTTCTGCTTCCTATATATGCAAAAATATCAACAGCAAATTATGGACATTTTGATGAACTTGCAACTGTAGCAAACAGAAATAAATTATTGACAGCATCAACTCTGGAAAGGCATGATATAGGCTATATTATTCATGATGGAGACTCTTGTCTCAAATTCTCTCAGAAATGTTAAATTAATAATATGTAAAAGACGAGCCTCATGGGCTCAGTGGTTCAGAAATTCCTGACTACTGTTCATGAGGTCCTGGGTTCGATTTCCGCCAAAATATAGGCATTTTTCCTTAAAGGAAATTATTCCTATGGTTGCCCATAGTCTGAAATTTAGGTTAAGTTTAGGTGAAGAACTCTCTGGGTGCTTCATTATCATTTATCACCCTTAATACCCATTGTGGTAAGGTAACTCTGCCTTCCAGTTGCCCAAATCTAAGAAATGGATTACAATTCCGCCAGTGCCAGGGGTAGAAAGCCAGAAATGTCATAAAAGAAACCTGGTGGCATTACACAAAAAAGAAAAAAATATTAAATGCGATTCATCAAGTTACATATTAAAAAGATGCAAAACAGATATCTTTCTTTAATACATAAGAAAATGTGGGTATTTCAGAATAAAGTGCATATGAAGATCTATGGAAAAAAAAACAAGATATAATATAAGGAGTTAAGTTTCACTGACTCAGATGGGCACGACATTTGGGATGTTTTAAAAATGAACGAGAGAAACTCATCGTAAGGGAAAACAAAGTGGAAATCAATTGTTACGAAGGCCAATACTGGAATGGGCTAATAACATCTGAAGGAAGTAAATTACAAACAACTGCCTAAAGTAATTAACTATGGAGAATAAGAAACTGTTGATGTAGTTTATTCTCTTCTTCTTCTTCTTCTTCTTAATCATAATTTGTAGGATTTCATCCTGTTTATTTCAAAAATCACTCCTCAAAGGAAGGCGTATTGGATGTGCATTCACTGTCTATCCAGATGGATAGATAATGATGTAGTTTGCAGATGATAATATGAAGGAGAAAAAACAGTAGCGGATCAATAACTTGAAACTATGTTTAACTTTTTTCAATATTTTTGCAGATTTGTTTAGACATTTCTTAAATGTACTCTTTTGTGTGAAGTTTTGTTTATATATAAATCACAGTTTGTTAATTCCAGTGAAATGAATAGGTTTTGTAACATGGTTTACAATGTCCGAAATACCTTGTTATAAAGAATGTGCCCTAATTTATTAAATTTTTTTTGTTCGTTATTTTGGTACATAATATTACAATGTTTAGTGCTTCAAGTCCGATTCCTAAGTAATTGGATATCTACAAATTTAATTAAATCATGTGATAATTATTTTCTTGTCAAACAATGATATTATTTAATATAGATTTTTCTTTATTATTATTATTATTATTATGTCTGTAAGAATGTATTTATTTTTTATGTTCAGTATTTTCATTCACACAATTAATTTATTACTATTATTGAGAATCTGTTTTATTTTTAGTAAAATTATTTATAAAATTTCATATAGAAATATCTGAACAACCAGATGAACCATTTAAAATGTTGTCTCTTTTCCTTTAATCTTTCTCTTTCTTATTTATCTGCTCAGTACACTATCGCGCTGCTATATGTACATTCTAATCGTACACACCAACTTATTTTTATAATTTATATGAAATCAATTCTTTACCTAAACAATTACTGTCCTGAGCATTACAACTCAGAATGCTATCCAGGGGTACAGTGTTGTGAGGTTCTTCTACCGTCACCCATACCACCATTTTTGGGTGCAACATAGCATATATTATATTATTCAACTGTTTGTATGTTAAAGAAAGGCATAATGGAGTCTAAAGACTTAATTCTCATTATACGATGTAGGCCTAATTTTTACCTTAAAAATAATAATCCCAGCTATAACAGTAATAACATTAATAATATTAATATACACATTTTACGTGACTCTATAAATATAGGGGCTTCATCTCATCTCATTCCTCGACCTGACCCTGAGTTGGACACGAGTAGAGGGTATTATGTATATAGAGTGTCCCAATAAGAACGCCGGATTTGAATTGGCAGCCAATTTTTTTACTACGAGGTTGGCAGCACCCTACCTACACTTTTTGTTTTCTATATTTGTTGCAATTACTGGATATGGAGTGTTATGCTGCTGAACAATGAGTTTAATTGTGAAAACTCATTACCAGAATGGTGTGTGTTATGCTCAAACTGTTCGAAGGCTTCGTGCTCTTAGGCCGGAATTGCGCAGAGGTGACCAAAACTGGCCACCAAGGTCATGTGATATCTTTCTTTGGGGGTTTATCAAATCACAGGTTTATGAACACAATCCCCGAACCCATACAAGACCAGAAGCAGGGAATTCGATGTATCAGCGCAAGACTATGCAAAAAGTAATCACAAATTTCATAGACACAGTCACCAGCTGTAGAGCGTCTCGTGATGGACATATGTCAGATGTCATTTTCCATACTTAAATCGGAACGTATACCCTTTGTGCTCATGTATAAATATATGTCATTTCTTTCAAATATAGTTTATTTTGTGCATTATTAAATCCGGCGTGCTTATTGGGACAGCCATTATATATATATATATATATATATATATATATATATATATAGTATTTTTTTAACTAAACATAAAACCACATTTAATTTATTTAGGCGTTGCAGCGCACGACAGGTATTAGCTAGTATTTGAATAAAGATAACATATCAATATATTAGTGATTTCATATATAAAATTAATTGATTTATCTTGGATCCTATTTAATATGGTAAAAAAAATCGAATCTTTTGACCTGCAAACAAATTCACCATAACGACAGTGGCCTTTTCCTAAAAAATGTTTGGACATGCCTGTTCTAATTCTACACACTAAATTTGTTTTATCTTTTAAATGTAACTAACTTACCTTGTATTTTAGTGAATTTTATACACAATGTGTTTAATTCACAACCCAATTGGCTGTGAAACAAAATGTTTTGTTCGTTTTTATGGTAGTCCCGGTTTTCCTGAAATAAAATAACGCGAAATTGTAATCATTCTTTTATCAAAACAAATTTTGAAATATTATTCGTGCCGTAACCACGTAACCGTGATGCTATTGTTGAACCGCGTAGATTATTTTATTGAGAAGACCGAATGATCTTTCGCATTATTATTTTTCAAACAAAGTAATGAGTTCTATATGTAATGCAGTTTGAAACCGGTCTATAGTATAGTAGGTAGCAAGAAAATTATTTATTTAATTATTATGAATTGTACAAGTAATTTATTAAGAATTATACGATTTACGCGAAATAAGACTAAAATATTAGTCACTTTTATCGGTTCATATCGAAGGAATCTTAGGAGAATAGAAAATAAACTTGTTATGGAGGAGGAATGTAGTATAATCTACTCGCAGATAAGTTACATCAGCGCCCCTAGCGTTAAAGAAACCTAAGGAGTATTTTATCTTTAGGATTTTCTGGATTATTTTTTTCTATTAACCCAACCAATTAATAAAAATGGATAAAAACTTATTCATTTTGCAGCACTTAACAATCTTAAAATCACTAATTCCTTTTTTCCGACATTATTGGGCCGGTTGTACGAACTTCAGGTTAACTCCCCAGTTAGTCATCTGACGCTTAAGGCTAGCCCTGATAATGTAATGAAGGCCTGGCTTTCGCTCAGCCTATCGCCGCTTTAGGGACTTGTTTTTGTGCCCTCTTCGGCTTATTACTATGTGTGTATTTGTGTTTGTGTGTTTTATGTTAAAATTTGTGGTACTTATGTGTGTTGCCATGTCGTGGTAAGGGAGGGATATTAGTTGCTCAGGGAGGAGATGGGATGAAACCCGAAAAGAAAGCGAAATTTAATAATTTTGATTTAGGGATAGGGCTGTCCTAAAGGATTCTTTCGAAGGTAGTTAGGCCTCCGGTGTCGGGAGGATTTGTGAATATATGGTCGAGGTATTCTTGGGTTATTGGATTGTTGATAAATTTCTGGTTTATATTATTAATGTGTTCGGGCAATGTGTTTAAATTTAGGTCGGCATAGAGCCGTGCGTTGGTGTAGTATCGGGGCGGTTTGTATATTCGTCGTAGTGTGCTGGTTTCGATTCGGCAGAATTTTAGGTACTGGGTTCGACAGATGCTGGGGAAAATGAGGGATGTATGTGATACGAGACTGCGTGTGTGTGCTTTGTATAGATGCATTAGTGTGTTTTTAGAGCAGCCGCGGGTTCTAAAGCCTCCGAGGAAAGCTATGAACCGCTTGGACTGCTTCATTTGTGTTTGTAGTTTTGTGGCTGCCCTGGCCCATCTGAGTTTTGTGTCAAGTGTATATCCTAGATATGTAATGGTGGGTCTGTATGGTATGTGTTCATTGTTTAGGTGAATGGGCCTGCGTTCGAGATTCGCCCTCCTGAGTCCTCGTTTTTTGAAGACACAGGCTTGCGTCTTCTCTGTGTTTATGGTTACACGCCATGTGTGTGCCCAGTGTTGGAATCTAGTAAGTTCTGTGTTTAGGCGTGCAACTGAGTGCATGAGCCAGGGCTGTGCTGACCAGTAGGCCACATCGTCTGCAAAAAGGGCGATGCCTGTTCTCGGGTCCTGAGGCTGTGGTGTGTCGCTTGTGGCTAGCAGGAGTACAACGTCAATATGCGTTGTACCACCTGCTTTTAACCGCCAGTTGCGTATACCGGTTTTAACTTAACTTTTCAGTTATGTTGGTAATGAATTCCAATTTCCCTCCGTATTATGTTGGCTGAATTGGGTACCCGCGCATCATCTTTCTTATGTTTTCTTATTTCCCATAGCAAAAATTCGTCTGCTTTCATTATTTATCCATACTGCATCAATGTTTTCAATTCTGATATAATTAATTTTATACTATATTATAGTTTATTTTCAATATTATAAATTAGTGTAGATGTACGTAGTTTTAAATAAATTGGGTTAGTTTCCATTTTCGTGTTATTCATTTTAATATTATTTTTATTTCTTTGAAGTTTGTTTAATATTATAACAATTCAATGTAATTAGGCCTACACGTAGTAATAGTTTTGTGAAATATATGTACGGTATAATTCACGCACACACCAAAATTTAAAGTCTTAAATAAATTGGGTTTGTTTCCATTTTCGTGCTATTCATTTTAATATTATTTTTATTTCTTTGAAGTTTGTTTAATATCATAACAATTCAATGTAATTAGGCCTACACGTAGTAATAGTTTTGTGAAATATATGTACGGTATAATACACGCACACACCAAAATTTAAAAAGTAATGCGATGTTTAATTATATGAAATTCAAACTTTCTCATATTTGTTATAAATAGAGAGGGGAATTTTATAAAATTTCATGTTTTAAACTATTTGTCAGAGAGCGCTGAGGTTAAGTATCTTTACATTTTATGATATGCAGAATCAAATAAGACCAACAAAAAACTTCATATTTCATAATATTTTAACAAAATGTTCATATTTTAGTGAAAATTTCATACTCCTCCATATTTTTCAACTTTCAAATTCCGATATTTTTTTTTTCAATAAAAGTTCTAGGAATTCATTAAAATATTTTTGAAATGAATGTATTTGTGTAATTTTTGACAATGTAATGTGGTAGACAAGTGAAAATTTATCAGTATCTTTATAAAAGCAAATAATTGGATGATGAGTCACAGAGTGTCAAGTTCGATGGAGTTTTTTGTCCCCCAGAACAAGATCATGAGCCTAGATGAATAAGTAGAATAACAATATTGGAATTTTCTGTAGTCAGGTAGCTGTCAGTTCGTTCTTGCTACCTGAGGACAGTCTTTACTCTGTGAACAGATTACAGAATTGAAATGTAAGAAACTTGAAGCAGTGCTTTGTGAAATTAGTAACGTTGATGTAGGTTAGGCCAGCATTTTTCTCACTTACATCAAAGTATCAAATATAGCATGATACGAGTATCCTCCCATAACATCATGTGATGTTGAGCATAACTTTTCATTCTGCAAAACAATTCTGACAGATAGGCTGTATAGTTTACTATCACAAAATATTTTAAAAAAATCCTATCTATGTGTTATGAACAAAATTAATAATTGACAATTTGATTGTTCATAGCACAAGTAGACCAAGACTAGACACTATGCAAGACCTATTTCATATATACAAAAAAACTAACGTTAAAATAATTCTAACTACATTTCACCATGTTTATAGTTCAATATTAAATGTAACTGTAATTGCAAAGAGAGTTCTGAAACAATCCCTAGATTCAATTATGGACTAATAACTTTTAACATCTTGTTTCTCCAAATATGACATACTGGAATGGTTTACTTGTATTCTAAATCGTCCAATTTAATGTTATTGTTACATTTGCATCTACATGAATTTAATATCTTCATGCAATGTAAAGATAGCAATAACCCAAACTATACCGGTACCTACTCTAAACTTTGTCAGTGCTATATTTCATGGAAACTTGTTAGTTTGGGTTGCAATGTTTTGTTTCTTGCATATGTTTAAATTTCATAATTAAAAATCATTCAATACATTAATTAATTGTATTATATATAAACTCTCAGATTTGATTTATGAAATAATTCCACTACAGTCTTGGGAGGCCTTTGGGGTAGTGGCATGTTGAATTTTCCATCTTTCTAGACAAAAGGCACTAGATGTCTGCCGGGTTGTCAGATCTGCCTGATGGCTACATTTGTGCCCAGAACATGCATATAGTACTCACTTCCATTAGGATCTGAGTCGATCCCAGGTCTACAATGCCATCAGAAGGTCTGGTCCAGCTAAAAATCTTGACCATATCAAGACTCGAACTCACGACTTCCCTGTTTGTACCACGTTTCCTTATACAACTACGCTATGGTATGATCCATTAAAATTGTTTCAGATCATGAATATGATATTTTATATTGGGTCAAAAATAATGAAAAATTATAATCAAAATACAGTGAACATTTTGATTTCTTGTGCTATAAATAAGTTCTGTTTGTGCTGTATGTACACTTATAAGTCGTAGTGCGTCTATGCATATAAATATATGTAAAAAGTTTAGAAAATAGTAGCTTCATTATATTTTTGTGTCCATAATTTTCATATTTTGTCTTTATGATTTCATATTTTCTTATAATTTTCTTCATATAATTCCTCGCTCTAGCTATAAATAGCTATTATAAGTACCAAGATTTGTTTTTTGATTAACTGAATTTTTAATTTAAGATAGTCATCAGATGACTGAAGGCAAGTAAATTGTCTTATGTTATATATAAACCTATTTGGTTATTTTGATATTTTTTTCTATGTAATCTATGCCTATTTTGTTGGAAATTGACCAATTATAAGAATCTCAATTTTTTTTACATGTAGGCACACTAGAAATAAACTGCATAAAAATAGCCCAGTGTGAATTTCTGTTAATTTTAAGTTAGTATGATTTTTTTGTATTATTGCATTTTTTCCAAAATGAAGTTGCTTTATTAAATTTTTGTCCATTCTGTGTTGAGATCTCTTTACTGTATTATAATATAGTGAAATTTCTGCATACAACTACTCTTTGAAACCAATCACAATTACTTGGAAAGGATTATTCCTATGACTATATATTCTGATCCTCTGTAAGATGACTCTCTCTCTCTCTTCCCAACCAACGCCGATGCTTTTGATAAGTTTATAAATGTCTTACTGCCTGTATTTGCTCATATTATGTAATAAACCTAATGAAGGCTATATTCTTGTCACTGTGTGCCAGAGGGGTAGAATAGTAGTTATTTAAATCCTGTATCCCATTGAAATCTAATAATACAACAATTGAGAATAAAAATATTAACATTTTTTTTCCTATTTAGGCCTAACTATGCAAGACATTTGGTTTGTAAATTCAGAATCTTTCTATGATAGCTATTGATATATGAGTTTAGTCTTCAATTTGTACATATTTAAATGATAGTTAAATTAGTAACAGCAACCTCTGCTCAAATAAATTATCTTACCTGAACTCAGTAGTATTAATGTGCTTGCAATAAATTATATTCAGATGTTGATATTTTCTTCACATTTTCAATTTCTTTAGCATAGTTAATTTTTTTTCCATAAAATGGGGAGCTGGGCCATTGTTATAATCCTCAACCTGGAGGACCAGATGATTTTTGTTCAAGGTTTCCTTCCTCTAGGCTTTGACGAACCAACATATCCTTACAAGGCAGCAGTTGCCGTATCCTAGCAAGGAGCTGTCACAAAGTACTATCATCCAGGCCAGAATGAACCCTGGTTTTTTAAAGAGGTGTTATTTCTCCATCACTCCCCATTTCTCCTGGCTTGTGACAGGCAGAGTGTAGGTTGGCTGGAAACCCCTATACTATATTGGGCATTAAGCAGAGAGCAAGCACATAAACTATAGGCGACAGATGCAATTTTGGAGGAGGATTTCTAGAAATTCAAAAAGAGACAAAATTAGAAATGCTAAAATCACAGAAGTAATGGATGTTTCAAAAAGACATTCCACAAGTTATTGAAGAAGACTGAAATGGTTTGGTCACAAAGAGAATGTCAGATGACAGGATCCTAAGATGATATTAAATCTTGAAGCGGAGGGCAACAGAAGAAAAGGGAGATCAAAAGAAAGTGAATTCAAGGAGTGCATAATAGGAGTATAGTGTCGAGAGGATAACAGAGTGTGATGCAGAGAATAGGGATTTATGGAGGAGTAAAATTTACAATGGGTTGTAGAAAAACTACTGTATTATAAAGAAATTCCTAATAAAGAAGAAGAATGTTAACATTTTCCAATTATGGTGTAAAGGTCCAGATTGTATTCAGGATGAGGAGATATCCCCTATTAGAAGACTGCTTTTAAAGTAAATTTTTGATGGTCGACTTAAAGACCACCACTATACGTTTTTTCATTTGTATTTTATGATTGATTTCTTTCACAATTTGAACTAACATAATGCAGATAAAACAAATTTGAACGTTTATATGTTTTTAACATAATTATATCATCTCAAATTTTCTATCATATTTTTGACAAATTTGTTATTGATAGAAACTGTAGTCCTTTGTGAAACAACCAATCATAAGACAGTAGATTTCAGATTTTCTTTAGGGACAACCTTCTGAGGAGTAATTTATTGGTACTAGTTATGTACATTTAATAAAAATATATTACTCATACATTACTTTATTATAAAAAATTATACAATGGATATTCAACATGCTTATATTATACACAATAAAAGTAAACATCACCTACGTAAAATAAAAATAGACCACATTAAAGCTATTTTTCTACATAATATGATGAAACCCAAAGCATGAAAGGTGCACCAGGTGGCTTTGGAACACACACATATATTATACAGATCTTCTCTTCTCTATTGTAATTTAACCTCATATCTTATAGGTTGGGAGAGAGAGAGACTTTGGATCACACATGGTTACTGAGGACCTCCAATCCAGGACCTGCCCCAAGACAACACAAATATTTAAGACAAGATGCACAATTCACTCACATTCATACTAAACCTGGCGAATATGATGATCACAGATTGTTTAGGCCTTAAAGTTTCCTAACATTTGTCGTACAGGTTCAGAGAAACCATCAATAAAACCATCATCCAGGAAATCTGTCATGACTGGGGATCAAACTCAGGCCCTCTGCAAACAAAACAGTGATGCTAGCCCAAGACCATAGCCGTGATGTATATTACAAATAAAACTTTAAATAAACACTTTCTTTGCAGATGTATAAATACATTTCAGATAATTTATATTCATTATGTCCACCGCTGTGGTCTCGAGGTAGCGTGCTGCCTTGTCACGCAGCGGGCCCGGGTTCGATCCCCAGTCGGGGTAGTTTTTCTGGGTGAGGTTTTTATCGGGGTTTTTCCTCACCTGTAAATCAAATGTCAGGAAAACTTTAAGGTCCAAACGGTCCCCCGAAATCATATGGCCATCATCATCATCCTTGTCATTACCATCATCATCACCATCATCCTTCACCGGTGTGGAAAGCAACGGGAAGCTACCACACCTACACAATTCCCTAGTAAAGCTGCAAGCATAGCATGAAAATGCTATGATTGCAGTGAAGGACCTGCCTTCAGGCAGAATTACTATAGATGGATATTCATTATAGGTGAATGAATGAATCTTTGGATTTCTGACTACAACAAGTAAGTCATGGCATAATAGTGGCTAGAAGGAGAGGGTGCAGCACAGGCATGTGAGAATTTATAATGCATTTACAATATTTCTATCTGTACAGTAAAACTACACATAATTTGACCAATATCATGAGACAAACATTTAATATATCGAATTGCAACGTGCCTATTAGGATTGCATTTGTGATTATTATTAATGGCAGTTACCTGGAACATATTTACTTATTTTCTCACAAGGAAATTTAATTTGCAGTCATCTTATTTTTTTTTTTTGTGGCAGAAAGCTTAAAAAAAACTTGAAGAGAAAAACATAAACTACTGAATTCTGCTTATATGATTCTAACAAAACGATTATAAAATAGTATATATTTCAATATCCGGCTTGTGATCTGGGGATTAAGTTGCTCGTCCCAAGAGTCAAGGGTTAAAAATCTGGCTGGGGTCGATATATTATTAGGATGGATGAATCCTAGAAAACAAAAGTTTTCTGGGAGAAACTTAAAGTCATGGATTCCGAGTCTGAAGATTTCAGGCTCGTAACATAATCTCAGCCTACATTGGAGCAAAATTGAATGGCCTTTCCCATCCGAGTAAAGGCTTTGTAAAGACTTAATGAAAATTAGCAGCAGAAAACATATTACAGTAATTAAGACATTTTGTCTGTACATTCTTACCTCTTTGGGTTGTATTTGTCGAACATATGTTTCAAGGCTTCTGATTACAGTCTGTAATTGCTGACGATGGGGCTCAGAAGCCTTGAAACATATATTTTACAAAAACAACCATAAGAGGTAAGAATGTACAGACAAAATGTCTTAATTATTAAACAAACTTCTTAATGATACTTCCTATTGCATTTTAAAATACTATTACAGCTTCAAAAAAATCTGTCTACATTGGTGAAAACTTAATTTGTTGATATACAAGATAATATATTAAATCAGTGGTTATGTACAGTTTATAAAATAATAATAGAAACCTTTATATGGGTTGGGGAATCAAAATTGGACGTATATATCAGGGGATCCTGGCTCTTATGGACCATAGTACTGGTAATGATGATGCTTATGATTGACTCTCTACTCCCATTTATACTAAAGAACATTTACTCCTTTTCAAACTGAGTCTTCAATGCACAATTGTTAAATATTGTCTAGTCATGTGTTAGATCTTCAATCTTTTTTAAAAACCAACAAAAATGAAAAGATTGAAGACTGCAAAAATCGGGAATTTATCAAATTAATGTAAAGATTGTGAAAAGATATACATAGGAAAAACAAAAAGGAATCTAAATACAAGATTAAAGGAACACCTCAGAAATGTTAAAAATGGAGAAACAGAAAAATCTGCAATAGCTGTAGATGCCTGGTCAGAAAAACACAGAATAGAAACCAAAACAAAATTACTTAAACAATTGGAAAACCGAAGGAACTCACAATTTGGGAAAAAATTTATATATGCAAGAATAAAAACACAACTATGAATTTTGAAATACCCGGTGATAAGGAGAGCGGATTGATTTGGAAGTTCGTCGGTCAGCCATCAGATGGCGCGGAGGTCAGTCTGCAGGATAGGAGGCCATTGGACATCAGTTGTGAATGTAATACAACATTGAGAATATCACAAATGAAGTGAAGAAACTCGAGTCTGCTTGGGAGTTAAGAAGTATGAGGTGAGTGAAGAAGCAACTAAACAATAATATCTAAATGTTTAACTGCACATCATACGCTTTTATTCCTTGTATGTTCCTCAGTATTGAACTAGCCTGGAGAACTGGTCTTTATGTGCATGCAGTCTAAGTCTTCGGTGACATTCGGGAATGAAGCGATGTAATATCCCAGCAAGCCTTCTAGAAAAAAAAAGAATGTTTATGATTTTATCAGATAATCAAAAGTGACTAATATTTATTCACCATCAAATATAGACTATAGAACAAATGCATAATATTTTTAGTGGATTCTACTACTTTAATAACATTGTAATTTCTCAGACGTCATAAGCTAAGGGGCAAAATTATTATTTTCTGCTATATTAAAAAAAAGAATGTTCCAAGAAAAACATAATGTGTAGCAACAATTGATATGTTACATCACTTTATGCATTGTAATTTGATTCCCTTTCAGTTACTGGTACACATTATTTTATTCATGATTACTGTATTAACAAGTTTCATTATTCTCATTATGGATGTATTGGATTAACACTCACCTCTTAATTCTCATATAATGTTTTCACAGTTCATACCAGAACATGTTTATACAAATACAAAATTTTGGGCAATTGCATACAAACGTTAAGTTGCTATATTTATGGCATTTCTTATTAACTCGCTTTTAATTAAATTAGAGGTTTCTTTATGGGAAGCCATATTATCTAATAAACTAATTGGTGTACACAAACTTGCAGTGCACCATAAGGCAAAGTTGGCTATTCTGTTTGAACAGTGACTAATGCAGGTGGACTAGAGGCATAGAATCTCCAAAACTGACTTATGCTGTAATAAAGGTCACCATTTATCAAATATACAATGAAAGTTGCTTAAACCTATGATGGCTGAACTATAGTTTATGACCCACTATGCTATACCATACAACATTAATATGACACTGTTACACTATTTACTTTTCCATTTGTACTAACATTTCCTACTGTTTTAACATTTTGTAACGATTCTTAAAACATTTTTTTTTATATTTCTTATATATTTATCTATGTATACAAAATCTCTCAATCATTTCTTCTAAGTTCTACAGAGCTGTAGTGCATATGTGCATGCAAAAGGTTTTGTCAATATATGGCAAGACTAACTGTGCTATTGTATGACAATCTTTCACAATATAACTACTATTTTATTTTGTTTGGTTAAGAAGGAAAAGTTATTGTATGCCAAATTAGATTATCGAATAATAAATTATTTACTTCATTAGGTTATGAAATTACAAATTAATGTACATCCTTTCTTTAAAAGCATGTTTGGGAACTTATTGTGAAGATTGATTATTCCAATAGCACAGATACTCATCTATCGAGTAAGTTCATAAGCTTTGAGCATCCACACAACTGTTATGTAGGAAAAATGGAAAAACTGCACTTAAACTAGCGTGAAATATTTTCAAAGTCCTATAGAACAACAGTGCGCATGCACCAGAGTTTATAGAGCCAGCGATAACCCACAATCAAACTACATATCGATTATCATCCTCGGTTACTATCCGTCGCAATGAAATTTAAATGACCAATATTTGCAATAAATCTCCAAATCTATGTTTAAAAAATATATTAATAATATTAAAATTACCAAACGTTTATTAAAAACGGGTGTACACTCACTTATCACTCCCTCATATTGATCCAACCAGCGATAACCCAAAACAGCAATAGAAAAATTAGAGACTAGGTAATATACTCTGTGGAGAAAATAGCAGCATTACAATATTGAATAACAGTATCATAATATTGTGATTTGTATATTTAAATATATACTTCAAAATTGTCTAATAATGTTATAAAAATTGTTTGAAAAAGTTTAAAATATTAAGTAATGTTAGTAAATATAGAGGAAGAGCTATAGTTTACAATATAACTGAAAAATCAAGTGCTTGTAGGAGTGCAGTTGAGCCAGAAAAACTTTAGTTTACCTTCCCTTAATTTTTGTGTCCCACAGTGAAACATGTGCATGAGCATAAGTTTATAGAGTTGTCACTAGATGGAATCACAAAGAAGTTCTACAGAAAATTTAAAGAATTGACACTAGATGGAAGAATGTAGCTGCGACCAAACTTCAATACATCCCCAAACATTTGTTAGAAATGGATTTACACCAACTTTCTCCTTCCTAACTTAACAAAATAAATTATTTGCATATTATTTAATGAAGCATATACTAATCTGATATACACTAACCTGTCCCATCAGAACCTACAAAATGAACTGAGTGAACATCTTTTTCTGAGAATATACTTTTGAATGTTGGTCATTCCAATTTTCACAGATATCTTCACCATCTAGTATAAGTTCTTCTAGCGTTCACACATGTGCACAATGATTCTGCATACTTCAAAGAAATAATTGTGTATGGAGATAAATATTTAATACTTGTAAAAAAAATGTTATAAGTATTGTTGCAAAATGTTAGATAGATGGAAAGCTCTGTGGCCATCACTTAAGTGTTGGCGGTGAGCGATCCATTTTGATCCTCTTTAATAGGTAGAACCCCTGGTTCCTGTAAAATACAGTAGCACCAGTTTTAAATTTTGAATTCAAATTTGAAGTTAATTAGCAGAGTGAAGGAAGTCGGAAGCGAAAATGTTTAAAAAAGTACAAAAGTTAGTAAAGACAGGAGTACGTAGAGCATCAGTATTACAAGAACATAGATGGAAAATCAAGAGGAAGATAATCTAAAGTCGAGCCAGAAAAATTCAAGGTGAGTCGCAAACTGGGGTTTCTACAAAGTGTTGTGTACTATGTGTCAGCTTTTAATAATGTCATAACTTCACAGTGATGTTTTGGGTATTCTATGCCAGGATTCCATCTACATTAGTCACTGTTCAAACAGAATAGTAAACTTATCCTTATGGTGCACCAGATAATCCAATAAACTATAAACTAATATGGTGTACACTTACCTGCCCATTTTCTCAGCTAATGAAATAAAATAAGGAATAATCTTTCCATTAAGCGCAGTGAGAATTTTTTCTAAGTCCCAGGCAGACACCAGACGCATGCACGACAAACGCGAAGCAGTTTACTCTATGGAATATCGCGATGCAGCCAACATTATACATGCTATTTAACAAACCTGAAAGCTAACGTAATGTAATTTAAGTACTCTAACTTATGAAAGACCAACCTAAAAGCTAACCTAACATAATTTAAGCACTCTAACCTGTGAAAGAATGCAACACCCAAAAATAAATAGTAAGTTCTCAAATTCTGAAGTATGTTGGCTGCACTGTTGTTATATAGAATATTCCTTAAAATCAATATGGTTGCCACGTCTTCATGTTACGTATATAGTTAAATATCATAGAAAAATGTGTTCAAGTAATCGTTAGAAAAAATGTAAAATTTGTTGTAAATGGTGGGAAATAATTTGAAAATAAAATCTTGTTGGCACATGCGCGTTGTGTCTGCCTCGGGCTTAGAAAAAATTCTCACTGCACTTAATGGAAACTTAAGCCAAAATAAGTATATGTGGTCTCTTGGCATACAATAGCCAGTGCATTTTAATAATAATGTGTCAATGTAATAACAGCTTGAAAAATTGGAAATTAAGTATAAATTTAGAGGTCCATGGTAGTACAACATAATCAACCTTGCATATTGAACATTCATACCATAATCACTACTGTAACTTAAGTTTAAGGTTATGGCACTGTAATATAATCTCAAAATTAACACTTCAATGTTCTTTTGTTACATTTTTGTGGGTATGTAACATATAGCCCAAATTACACTTGGATAGAAGACTATTTTTTATTAATTTTTTTACTAAATATAAAATATTTTACCTTTCTGTTGTAATCGATGTATGATCAGATCCACATTGAACGTAATTGCTTCGTTTCAAAAGCGAAACCAGACGAAACAATCTTCCATACCTTCTTCAAGATGAACTGGTCTCCTTGAGATTTTTCTGTAGAATGTTGAAAAAATTATGGTTATGTTACAGATAATATCCTGATTAATAATATAATAATAATAATAATAATAATAATAATAATTTATCAATTTTATGATAGTTTAGAAAAAAGGTTATGGCACACAACATAATACACATTTTTTATTTAAAGTCAATGGCATAACCAACGTTGTAATTAAGATTTTAATTTAATGGCATTATAATATAACCTCAAAATTTGCACTTCAATGTTTTGTTAAATTATAGTGTGTAAAATAAAAGCAATTATACTTTGAAAAGCACACTTTCATAGAAGATTATTTTTTAAACAACTACCCCTATTATAAAATGCATTGTATTATACAGTATTATCTAATGAAGCTACAGGTTCAAGTATGAGTATTAATGCTAATTCATGCTCATACCTCTTTAAATAAAAATGTTTAAATAATCACCTACAAATATTAAACAATGATTGTGGAAATAATAAAATACAAACGAAAAATGTTAAAATCTTACCTTTTCGTTTTATGTTCTAATCGATGTCTGATGAGATCAAGGCGAAAGCGGACGAAAAATTCTTCATCATTGTAATTTTCAATATGATCCGGTCTTCCCCTGATTTGTCTGAGTTTCCGGGTCTTTAGAAACATATCGTATAATACTTCGTCGTCACTATCAGAATCCAGAAATAAATTTCTAGACATGTTTCTGGCTGCCATTTTGGAAAGTTAACTCGAGTATTTCACAATAATCGGCTTCGAATGACCGTACAAAGTCTACCGAGTTTATGCTCCGGCTAAGGTGCAATACTGTCGTGGTACAACGCAATTTTGGCTGAATACTTGAGATAGCATGTATTCAGAACTTATACTGAGTTGGTACAACCGGCCCTAAGATGGCATAAAACACAAACAAAGAGAAATTCTCCTGAGAAATACTTTAAAGTACATCTATTACATGACCCCAGTATTAGAAACTTATATCCCGCGCCGTAGCCGAGCGGTTAAGGCAGGAAGCCTTGGCGCAGAGCTACGGGACTTGCGCTGGTTCACGTCTCCATGGGGGAAGAAATTTTCTCATGGTATTTCGGCCAGTATGGGACCGGTGCCCACCCAGCATCGTGAGGCAATTGGGTAGCTACAATAAGTAGCGGATCCAGGTTGAGGAACCAGCTATAACGGCTGGGGGACTCGACATGCTAACCACATGTCACCCCTACACTGGCTGTTGATCATCTACCTCTGTGATTGACACATGTGGATGTGAAGGGCCAGCAGCCGGCTGGTAAAAGGGCAACCGCTGAAAAGTGGAAAGACCCTCAATCGGAATATCAAATTCGAATGAATACTTACCTCCCACAGTATTCGGTAAGCATCAACATTAATAATAGATAGATAGATCATCGGTTGATTAATGTCTTTGACATCGTCCGATTCCTAATAGCCAATTTTGTCGGTCCATCCAATCTCCTGGTTGTAGATGTTTCTCCTTCATATATAAACATATTCCCTGACTCCAGGAGGTTTTAGGTCTTCCTCTGCTTCGTCTTCTCTCAGGTTTCCATTCCAAAACAGATTTTGGTAGTCGATCCTCTTCCATTCACTGGACATGTCCGTACCATCTTAATTGCTGAGTTTTAATATAATCTAAAATAGTGTCTTCAATCTTCATTTTCTCCCTTATAACTGAGTTCCTAATTTTTTCTCTTCTTGAAATTCTTGCGGCCCTTCGTATAAAATCCATTTACGTTGCCAAAAGGTAATTATTTGTTTTTGTTGTTAATGGCCAAAGTTCCGCTCCATAAGTAATGATGCTTTTAACAATTGTATGATATATATTCATTTTATTTTTATTACTTATATTTTTATCCCACAATATTCCATTGAGGCAAGCAATTGCAAATTTCCCTTTATTACTTCTATTTCTTATTTCCTCTTCATAACTCCAATTTTTATTTATTTTAATTCCTAAATATGTGATCTCACTACAAGATTTTATTGTTTCTCCAGTTTCTAAATTTAAATTTTGTTCTGGTTCACCAATTGATAAATTTTTTTTTTTCATGTTTAAATTTAAACCCATTTTTCATATTCTTCTATTACTTTTCTAGTCATATATTCTAAATCTTCATAATCTTGTGCAATTAACAATTGATCATCTGTAAAATGTAAGTTGTATAAAGTTTTGTTGTTTGAAATAGGAATTCCCATGCTTGAATATTTTCTCCTCCAATTCTTTAATATTTCATGTACATATATTTTAAACAGAGTCGGTGATAGACAACAACCTTGACGAAGACCTTTATTTATCATAAAACCATGTGACAATTTATTGCCAATTTTAATTTTAGACATGCAATTGTCATATAAATTTTGTATAGCTTTAATTAATATAGTTTTAATTCCCATATGTCTTAAAGCAATCCATAGTTTCTCTATAGGGATATTGTTGTATGCTTTCTCTAGATCTACAAATAGTAGGAGCAAAGGTTAAAATAATAATAATAATAATATTTTATTTATTCAGTTCAAGAAAACAAACCTGAGACAAACAAATGAAATAAAATATCTAGGGACAATTTTTGATTCAAAATTATCTTGGAGAAAACATATTGAAGCAGTATTAAACAAAGCAATGAGAAGATTTTCAATCTTAAAAAGATTAGCGTCCCGCGCCGTAGCCGAGCGGTTAAGGTAGGAAGCCTTGGCACAGAGCTACGGGACTTGCGCTGGTTCGAGTCTCCATGGGGGAAGAAATTTTCTCATGGTATTTCGGCCAGTATGGGACCGGTGCCCACCCAGCATCGTGAGGCAATTGGGTAGCTACAATAAGTAGCGGCTCCAGGTTGAGGAACCAGCTATAACGGCTGGGGGACTCAACATGCTAACCACATGTCACCCCTACACTGGCTGTTGATCATCTACCTCTGGGATTGACACATGTGGATGTGAATGGCCAGCAGCCGGCTGGTAAAAGGGCAACCGCTGAAAAGTGGAACGACCCTCAATCGGAAAAAGATTAGCCAGAGCAAAGTGGGGTAGTAATCGCCAGACTCTGAACACCACGTATAAAACATTCATCAAGCCAATACTTCTATACAACTGGGAGGTAATAATCACAGCAAATAACTCTAACCTGAATCGCCTAGAAGTATGCCAAAATCAGGCTTTACAGCTTATAACCAGCGCAGCAAAATTAACTCCAATCACAACAGTGCAAGCACTAACTCAGAACCCTCCAATATGTCTAACTTTAGAGGAACAGGCATAACACAACATGAAAAAATGTTAAGGTTAACAACATCAAAATGGAAAAAACAGTTACAACCAACCAAGTTGAAAACACAAACAAGTTTCTTGTCCAAAGTAACGGAAATAAAAGCAGATTTATATCTTCCTAAATCTAAATAAATATTTTTATCACAGAAAACCCTCTTACTTTTGAACCAATTAACGTTAAACTAAATCTAGAGAACCAGTTACAAAATCTGAAACTCCCACACCTGTACTAAATGCTCTAGCGTTAGAAGCTGTGAATAAGAGATATCCAGCAGAAGAATGGTTACATGTCTACACAGATGGATCTACTATTGATAACAACTCAGGATCAGGAATTACATGTGCATTATTTTCATTTTATCAACCAGCAGGATACCACACAACAAATTTTGATGTGGATGTAACGGCTATTCATATTTCACTCCAACAATTACTATACAGAATAAATAAATTTCAAAATGCTGTCATACTCTCTGATTCTAAGGCAGCAATATATGCAATAAATTCACACAAAATGAAGTCAATACAAATTAAAGAGTGCTACAAAATGATTCAACAACTCCAAAAACTACAGAAAAGAATTCAATTGCAATGGATACCTGCACATTGTAGAATTGCTGGAAATAACACTGCTGATTTTCTTGCCATAAAAGGCTCCAATTTAATTCAGAATACTACTAAAAGCTTACCTTTCGCATCCATAAAAGAATAATTAAAAAACAAATAGAAAATCAAACAAAACCAAGACCTATGTAATAAAGCCAAAGACAAAAATGGAATATTTTAGTAAAGAAGCCAGATATTATTCCAGAAATTCCATGTTAAACTACAGTAGCAAAATTTAGACTGCTTACAGAACATGACTATTTGGCGAAATCTACATGAATCCAAATTGTCCTCTATGCAAAAAAGATGAAGAAATGAATGAAGAACATCTACAAACCTGTGAAGTATTACCTGTTGGATCCACCATAAAGAAATATTGGAGAGCAAGAACGTTAATGGCTTCGTTGCCAAGGCCCAGCATTTGAAAACAACAGCATGTTTTATTTATTCTGGCAGAGGTAAGGCCATAAGGCCTTCTCTTCCACTCAACCAGCATAAATAGAAATAAATATTTGACAAATATAGATGTACACTATACTAATTATAAAGAGTTAAATATATATTAAATGTTGCAATGTAAATTTCACGTACAAACAACATTTTATATGATAATAATAATAATCATCATCAACAACAAGGATTAAGCCCAATGGCCTGTTCCGATCTTATTATCGGTCGAATTGGTCCTTCTATCTCTTCAATGGTCTTCCCAACATTCTTCTCCCTTTTGGTTTATAATTATACATTCTTCTTGGTATGCGCTGTTCATTCATTCGTAATACGTGCTCAAGATAAGCATTTTGATCATATTTTATTCTTTCACAGAGATTAAATATATTACATTCTGTTCTTATATCTTCGTTTTTCTTTTTATCGGTCCTTTGGTATCCTGCTATTGCTCTCAACATCTTCATTTCAGCAGCCTCTATTTGTTTACTATCTGCCTTTGTTAATGTCCAGGTTTCACTACCATAGATAAGAGATGGAACTGCCAATACTTTGTAAAACTTCAAAATAGTTTAATAACAATAATAATAATAATAATATGATAAATTATACGAGAAATGCCAATTAACATATTTACCTTACACTGGGTAATGATGAAGTCGAGTTTAAAGCAAATATAAATTTTGATTTCTTTTAAAAGATGCCAATGTCCGGCAACCCCTTATTTCTTCTGGTAGGGTATTCCAGTTGCAAGAAGTGAAGATAGTATATGACATGGAGTGATGTGATGTCCCATGTTGTGGTATATTAAGCAAGAGACTATGTTGTAATCTTGTGTTTAAGTTATGGTTGGAGGATAGATACTGGAAACAAGATGATAAATAATTGGAAGTTGATGTATGTAGGATTTTAAATAGGAGAATTAGACAGAGTAATTTTCTTCTCTCTTTTAGATGTAGCCACAACAATTCATGGAAAAATAGAGAAATGTGATCGTATTTTCGGACATTAAATATGAATCTGATACACATATTATGGTTTGTCCGACAGTCTGTCACTTATGTCAGTTAGTAGAAAGTCAGAATAGTCAAAATGCGGCATCACTAAGATTTGAATTAAAATTCTTTTAAGAGCTGTAGGAAGAAAGTTTTTGAGACGCTTTAGGGAATGCTTTTTAGATGTTTGTTCTATTTGGGTATTCCAATTTAAATTAGAATCTAAGTAAAGTCCCAACTTTTTAACGATGTTAGATAAGGAATTTGTACATTATCTAATATGACAGCTGGCATATTGCCATTGTTTATGGAGTTTAATAGTCTCAGATGTCCGATAATTATTGCTTGCGTTTTGTTTACATTTAGTTTTAGCCCAAATTGTCTGGACCATAAAGATATATGTCTGAGATCAATGTTTACTTTGTCAATGTATTCGTTAATTTCGTCCGGCTTAAAGTGTGTGTAAATCTGTAAGTCGTCAGCGTAAAGATAATGCTTGCAGTTTTGTAGTTTCTTGGTCACGTCATTAATATAAATGGAGAAGAGAAGAGGGGCGAAGATGCCGCCTTGAGGTATCCCTTTCCTCACCAAGCTCCAGGAATAAATGCGATTTTTAATAGAAACTGATTGCTGACGATTAGTAAGGTAAGAACTAAACCAATCAAGGCAGCTTTCTGACAGATGTAGTGTCTTTAGTCTTGCTAGCATTAAATCTATATCTATTTTGTCATAGGCTTTGCTGTAGTCAAATAGGATCAGTGGCAGAGGGTCCATGTTAGCACTGTTAGCCCGGCTAACACTTTCAAAAGTTAGAATTAAATTCTTTGATATTTAATTAAAACAAAACATAATATCGGAATGAGATACAACAATGCATTGATAGTAGTCTAAATGTTGTAAACATAATAATGTATATTGTATGCGTTGCTTCTATACTGTAGCATTCCAATACTATACAATGTGTTTAAATCCCCATACTGTTATTATATATCTGGCTTAACTTGGCAAAGAGAGAGATTGAGATGTAAGGGTAGATCCTTGACCGATTTCGTGCATTTACAAAAGAAAGAATCCACCCTATTGTCAGTTTTCATCTTCCCCCTTTCCCCTAATTAACATCTGGTGAAGAAACACTGGTGCAAGTGAGAGAGGTGAGAACAGCTGTCTCTTTCTACAAATTCCTTGCAAAGTTAAGCCAGACAAATAATAGCTGTCCTCCCAAGGCTAACATGGAACGAGTTCTTGAGAATGTTTTGCACAGGCACATTCAAGCTGATCAGTAGTACATACATCGTGCTGCATTTCAAGCCCAGTACCAGATTGCACAATGCAACTCTGTAGCTGCCAGGTTAGCACTCTAGAAATGGCTAACAGCTAGGTTTCAGTTGCTCCAAGTAAGTCCCATGTACACATAGTGCTTCTGGCATATTAAACCAGTAAATAAATATTATCATGGGAGAGGAATATACTTGAGTTACTGAAGACTTGTCAAGTCATCACTTTACCTGCAGAAGCTTACTTAAAAAGAAAAATGTTATAAACCAACTCCTAATTTAAATAGCATTATAAGTCAAACAAAAACAAAAGTGCATTGTTTAATGACGGACATGAAGGTTGGTATGAACATGCCATATGGCTGCAGGAACTCATGTTCCCTTTACTGTTAGCCCTGCCTTCTATTTCCGATGGAGAAAAATGTCTGGTCAACAAAGTGTTTTCATGTGCTGAAAAACGACATGAACTATCTGAAGTCCATGTTAACTGTGAAATATCTACATAAGTTTGGCCACTAGAATCGAAGAGTCCTGAAGTCGGGCTCTCAAAATTAATACGTATAAGCGCAACAAAAACGTTAAAGCAAACAAGTACGTTGTTAGGTGCCTTAATAGATGCTGTGTGTTTCTTAGCCGAACAAGAGCTGCCATTTAGGGGCCGTGTAGAAAACTCTGAATCTAACAAAAGAGGTAGGGCCTAATTATATTGAATTGTTGCACTGAAGATTAGAAATTAAGAAACAATTTGAAAATTTATGTTGTGTTCATTGGCACATCACATGATGTTCAAAATGACTTAATATGTAGGCTACTATATCGCTATTTTATTCAATAAAATAAAACAAGAGATCTCACCCTTGGTATCTCTAACAGAGATACTGCTTCCTGAGAAAAATTATTTTTTTCCTATATAATGCCAATCAATGTTAAACTATCCCTCCACTGCATTAGAACTAAGACACAAGGTATAGACAATATAAGTATCGACTTTTTAAAGAAAATACTCCATGTCATACTCCCAACTGTAACCCATATATTTAATGCCTCAATCACAACCTCAACTTACCCTGAACTTTGGAAAAAAGCTACAGTCAGACCAATCCCTAAAATCAAATTACCTGTAACACCAAACAACTTTAGACAAATCAGCATCCTCCCAGTGATATCTAAGGCCTTGGAGCGCATTGTTCATGGACAATTAACTGATTACCTTAACACTCATAACATACTCGACCCCCACCAATCAGGTTTTAGGACAGGCCATAGTATGGCAACCGCATTTCTTAAAGTTACCAAATATGTGCAGGAAGCAATGGACAGTGGCTACATGACAATATTTACACTCTTGGGCTTCTGTAAAGCTTTCGACACTGTTGACACTGACATACTAATAGCAAAATTACACACTCTGAATGTTTCGGGCAATGCTGTTAACTGGCTTGGATCCTACCTTCATGATCGCCAGCAATGTGTATCCAATGCAGAACTTTCCTCATCCTGGCTATCACTGAAGGGTGGCGTCCAACAAGGTTTAGTGTTAGGACCACTTCACTTCTCTATCTATATTAATGACATAGCCACTAGACTTACTTATTGTCGACATCACCTATACGCTGACGATTTGCAAATTTACATTGGCTGTATTTGGTTTTAACTATCTTAAATAGTTAAAGAACAGTGAAGGAGACATGTTTATAGATATTTACGAGTGTTTGACAAATGCAATATTACCTCAAATTGCGGCATTTCAAATAAAGTTCAACTCCCATTCATAGTGTAACAGTATACAAGACAAGCAGGATTAAGCAACTAGTATCCGATCTGCGAGTAGCATAGATCGTTAAACCACTTACAAAGAGATAAACTATATATGGGAGCCAGGGTTCAAATCTTTCGACAATGTTTTTTTATTTATTTGTATTTTCGCAAAATACATCCTATAACATTTAATTCCTGCCATGTAATCTACATTCACTTTACACTATATTAAGTAATATTCCTGCCTTCGTAAACTCTATAACACTATTTAGCAATACTTATAATGCTATTTAATGTAAATTTAATTGTGCGTGCAGTACCACGTTTTAACCCATTGGATACTTTTAACGAGTCTGCCTCGTGAGCAGGTAGAAAGTCCAAACAGCTCAACCACGACCTACACTCGTTGTGTTAAAACTCTCCACTTTAAGAAGTTGGCTTTATGTTTAGTGATTAAAAATTTCTGTTTGCCATCTGTAAAATTTGTTGCAGGTTTATATAAAGCATATATGTAGACCTAGTATATTGCATTGTTTATTATAGATATAATTAATAGAATAACATATTTTTAGGTATTTATTACGGTAAAATATATATTTAGTTTCAATGTTTTTTTGGATATAATGGTTGTAAAGTTAACTTTTTTAGAAACACCCCCGATGAAGTGAAGGCCTATTTTGCACTATGCATCCTAATAAAGGAAGTTAGAAAACCTAACATAAAAGGGTTCTGGAGCAATAGTGCAATTTTAGAAATGCCCATTTACAGCAAAACTATACCCTTCAAAAGTTTATCCTGAATTTTGAGGTTCCTTCACTTCAAAGATAATGAATCCGTAATTAGAGATGACAGAATTTACAAAATTAGACCAGTGGTGGAGTATTTGAAAACAATATTTTCTGTCCTTGTATGTTCCAAGTGAAGACATTTGACTTGATGAATCTCTTATGAAATTTCGAGGTAGACTGGCGTACGTTCATTTCATACTCTCTAAATGGAATAAAACGGCGTGATTTGGAATAACATATTATAAATTGTGCGAGTCCTCTTCAGGATATGATTCAAGTAACCACTGGACAAGATGCACAAGAAAATTGCGATTTTACAGCAAATGAGAGTTTAGTCCTGGAATTAGAAAATACGTTAGTAGAGAAAGGTTACACATTATAATTGTGTTCTCCTAATTTATTTTTAGAGCTCAGTAGACGAGAGACATATTAGGGACAGTAAAATCTAACAGAAGAAATATGCCTATGGATTTAGTGAATATCAAATTTAAAAAAAACAAAGGGAAGTAACATGATCTATTCGGAGACTTCTAGCAATGAGGTGGAAAAATAAGAAACACGTTTATTTATTATCATCCAAACACGAAAATGCCGATGTGACTGACACCAGTAAGAAGCAATGGAAGGATAAAGATGGAGAAGAAGAAGAAAAAATCATAAAGGCTAAATGTATTCTAGAATACAATAAAGGAATGGGAGGAGGAGATCGACATGACAAGGTTGTGGCTTGTTTACCAATAATAAGGAGATTTTATGAAGGGCTAATGAAAAATTACTTTTTACATTATCAATAATTTGAGAAGATATATAGCAAGAACTTTCTATGATTGTATAGGTCTATGCTTTTATAAGTTTAATTTCATTTATTTTTACAATATGCAGTATTATATATTTTTGTTATTTTTTCCGTTCCTGTTAGAACATATGATTCCTGTTTACTTTAAATGAAATGACCGAGAAATTTTAGTAAAATATAGTTTTTGAAATGTTTGTCAACTTTCACAGCCTTCAGGCTAACAATAAATATTGGTTAAATTGAACTAAAGAGGGTTGTAGACAGGCCACATTCCTTTGCTATTCTTAAAAGTACAAAATACTACAAGAAAACAGGGGTAAACAAACTATCTGAAATTCATTTGTGATAGAATGCAGTACGCGTGGTCTGGGTATACTGATTTAAAATCCAATGCAGGCGGAGTAGCGCTGGGGAGATTTAAATGGGTTTCCAGTGAACATACCAGGCGCTTCAATGGGTTAATAATAATGCTATAAATGTATGTAATAAAAGATAATATAGCTTCATATATTTATGTGTTTATTTATTTATTACATATTAGTGAGAAAAAGTTCACCCTTCAATTAAATATTTAGTTTATATATGTCAAGTCTATCATCTATAATAATAATAAGTTGGTTGGTATCTAATGTCGAGCACTTGATAATGAAATCATTCGCTCTCTTGCACTCCAATATTTAGCAGAAAGGCTGGTCTCTTCTACAAAAGCTGGACAACGGAGGAGATGGTTTCTTTCCATATCTTCATTTAAATTGCAAAAAGGGCATTTAGGTGAATCTGTTATGCCAATTCTGTGTAGGTGTTTATTCAAGCAGTCATGTCCCGTTAGCAGTCTGAATGTTGCTACTGCAGATTTTCTTTGTAATGTAGTAATGTCATAAGCTTGTAGATTTTCCCATTTCTTTCCAGATGTTTTGGTGGTGTATTCTTCTCTAATTTTATTGATGTATTTATTTGAGATAATTCTTTTGATAGAGTGAAAGGAAACTGGAGCAGAAGTTGGGTTTGAAACAATTTTTGCTACCCTTTTTGGCTAGAAAATCGGCTATTTCATTGCCTGTCACTCCACAATGGGCCGGAATCCATTGAAGTACAACTTTTTTATGTAGACGGGATAAATGTTTTATCATTTTGTGACATTCGATAATTTTGATGCTTTTGGGTGTTGTGTCTCGTGTTATAGCAAGAATGGCTGCTTTGGAGTCACATAGAATTACAACTTTTGTAAATTTTTGGATGTGATATAAAAGATTTTGTAAACTTAAGAAAATTGCTAGAATTTCGCCATCAAAGTTTGTTGAATTTGTGTTTAGTTTACGATAAAAGGAAAAAAGTGGACATACTGCACCAGCACCAGTGCCACCATCATTTGGTAGGCTGGAGCCATCTGTAAAAATATGTATCCATTCAGGAGCTGGGTATCTTAGATTTATCATTTCCAGTGACATTTGTTTTAAAATATATGGAGGAGTTTCAGATTTCTTGATGTCTTCTGTTAAATGAAGGTTATATTCGATTTCCAAAAATTCTAGAGGGTTGTTTCTCATCTGCATATTTTCTTTTGAATGTGGAAGTTGCAATTTCTGTTTGATTTCTTGTACAATGCTTAGGAAGCTTTGCTGAGATTTTAAACATATTGTGGTTTTCTTTGGGTCCAGTTATTATGGGGTAGCCTTAAAAATTTTTCATACTGTATGACTGCTGTTTTCTCAATTTCAGATGCTATGTTTGGGTTATTTGTTAAGATTTGCATGGCAGTGATTGGTGTTGTTTTAACGGCTCCTGTTATCAGACGGAGGATTTGGTTCTGCAATTTATTAAGTTTTTCCACTTTAGTAGTTACTAGGATTTCTTCACAATATTGAAGTACAGGTTTTATGTACATTTGGTAGAAGGTGTTTAGGGTTTGTGTGTTGCAACCCCACTTTTTCCCTGCTAATCGTTTTAATAATGGTAACCTTGTTTCTATCTTTGTACATATATTCTCCATGTGTTTCTTCCATGTTAATTTTGTGTCCAGAGTTATTCCTAAATATTTTGCTTCATGTGTTTGAGTTAATAATTCACCCTCCAATTTCAGAGTGATGGGTAGTGGTTTCTTTCTTAATGTAAATAGTTGATCATTTGTTTTCTGTATATTTATCTTCATTAAGTTCTGGGATGTCCAATTCTCTAACTGTATTAGTGATTGTTGGGCTATGGTTATTAATTGTTGACTTTGGTTTTTCGGTTTGGAGACCCATATTACAACATCATCAGCAAAAAGTAGGTTTTCGTTTCGAGCTTTTCTATATGCTTAGGTAGATCATTAATGTAGATATTGAAGAGAATGGTACTCAGTACAGTTGTCATTCCTTTCAAGGCTGCGGAAAGGCTACTGTTTTTAACAGAGAGGAGACCCTTTAATTCCTTCCATCGAAGGCTTAAAGGAACCGACCTGGACAGTAACCTAGTGTCCAATCCCTCACCTTCTCGTGGTGCAGCTGTTAGTAATCATGCTTATGCATGATGAACGAAAGGGAAGGGCTACTCACCAACAAGCACTGGTCAGCTTGGTGAGTTTTTCTTTTTTGACCGAATTGGTATTACTTCTCCTCCCCATACCAATTCCCTCTTTCAACTTTTCTATCCAGTCTCCCTTGACTGACCTCTTGTTTCTTTCGACCCTGATGGTATTAGAGTACTCGAGGCCTAGGGGTTCATTTCTCCTTCCTTCCTATACCTACTTTCTCTCAATGGGTGACGTAACCACCACATGTGGTGCCTACTACTAAACGGTTACAACTAGTTTATTGTACTCCAATACAAACATGAAGCCTTGGAAAAAAAAGAAATAATAATGGGATGTATCAAAGGATGTGAAGAATGTAATTACCTGGGGATCAAAATTAAACTCAAAATGTACCCATGAAAATGACATAAAATATAGAATTCAAAAGGCAGATTGGTAATAACAATGTTAAACAGAGTTTATGTTCTTACATAAGAATAGATATCAAATTACAAATTTATAAATGCATAAAATTAGAAGCATGCCAACATACAGTGCAGAAACTTGGCAGTTGAATACAAATTTGAGTTTAAAGTTTATGTCTACTGAATTGGATTGTTTCAAGCACTCAACTAGACATTCTAAATTGGAAAAAACCAGAAATACAATCATAAGAAAACAAATTAAAGTTCCAAAATTCAATATTAGATTTTGTGAGATACAGACAACTAGAATGGTATGGTCATAGACATAGGATGCCAGAGAAAAGATTACCCAGACAAGCTTAGGAATGAATTCCACCTGGAAAAGGAAAGAGAGGTCCACCTAGATTTAAATGGGGGGATGATGTAAGAAGAGGTACAAGGGAGCTAGGTGTGGAAGAACTGGAATGTGAAGATAGAGAAGAATGGAGAGAGAAGATAAAAATTTAAAAAGCTTTGGGCACAGGAAGATGTTTCATTACATTGTAAACCTGTTTATAAATAAATAATAATAATAATAAAAAGTAATATTTCCAAATACTACTTTTCACACGCTTTATATTAGCTTCACCTATGTAACGGAATCTTTCAACGCGATTTTCACCCACTTAAAATCATTGGATCGACTTGAAACTTTGTGTACTTGTAAAGGACCCGTGACAATAATTTCATATTTATTTTCTAAAATCCTGGCCAGAATCATCAGAAAATCAAAAAATCTTTGTATCTATGTAACGGAATCTTTGAACATGATTTTCACCCACTTAGAAACATTGGATCGACTTGAAATATTGTATACTTGTAAAGGACCCGTGACAATACAATGTGTTCGCATTTGTTTCTAAAATCCTGGCCAGAATCGCCAGAAAACAAAAAAAAGTGTCTTTGTATCTATGTAATGGAATCTTTGAACACGATTTTCACCCACTTAGAAACATTGGATCGACTTGAAACTTTGTATACTTGTAAAGGACCTGTGACAATACAATAATTTCATTTTTGTTTCTAAAATCCTGGCCAGAATCATCAGAAAATCAAAAAAAATTAAAACTGGTTGCGGACTTGTCGACGTTTTAGTCAATCGTTGTAAGAGCTCAGTTGGTAGAGTGGTGAACTCTAGTAGTATAAAATTTCAGTAATCCATAGGTCGCTGGTTCAAATCCGGCTGGGAGGATTTTTTTAGAAGAGTATTACTTTTAGCTCATAATACAATAGTATCGAATTTAAAGATATTTACATTTTGATCTTATTCTGTAAACTTTTAAAACTGAAAAATATAAAATAAATAATAGTTTTAAAAAAACTAAAACAACACACTTTATTAGAAAACCGAACTAAAAAAATGAAAAATTATTTTAATTTCCAACAGGCTTGGGATAAAATTAAAGTGGTCAACAAAAAATCATCTCCAACACATATAGAATAAAACTAGAGTTATCAACAAAAAGAATATAATTTTACCATCAAAAGCATGGGGTGCTTTTTATGATTTTTACATTTTCTTCTTAGAGACTTTACATTTACCAATATCTGTTTATTATCAAATATATTAATAGATATAGAGCACCCCATGCTTTTGATGGTAAAATTATTTTATTTTTGTCGATAACTCTAGTTTTATTCTATATGTGTTGGAGATGATTTTTTTCTTGGCCACTTTAATTTTATCCCACGTGTGTTGGAAATTAAAATTATTTTTCATTTTTTAGTTCGGTTTTGTAATAAAGTGTGTTGTTTTAGTTTTTTAAAACTATTATTTATTTTCTTTAAGAATGGACAGACAGAATAAAATAGAAAGCATTTTAACAATAAAAAAATTAACCTCAACGGGAATCGAACCTGTGACCTCTTGTATATGAATCAAGCCACTAAGCTCTGAGCTAAGCACTTACCAGCTAATTTTGCTTGAAAAAAATGTGATTCAAAGAAAGAAGGAAACATATTGTAGCTCTACTGTGCAATTAGTTTACTCATGTGAATCGTGCATTAGAACTTAAAATATTCGAGAGCAAGAGTCGGCCCATTCTCTTTGTTGCTAAGTGTATATTCACTGCAACTTGATCGTATTATTTATTGCCAAATAGGATCATAATATTGTAAGAATGCACCCTAGTGGAGAAATAATGAAACACATCAAACTATATATCAATCAACATTACAGATTATTAATTTATTTTTTAGTAAACAACTCACTAAAATCAAGGAATCTGTTCATTTTTTGTTATATTCAATGTATTTGTTGGAGAAAAATAATGTTGTGAGCTATTCATAATATTAAAAAGGAGCTTTATTTATCAGAAAAGCAGGAGTTGATAAAGAGAAATCGATAAAGAGCGAGGTGAAACATGACTGTCATTGGTTGTAAAACAAAATTCATTGAAATGTTTTGGTCATTAATTACCATTTGGGGCATGAGTTAAATAGTCTGATTAATTATTTGGCCAGTAGAGAATAATTTCTTTTTTATATTAATATTTTCCAATCCTGGATAGAATCTAATTTAAGAAAGAAAAATTAAAAACAGAATCACTTATTTATATAAAAATAGTCACAATGGTCAATTGTACATGAATGATTTAAAGCTGGCAAAATACAAGATATAACTACTATCCAAAAAGCATTAAAAGAGCACTTTGGTGTAATAATAATTTAATGACAATGAATACTACAAAAACACAGTTTCAGTTTTTCACCTTAGCAAAAAAATCAAAAGAAATTAATTTAATGCATGACTGCAGTGAACTGAAAATGCTAAATATTTAGGATTATATTTTGATAAGAAACTAACTTGGCGAAACCATATAGAGCATCCATCCATAGTAATTCTGCCCGAGGTCAGGTCTTTCACTGCAATCATAGCATTTCCATGCTATGCTTTGCAGCTTTACTAGGAAATTATAGGTGTGGTAGCTTCCCATTGCTTCACACATCATGAAGAATGATGATGATGATGATGGCTGGATGATTTTTGGGGACTGTTGGGCCCCAAGCATCCTGACATTTGTCTTACAGGTGAGGAAAAAACCCAAAAAAACCTCGCCTGTCCTCACTGGGAATTGAACCCGGGCTCGCTGCGTGACAAGGCAGCACGCTACCTCGAGACCACAGCAGTGGACATATAGAGCATTTATATTAAATTAATGTTGGGAAGTAAACATTATGAGGTATAATCATTGAAATTCATCAGAGAACTTTTTTTTTTCTCCAATGAATTTCAACATATATAGCACATATAACTGACAAAGCTAGTAAGAGATTTAAATTGTTAAAAGATAAGCAGGAACAAAATCGGGTAGTTCCAGGTAATTTTCAATACTACCTATAAATACATAAAACAGTATTGTGATGAAATATTAGTAACAGCAACACAATCAAACAAAACATATATGGAACACACAATAAAGCTCTATGCTTAATGAGTAAAGCAACTAAAACTATGCCAATTGAAGCTGCTCTACATATTGTCTTTTTAAATAAACAAATTATAACAGAACTTGCACAACAAGCAATACACCTTTATGAAAAAACTAAAGACTCCCAGACTCAGATAAGTGGGAAAAAGTATCAAAATTCAAATCCAGTTATGAAAACACAAATTGGGTTTATAATACGAGAAGTAATTAAAATAACTGAGAACTTAGAGATAATGTTGTCATTGAACACAATTTAAACTTAAATGCTCCTATTAATAAAAGAGATGCAACCCCTGATGAGGTAAAGGTTTTGGCATTAGAAACTATACACACAAATTACTCTTCTGAAAACTGGACACACATCTATACATAGATGAGAGTGGAGCAGGGGCAGGTGGAACATGCCAGTTCTTCTTCTTTTATAAACATGCTGAAAGAAATATGACTAATTTTGATGGTGAAATTGAAGTTATTAATCTCTCGCTTAATAACATTTTTAATTGGCTACAACTTTGCAAAAATATTGTCTATCAGATTCCAAAGCTGCGATTCAGGCCGTAGCAATAATCATGTATCCAAAAATGGGGAAAATATTAGAAATACAAAACATGATCCAGACTATTGAGAAACTTAGTAAACATATAGTCTTACAATGGATTCCAGTCCATTGTGGAATACAAGGGAATGAGAGCTTATATACTTGCAAAAAAGGATGTAAAATTAAGCAGAAAGTAACAAATGCATTTTCTTATGAATCAATTAAAAGATTATAAAGAAAAAATTTAATGATAATTACAATTCCAATTTAATTGAAAAAGTAGGAAACAGAAATATAAAAATACTGTTAGAAAATCCATCCATAATTGCCATACTGAGGTTTACTATAGGACATGACTGCTTAGGAAAACATCTTCATAGAATTGGTGTATTAATGTCTCCTGAGTGTGTATTGTATTCTCAAGGTGTGGAAATTGACAGAAAACATTTAACAAACTGTGTAGCTCTTCAAAATTATCAAGATGTGACATCCAAGTATTGGGAAGCAAGAAGAAGAATAACTCCACAGCATTAGCTACATACATAATTTACACCGTTTAGAAAAAATGTAAATATTGCATACTAATTTTCAGGTAATAAGCATAATAGTCATATATAATGTGACTATCTTTTCAAGTTCAGGGAATAACTGAATCATACTTGGTCTGAAAAACATCTAATTGAATCAAAAGTCAGTCTAATTACATAAATAGAAAAACAAAAAGCACTCAGAGTTTGTGAAAAAAATCCGTATTAAAGAAAAACAAGAAAGATAAACCTACGAACTTCGAAATTCCCGCAGATTCTGACTGTATCCTGAGGTTTATTGGTCCACCAACAGAGGGAAAAAAAAGTAGTTCTTCTGATCGACATAACATCAGTCAACGAGAAAGTACTGAAGATGAAGCCACTAAAGCTTTGAAACCACAGTCTACTTAGAAGACTGCATATGAGGTGAGATTTTAATTTAATCTTAAATTAAACCTCATAGTGATTTTTTCTATCATCATCATAATTCATGCAAGTATTAGGCCATGTGGCCTGTTATGGTCTCAAAGAGGAATTTTCCATCCAGCGCTTTTTTGGACGTCCCAGCGATCTTTTGGCTTGGGGGCAGTAACGAAGCATGGCTTTTGGAATTCTATGAGATGGCATTTGTTGAAGAGGGCTTTCCAGCTGTTCTGGTAGTTTTGTATATGGTGGAGAATGGGTTCTACTTCCAAACTCTTCCATAATTTCCTCATTTCTTTTATGGTCCCACTTTGTATAGCTTGCTGTACGGCGCATACATCATATCTCATTTGCTGTTATTCAGTTTTCATCTCTTCTTTGTATTGTCCATGCTTCACTACCATATCTCAATACTAGTTTTGCAAGAACCTTATAAAGCTGTAATCTTGTGTTCTTTTATACTAAAGACGGTTTCATTATACTGTTAATTATCCCTGTTGTTTTTATAGATGTTTTCTATAAAAGTTCAAAATAACTGGATAAGTAATTTTGAAAAGGGATCATCTACTATTTTTGTTATACCACGGATCAACTACACTATTCCATTACCACTTTCTAACTTTATTCAGTAGCAATTTCAGAATTCAATGCTTTATCCTGAACAAGTTAAATCAGTTTATCCCTCTGCTGTAAAATTTGATCAACTGTAGATGATACCTTTTTGAAATTACTCATTTAATTACATTTTGAAAAACTTATTTCAAACAAATGGCTTCTTTTAAAAAATATGATAAATTGACTGATCTATTACTTTTTTATTACATCAAACTGAGACCTGAAATTTGGTTTAGACATTCAGTACATTAAAAAGTTTCATTATAAAAATTGTAAACTTTTGAAGATGAAAGTTCAGTTTTTGTTTCATAGATTTATATCTCAGTAACAATAATAATAATACATAAATGTTTATTCGTAAAAGAAGGAATACCCTTTGGCTTGATACTCACTGAGAGAATGCTGGGATATTCACTATTGAGATCTTGTTACATGAGACTCTCATATCCAGTATTCCCTTTCAGCCGCTCTCGCTTCTGAGAATGAGAGGAAGTAAGATAGTTTGCTGCCTTTACTACATGAACTTCTCTTTAATTGCCATTACATCTCTTTAGACTTCACATCACATGTGCCAATTACAGAGATGATGGACAATCATACAGTGAGTATAGGGGAGACACATCTGGTAAGCATGTTGGATTGTCTAGGCCTTATGGCTGGTTTTCTCAACCTGGAGCTGCTACCCAAAATTCCTCATCAGTCCCATAGTGGCAAAAATTCCATGATAAAGTTTGTTCCTGCACATGGGGACTTGAATCGGTGCATATTCCATAGTTCTGTACCTTTCATTGTTCAGCTACAGTGTGACACTGGTAATATTATTCAAATATGGTTGGTTGGTTGGTATCTAATGTCGAGCACTTGATAATGAAATCATTCGCTCTCTTACACTCCAATATTTAGCAGAAAGGCTGGTCTCTTCTACAAAAGCTGGACAACGAAGGAGATGGTTTCTTTCCATATCTTCATTTAAATTGCAAAAAGGGCATTTAGGTGAATCTGTTATGCCAATTCTGTGTAGGTGTTTATTCAAGCAGTCATGTCCCGTTAGCAGTCTGAATGTTGCTACTGCAGATTTTCTTTGTAATGTAGTAATGTCATAAGCTTGTAGATTTTCCCATTTCTTTCCAGATGTTTTGGTGGTGTATTCTTCTCTAAGTTTATTGATGTATTTATTTGAGATAATTCTTTTGATAGAGTGAAAGGAAACTGGAGTAGAAGTTGGGTTTGAAACAATTTTGCTACCCTTCTTGGCTAGAAAATCGGCTATTTCATTGCCTGTTATTCAAATATTAACAGTGTTATATTACACACAACAACAAAGAATTACTCGCAGGCTTGAAACATATCAATAACTATGTTTTCGGACTCACAGAAGACGAAAATGATATTAGTTTTTTCCAATCACCTAACCGGAGTCAGATATTTCGACGACAACCTTTAGCAGAAGTGATTGTTTCCGCAAGAGTCGCAGGCGCTATTGTCTCTCAAACTGGTCACCCTTATTTTTCTTTTGTGCGGTTTTATTATTCTTAGGGATTGTTAAACCATCAGGAATACACAGGTATACAAAATTTCCTGATCGCCACAGTCAAATGTCAAATGGACAGTCTTTCTGTGCAGTTCATCTTACATTACATTGTGATTGTGAAGTGTCGATATATGCATTATTGTGTATCATTATAAAGAAATTTAATTAAAACAATCTACTATGATATATTTTAATATGTAAGTTTTAGTGTTTTTATAATTTTGCAATGTCTCGCCGCTGTAAGAATTCTCCTAATGTATTCTGTTACGAATGTGGAGTATTGTACAAAATCTCAGCGCAGAACTAGTTATAAAGTCATACAATTTATATTTCGGGAACTATAGTAAATGTGGAGATACTGATAAATATTGGGCCCCCAATTTTTGCTGTGCAACCTGTCAAAGGATTTTAAAAGGGTAGTTAAAAGGTTCACATTCGTGCAAGCCATTTGCCATTCCAATGTTGTGGAGGGAACCTATGGACCACATCACTGACTTATTTCTGTATGGTTTCACTTTAAAAAATAAGCATTCTCTTCAGTATCCAAATTTGCAGTCAGCCATGCGACCTGTTAAACATAGTAATTCTTCACCGAACTTGGGTGACGTCAGTGATGAACACTGCGAAATGTTCCACGAAGACATTTTAGAAATGGAAAGGTGTTATAAAGGGAAATCAGTGACCAACATGCTTGCTGAGTACTGCTGGCAACTTTTCACAGACATTTTGGAGCCATCTTATCGGTGTAAGTCATCCAGAAAGAAGTTTTGAAAGGTGAGATTTTTGCTACAATTTAAGCATGTGTTGTAACGTAACTACTTATCTATCCTTATTAGAAAAAATATTTTAACTTTTTGGATCTTATATGATTTTGTTTTACATAGCAATATTATTGCAAAAAAAATTGAAACTAAGTGCAGATAAGCAATAAGATGTGAAATATAACGAAAAACGTTCAACATGTCGTCGCAAAAAACTGTTAGGTGATAGAGAAAAATGGACTTCAAATTCGAAATCAGCGCATGCCAATTAACTAAAATCACCTATTTTCATTTCTGCGAGCGACAAAAAGTTCAAATTTGTTGTTGTGTGTTATTTGCAGTCTGTTTATCTTACCTCAATATTAATGTTGATTTGTTCTTGAACAAATCAACATCCAAGGTTTTACATCATAAATCCAACCAGTCTGGGCAAGATGCTGAAGATGACTGATATCCAATCGAAACATGTTCAAGAACAAATCAACATTAATATTGAGGTAAGATGAACAGACTCCAAATAATATAATTAAAAGAACCTCAAAATATTACTTCCTAAAATAAAACATTAATTAACAGTGTTCTTTAACAACTTAAGGTCTCCAAAGAAAGGCATGAAAAGCCCAAAATATATTTTCCTAGTAGGACTTTTATATCTAGCTTGAAGTTCTTTTACATGCTGTATAATCTACAAAAAAGGGACCCATGGGTTTACTTACCTTCCAAAGAATTTTTAATTTCTGGGAAAAATCTGATTCTGGCTGGAATCAAACCCATGAACTAACCATAGATGAGCATTTACAAATTGTAATTACTTGAAATATTAAATTATATTATTTAGCCATTTTATTGAAGTAATTTGATCGAGTCAGTAACATCTTACCTCATTTAATATTTGTAGGAAATAACACTATGAGTTTCTTTTAATTATTATGAGCTAGTTATTTTGACTCACCTCATATTTTCTTTGATAGTCTGCAGAATATAAAAAGACTATGAGGTGAGTCAAAATAACTAGCTAATAATAATCTTACCTCATATTTTGGTAGAATTCTAGAGAACATATTTCAATATTTATTATGAGCTAGGGATTTTAGACTCACCTCATATTATTTTATTTTTCTTGCAGACTTGTTTCTTCACACTTATGTGACATTGTTAATGCCTCCCAACTAGTTTGCAAGAAAAATAAAAAATATGAAGCAAGTCTAAAATCCCTAACTCATAGTAATTAAAAGAAACCTCATAGGTTCATATCTATGAATGCATTGATGCATAAAATGTGTACTGATGCATAAGTAAATGAGTGAGTGACTTGCAAAGACATTTTTCAAGTTCAAGAATCTGTTCATGTGATAATAATTGCCAATTCAAGTGGAAATGCAGTAAGCTACCTGGACACCTTACTTTGCAGTTAAATTATGACTGCTTCAACATATATTTTTTTCTTAATTTCGTAAAATATTTATGTCTGTTACGACTTATATGTCTCTTATTTTAAATAAATAATTTGTTAATATCGTATGTTTCTTGAAATATGTCGTAAACATTTTGAGGTTAGGCCTAATAATACATACGTAACTTGGTTAAAAAATAATCTTTAATAATTAAATGAATGAATGATTTTTCTATTATTTTGTATATAATTACAATTAGTTATACACGAGTTTAAGCCTTATTAGCACTTTTGTTTGTTAAATAAATAATAATGAATAACAACTCACTAGCTAACTCACTGGCACTATCGAACCCATAGGTTCATGCTATGCGGACATAAACTCTCCATACATCCCTATCCTGAGCCAATGTTTTCCAATCATCCCTGTATAATCTACTTCCCTCAAATCATAGTTAATGTTATTCTCCCATCTCATTCTTGGTCTACCAACTGGGCGTTTTCCCTCTGGTTTTCCTACAATAACGAATTACATAAGAGCATTTTTACTTAGTTTTTAATGGGACGACAATACGAATATCAAAGAATTAATAATTTATTTTTAAAGAAATCGGTATCAAACAGAAGTCTAAAATAATAATTTTTCTATTATTTCGTATGTAATTATAATAAGTTACACATGATTTTAGGCCTTATTGGCACTTTTGTTTGTCAAATAATTAAAAATGAAGCACATAAAAGCATTTTTACTTAAGTTTTAATGGGTGATAATACAAATATTTTTTAATTAAAATAAATAGGTTTCCATAATTTCTGTCAGTATCTTCCAGAAGAGTTTGAACATAACATTTTCCAGGGCAATTCCCCTGTAGGAGTTCAGGTTTTCTTTACTTCCTTTCCCTTTGTAGATCACAGTTATAATCGACTTTCTCCATTGTTGTGGGACTGAATTATCTTTTAGGCATTCATTGAACAGACATGTTAGCAGTTCTAACAAGTCTTGAAGTGTTTCCTTAAGATGTTCAGGAAATATCCTGTCCGGACCGACTGCTTTGTTATTTTTCTCTTTCTTATGAGTTGGCTGACTTCTTCTGTTGTAATTGGGCTCATGTCATGTATGTTTGCCACATGCGGTGTGAAGTAGTTTGGCGTTTTGTCCTTTGCTCCCAGGAGGTTAATGAAGAGATTTTCCCATTGCTTCATGTTTATGAGGGCCCGATTTCTGTTTCTTTGAAGACCTTAAGATTTTGTGAGGTTTCATTTCTACCTCGGTTATTAGTTCCTGTTCTTTGGAGGTGTCACACTCTTTTCCTTGAGTAGTCTTTTATATTTCCTACGTTCTTTAGCATATTCCATCAGAGCATAGCCTTCATATTCCCTGGCGGTATGGAGGAGGAGTAGTGTTCATTGTCTCGTGTTGTAACACTCTTCATCAAACCATGGTTTTGCAGTACGTTTATGTCTGGTCAGTTGAGTGGTGGCGTGTATAATTATGTCATTCAAGGTTTTTGTTGCCCCGTCCAAGTTTCCCTGCCTCACCATATGCATTATTGACGGTAGCTTCACTTTATTTGTTTGCCATCTTTCCTTGTCTATGTACCTTGAAGCTTTTTGTGGGAGGCTTTTATCTTCTTGTTCCTGTGTTTGAGTTCTTATTTGGAACTCAGTTAAGACTGGAAGGTGCTTTCTAGTTGCTACTTTTCCCACTTTCACCCGTGCTTGGTCTTGTATATTTGTGAATACCAAATCGATTGTACTTCTTCCATTTGGTGCTATGTATGTATAGTCCTTCTCTGTATTTAGTAGTCTTAGCTCGTGGTCGAGGAGAAAATCTGTGACCGCATGAGTTCTTGCTTCCCATTTGTCTATGCGACAGTTTAAATCTCCTGCTAACAAGGTGGGCCTGTCGTTTTCTACGTTTTCCAATGCCTTTCCTAGTTTGTCGACAATGTCTTCCGGTTCGGTCTTGGGCATGAAGTATGCTCCTACTATATTCATTTCCCGTGACTACTACTAGGGTATTGACTGTATGAGCTATTGAACTGATGGGTTGGAAGTGTGACTTTATGAAGCAGCTCAATCCTCCTGAGGGGCGGCCTCTGTCTCCTTTCTTTGCTGGGGAGTGAATACCGTAGAAGCCATTTATGCACATTTCTTCTAAGCTGAATGTTTCTGTGAAGAGTAGTACATCACTCTTGGAAAGTGTGTAGGGGGGTCATGTCGATTACTGACTTAAGCCCTTCTACGTTCCAAATTATTTTTATATGTTTAATGTTACTACTGCTGTTATGTATTATGCGGTCTTGGTTGTTTGTTGCAGCAGCAGAAGTTGATGATTTTTCAAATTTCATATTAAAACTCAGAGGAGCGAAAAGTAACCCCTTCAGGCCAGAAATTTTCATTGTCCACTGTTTCTTTGTCTTCATATGGAATTACTATTTTAAATGCTTTATTTCTCCCTGGCGGTGCTAGTTGGGTGGTTCGTAGCTGGTGTCTATTATTTTGATTTCTGTTTTCACTTCTGATGTTCCTGTCGGGCCCTTCATATAGTTACTGTGATGTATCCCTCATTGCTGGTATTTCCTTCATGGTTGTTTATTGAGTTCCCTTCCGGGGGAGTGATTGTTACCTGCAGTAAAGTATTCTGCTGGGTTGCATCTTTTATCTCCTCTCTAACTAATCTATGAATATTTTCCATCATGGATTGTATCTGTAGGCTGATTTTCCCCATAATTCTCTCCTCTATTTTTAGTTCAGAAAATTTCTCTCTAATTTGGTTGGGATGGGGTTCGGACGTCAAGTTGTCTGTCTTGTTCTACTTTGATCGGTTGATCTTCTGATGACGGTTTTGTGTTGGCCATTTGCTCGGTAGGTGTCTCTAGTAGTTAGTCTCCTCCTTCACTATGCTGGACTGTTCTGGTCGGCTGATCCACGGATGACGTAGGCGTCAGTACTAGTTGTTGCACTTCCTAGCCAGTAGATGGCGCCACTTGTCCCAACATGCTGTCTACCTCTTGCTATGTAGTGTATATTTGTATTTCATTAACACCGTTCAAAGAAGATTCCTTTAACTGGTTCCTTTTCTCATTTGGTTCAATTTTCATTTCATTTAAATAGTCTTTAATGGTACTCACCACTTCGCGGATGTCATCCTTTGCTTCTTTCTTGAGATAACCCCCTATTTCAGCGATATTCTCAATTCTTCTTAGAGCGGCTTCCACATGGGTTTCCTTGTCGTCCGGATATTTAGTATCTACTTAATCTCCAATTCCATAGCATGAGAGGTCTAGAAGGCCCTTGACCTACCTGCTGGCTTCACATCCACATGTGTAAATCACAGATCATCTAGCCAATATTAAGGTGAGATCTAGTCAGCATATCAGACCCCCAGACATTATAGCTGGTTTTCTTAACCTGGAACTGCTACTTATTGTAGTTACCCAAATTCCAACAATGTTGGGTGGGCACCGGTCCCATATTGGCCAAAGATAATTGAAAAAAAAAATTCTGCTCTCATGGGGATTTGAACTTGCACCATTGCATCATGTGTTAAACTGCTTGGCTATATGCAGAACTCCCACTTAATCTTGTCAATACACTTCTTATATGTTGTTTTAATAACTCAAAAAAAAAAAAATCCCATGAGGTTTTAAACTCATATCTGCAGATCAACAGGCAGTGTGTTACCACCTGTAAAGTAAAGTGTTCCCACTACAGGCCTTGGGGTAGTAGGATGTTAAGACTCCCACTTTTTCTAGACAATCGGCACTTGATGTCAGCCAGGTTGTTAGCCCTGCATGACGGCTGCATTTACCCCCAGAACAAGCATCTGGTATTCATTTCAGTTAGAGGCTGAATCGACCCCAGGGCCATGGTGCTGCCAGAAGGTTTGGGTCAGTTTAAAAATCCTGATCCCACCAGGACTTGAACCCTCAACCTTCCAGTTTGTAGTGCACTGACTTAACCACTACGCTACGGCGTGCCCCTGTTACCACCTGACCTAACATAAAGAGTATTTGGTTAATGCAAATATATAGAATGAAACAGTGCTGCTAATATGCAGTGTACCAAATTATGCCTTTGTCAACTACAGCATATTTATACTTCTTCTTCCTTTCATGTGATAGACCTACAGGTCTGTTACAGTCTCAATCCAACGTTTGAAGGGTCTGTCCAAAGATAATTACACAAACAGCAAATCTGCTTCAGATACATCATTTTCAAATTCATAACATTTGCATACAGGAAAGAGGATGATAATTTAGCACTCAGTAAATCTCATTTAAAAACCATTTGTCATAAAATATATTTTTTTAAAAATTCTGTGATAAACAATTTATCAAATTTTAACATCCATTTGTGACTCTAGGCATAACTGTAGTAGACTCTAGTTTATCAATATTTTATTTTTAAAAAATAACATATAGAAACTCATTTTTAATGGTTTAAGGCAAGCCGATGCCGTGTCTCCTCTGCTATTCAATTTTGTACTAGAGCAGGTAATAAAATCTCTACATGATGAAAGAAGAGGTATAATTAAAATAGTATTAATACATTGTTGGTAAATATTGATGATGTATTATTATTAGGTGATCTGATAATAAAGTTATTGATAAAAATTTTTAATCAAAAAGAGATGAACAGACAGATGAATGGAGAAGACTACATAGCACAAATCTACACAAGATATTTATGGGAAACCAAATGTAATGAGGAATGGTTTAAGTTTCATAGACTGAGATGTGCAGGACATGGGGAATGGTTTAAGTTTCATAGACTGAGATGTGCAGGACATGGGGAATGGTTTAAGTTTCATAGACTGAGATGTGCAGGACATGGGGAATGGTTTAAGTTTCATAGACTGAGATGTGCAGGACATGGGGAATGGTTTAAGTTTCATAGACTGAGATGTGCAGGACATGGGGAATGGTTTAAGTTTCATAGACTGAGATGTGCAGGACATGAGGAATGGTTTAAGTTTCATAGATTGAGATGTGCAGCACATGAGGAATGGTTTAAGTTTCATAGACTGAGATGTGCAGGACATGAGGAATGGTTTAAGTTTCATAGACTGAGATGTGCAGGACATGAGGAATGGTTTAAGTTTCATAGACTGAGATGTGCAGGACATGGGGAATGGTTTAAGTTTCATAGACTGAGATGTGCAGGACATGGGGAATGGTTTAAGTTTCATAGACTGAGATGTGCAGGACATGGGGAATGGTTTAAGTTTCATACACTGAGATGTGCAGGACATGAGGAATGGTTTAAGTTTCATAGATTGAGATGTGCAAGACATGGGGAATGGTTTAAGTTTCATAGACTGAGATGTGCAGGACATGGGGAATGGTTTAAGTTTCATAGACTGAGATGTGCAGGACATGAGGAATGGTTTAAGTTTCATAGATTGAGATGTGCAGGACATGGGGAATGGTTTAAGTTTCATAGACTGAGATGTGCAGGACATGGGGAATGGTTTAAGTTTCATAGACTGAGATGTGCAGGACATGGGGAATGGTTTAAGTTTCATAGACTGAGATGTGCAGGACATGAGGAATGGTTTAAGTTTCATAGATTGAGATGTGCAGGACATGAGGAATGGTTTAAGTTTCATAGACTGAGATGTGCAGGACATGGGGAATGGTTTAAGTTTCATAGACTGAGATGTGCAGGACATGAGGAATGGTTTAAGTTTTGTAGATTGAGATGTGCAGGACATGAGGAATGGTTTAAGTTTCGTAGACTGAGATGTGCAGGACATGTGGAATGGTTCAAGTTTCATAGATTGAGATGTGCAGGACATGAGGAATGGTTTAAGTTTCATAGACTGAGATGTGAAGGACATGAGGAATGGTTTAAGTTTCATAGACTGAGATGTGCAGGACATGAGGAATGGTTTAAGTTTCATAGACTGAGATGTGCAGGACATGAGGAATGGTTTAAGTTTCATAGACTGAGATGTGCAGGACATGGGGAATGGTTTAAGTTTCATAGACTGAGATGTGCAGGACATGAGGAATGGTTTAAGTTTCATAGACTGAGATGTGCAGGACATGGGGAATGGTTTAAGTTTCATAGACTGAGATGTGCAGGACATGGGGAATGGTTTTAGTTTCATAGACTGAGATGTGCAGGACATGAGGAATGGTTTAAGTTTCATAGATTGAGATGTGCAGGACATGAGGAATGGTTTAAGTTTCGTAGACTGAGATGTGCAGGACATGTGGAATGGTTTAAGTTTCATAGATTGAAATGTGCAGGACATGAGGAATGGTTTAAGTTTCATAGACTGAGATGTGAAGGACATGAGGAATGGTTTAAGTTTCATAGACTGAGATGTGCAGGACATGAGGAATGGTTTAAGTTTCATAGACTGAGATGTGCAGGACATGAGGAATGGTTTAAGTTTCATAGACTGAGATGTGCAGGACATGGGGAATGGTTTAAGTTTCATAGACTGAGATGTGCAGGACATGAGGAATGGTTTAAGTTTCATAGACTGAGATGTGCAGGACATGGGGAATGGTTTAAGTTTCATAGACTGAGATGTGCAGGACATGGGGAATGGTTTTAGTTTCATAGACTGAGATGTGCAGGACATGAGGAATGGTTTAAGTTTCATAGATTGAGATGTGCAGGACATGAGGAATGGTTTAAGTTTCATAGACTGAGATGTGCAGGACATGGGGAATGGTTTAAGTTTCATAGACTGAGATGTGCAGGACATGAGGAATGGTTTAAGTTTTGTAGATTGAGATGTGCAGGACATGAGGAATGGTTTAAGTTTCGTAGACTGAGATGTGCAGGACATGTGGAATGGTTTAAGTTTCATAGATTGAGATGTGCAGGACATGAGGAATGGTTTAAGTTTCATAGACTGAGATGTGAAGGACATGAGGAATGGTTTAAGTTTCATAGACTGAGATGTGCAGGACATGAGGAATGGTTTAAGTTTCATAGACTGAGATGTGCAGGACATGGGGAATGGTTTTAGTTTCATAGACTGAGATGTGCAGGACATGAGGAATGGTTTAAGTTTCATAGACTGAGATGTGCAGGACATGGGGAATGGTTTAAGTTTCATAGACTGAGATGTGCAGGACATGAGGAATGGTTTAAGTTTCATAGATTGAGATGTGCAGGACATGAGGAATGGTTTAAGTTTCATAGACTGAGATGTGCAGGGCATGAGGAATGGTTTAAGTTTCATAGACTGAGATGTGCAGGACATGAGGAATGGTTTAAGTTTCATAGATTGAGATGTGCAGGACATGGGGAATGGTTTAAGTTTCATAGATTGAGATGTGCAGGACATGAGGAATGGTTTAAGTTTCATACATTGAGATGTGCAGGACATGAGGAATGGTTTAAGTTTCATAGACTGAGATGTGCAGGACATGGGGAATGGTTTAAGTTTCATAGACTGAGATGTGCAGGACATGAGGAATGGTTTAAGTTTCATAGATTGAGATGTGCAGGACATGAGGAATGGTTTAAGTTTCATAGACTGAGATGTGCAGGACATGGGGAATGGTTTAAGTTTCATAGACTCAGATGTGCAGGACATGGGGAATGGTTTAAGTTTCATAGACTGAGATGTGCAGGACATGGGGAATGGTTTAAGTTTCATAGACTGAGATGTGCAGGACATGGGGAATGGTTTAAGTTTCATAGACTGAGATGTGCAGGACATGGGGAATGGTTTAAGTTTCATAGACTGAGATGTGCAGGACATGGGGAATGGTTTAAGTTTCATAGACTGAGATGTGCAGGACATGGGGAATGGTTTAAGTTTCATAGACTGAGATGTGCAGGACATGAGGAATGGTTTAAGTTTCATAGATTGAGATGTGCAGCACATGAGGAATGGTTTAAGTTTCATAGACTGAGATGTGCAGGACATGAGGAATGGTTTAAGTTTCATAGACTGAGATGTGCAGGACATGAGGAATGGTTTAAGTTTCATAGACTGAGATGTGCAGGACATGGGGAATGGTTTAAGTTTCATAGACTGAGATGTGCAGGACATGGGGAATGGTTTAAGTTTCATAGACTGAGATTGCAGGACATGGGGAATGGTTTAAGTTTCATACACTGAGATGTGCAGGACATGAGGAATGGTTTAAGTTTCATAGATTGAGATGTGCAAGACATGGGGAATGGTTTAAGTTTCATAGACTGAGATGTGCAGGACATGGGGAATGGTTTAAGTTTCATAGACTGAGATGTGCAGGACATGAGGAATGGTTTAAGTTTCATAGATTGAGATGTGCAGGACATGGGGAATGGTTTAAGTTTCATAGACTGAGATGTGCAGGACATGGGGAATGGTTTAAGTTTCATAGACTGAGATGTGCAGGACATGGGGAATGGTTTAAGTTTCATAGACTGAGATGTGCAGGACATGAGGAATGGTTTAAGTTTCATAGACTGAGATGTGCAGGACATGGGGAATGGTTTAAGTTTCATAGACTGAGATGTGCAGGACATGGGGAATGGTTTTAGTTTCATAGACTGAGATGTGCAGGACATGAGGAATGGTTTAAGTTTCATAGATTGAGATGTGCAGGACATGAGGAATGGTTTAAGTTTCATAGACTGAGATGTGCAGGACATGGGGAATGGTTTAAGTTTCATAGACTGAGATGTGCAGGACATGAGGAATGGTTTAAGTTTTGTAGATTGAGATGTGCAGGACATGAGGAATGGTTTAAGTTTCGTAGACTGAGATGTGCAGGACATGTGGAATGGTTTAAGTTTCATAGATTGAGATGTGCAGGACATGAGGAATGGTTTAAGTTTCATAGACTGAGATGTGAAGGACATGAGGAATGGTTTAAGTTTCATAGACTGAGATGTGCAGGACATGAGGAATGGTTTAAGTTTCATAGACTGAGATGTGCAGGACATGAGGAATGGTTTAAGTTTCATAGACTGAGATGTGCAGGACATGGGGAATGGTTTAAGTTTCATAGACTGAGATGTGCAGGACATGAGGAATGGTTTAAGTTTCATAGACTGAGATGTGCAGGACATGGGGAATGGTTTAAGTTTCATAGACTGAGATGTGCAGGACATGGGGAATGGTTTTAGTTTCATAGACTGAGATGTGCAGGACATGAGGAATGGTTTAAGTTTCATAGATTGAGATGTGCAGGACATGAGGAATGGTTTAAGTTTCGTAGACTGAGATGTGCAGGACATGTGGAATGGTTTAAGTTTCATAGATTGAAATGTGCAGGACATGAGGAATGGTTTAAGTTTCATTAGACTGAGATGTGAAGGACATGAGGAATGGTTTAAGTTTCATAGACTGAGATGTGCAGGACATGAGGAATGGTTTAAGTTTCATAGACTGAGATGTGCAGGACATGAGGAATGGTTTAAGTTTCATAGACTGAGATGTGCAGGACATGGGGAATGGTTTAAGTTTCATAGACTGAGATGTGCAGGACATGAGGAATGGTTTAAGTTTCATAGACTGAGATGTGCAGGACATGGGGAATGGTTTAAGTTTCATAGACTGAGATGTGCAGGACTGGGGAATGGTTTTAGTTTCATAGACTGAGATGTGCAGGACATGAGGAATGGTTTAAGTTTCATAGATTGAGATGTGCAGGACATGAGGAATGGTTTAAGTTTCATAGACTGAGATGTGCAGGACATGGGGAATGTTTAAGTTTCATAGACTGAGATGTGCAGGACATGAGGAATGGTTTAAGTTTTGTAGATTGAGATGTGCAGGACATGAGGAATGGTTTAAGTTTCGTAGACTGAGATGTGCAGGACATGTGGAATGGTTTAAGTTTCATAGATTGAGATGCGCAGGACATGAGGAATGGTTTAAGTTTCATAGACTGAGATGTGAAGGACATGAGGAATGGTTTAAGTTTCATAGACTGAGATGTGCAGGACATGAGGAATGGTTTAAGTTTCATAGACTGAGATGTGCAGGACATGAGGAATGGTTTAAGTTTCATAGACTGAGATGTGCAGGACATGGGGAATGGTTTAAGTTTCATAGATTGAGATGTGCAGGACATGAGGAATGGTTTAAGTTTCATAGATTGAGATGTGCAGGACATGAGGAATGGTTTAAGTTTCATAGACTGAGATGTGCAGGACATGGGGAATGGTTTAAGTTTCATAGACTGAGATGTGCAGGACATGAGGAATGGTTTAAGTTTCATAGATTGAGATGTGCAGGACATGAGGAATGGTTTAAGTTTCATAGACTGAGATGTGCAGGGCATGAGGAATGGTTTAAGTTTCATAGACTGAGATGTGCAGGACATGAGGAATGGTTTAAGTTTCATAGATTGAGATGTGCAGGACATGGGGAATGGTTTAAGTTTCATAGATTGAGATGTGCAGGACATGAGGAATGGTTTAAGTTTCATAGATTGAGATGTGCAGGACATGAGGAATGGTTTAAGTTTCATAGACTGAGATGTGCAGGACATGGGGAATGGTTTAAGTTTCATAGACTGAGATGTGCAGGACATGAGGAATGGTTTAAGTTTCATAGATTGAGATGTGCAGGACATGAGGAATGGTTTAAGTTTCATAGACTGAGATGTGCAGGACATGGGGAATGGTTTAAGTTTCATAGACTGAGATGTGCAGGACATGGGGAATGGTTTAAGTTTCATAGACTGAGATGTGCAGGACATGGGGAATGGTTTAAGTTTCATAGACTGAGATGTGCAGGACATGGGGAATGGTTTAAGTTTCATAGACTGAGATGTGCAGGACATGGGGAATGGTTTAAGTTTCATAGACTGAGATGTGCAGGACATGGGAAATGGTTTAAGTTTCATAGACAGATGTGCAGGACATGGGGAATCAAATACACACATGGAAACTAATACAACAATAACTAATATAACATGATTTGAGAGAGGTGAATTATACAAGGAATGACTGGAAACCATTAGCTAAGGATAGGGATGTATGGAGAGCTTATGTCCATACAGCCATAAATCTCTGGGTTTGATAATGCCAGTGATTTGTTATTAGGCAATGGTATTATATTAATGAGTTATAAATATGGTACACAATTTTTAAAACATTTATAAAATATAACTGAAGGTATAAGTGTATTTTAATTGATTATTTATTAACCAAGTTTCCTGTGTAGGCCTAACCTAAAAATATAAAAATTATGTTAAATATTTCAATAACCGTACAATATTAACTTATTTACTTAGATTTCTTTTTAGTTTAGGCATTAACCTCTCATGGAATAACAATAATAATAGTAGTAATCAAATATAAAAGTCATAATTTCGTCTATTAATTTTGAGACAACAGTAAGCATTTCCATTTGAGAGGATCTTCACGAATATATGAAATTATTATAATTGAAATAATCGTTAGAAAAAATGTAAAAATCATTGTAAAAGGTGGGAAATAATTTGAAAAATGAAACCCTAAGAATAAAATTTGACAGGAGATTATGAAGGAATTAAAAAAGTCTCATCACAGGTTGTAAAGAGTAGCCTAATTTTACAGAAATATCTGTAGGCCTACGTAATTGAGAGCGTCCATATTCAGTAAAAATTTGCTCGTTATTTATTTTTAATTATTGTATCTTACTTTGTAACCATGTAATTACAGGTATTTTTGTTTTTAAATTTTTATTTTAGAACGAACAATATATCCATTATATAGCAGCTGTGTGCTATAATACGCCTCAGGCAAGTTGGAAACGTTTTGGAAGGCATTGAGAGCAGATTTTTAGCAGGTATTTAGTACCAACCTTGTCAGAAAAATGAGATTTATGCTTCATTAGTGAGCAACCCCCTAATTTGATCAATGAATGTTCTCACGGAAAACTCAGCTCACCAGTGATTGGAAGTAATTAAGTAAAGGCAAATGTCTTTGCATGCGGCCCATAGTGTTACTTCCTTCAAATATTAAATTAAAATGTTTGAACATGACAGCATACTATCATCAGATCTTTCCGAGTTAGAATATGAGGTAAGAAGTTACTGACTTAATTAAATTTATTAAACTGAACTTCATAATGTTATTATTTTCATTGAAATATTAATTAAAATTTTATTGTATTCACCTGACATAATTAGAAAGTTGAATTTAAAACAGTGTACACAGAGTTGAAAGACAGATGCAAATGGGAGGAGAAAATGAAACTATTTGAAGGAAATCTTAGGAAAGGGATCAATAATGAGTTTATATAAAATGACAAACTTTATTTTCTTAGAAAGTAGTAATTAACCCATTCACTGTTAGTCATTTAAATAGCCATTGCTTCCCGCAGGATACAGTATCCAATGGACCTTTAAATTCAGAGATGACAATTTTCTTGAAAGAGAGGTGTAAATGTATAATTTTTAAGATCATCATGTCCACCGCTGTGGTCTCGAGGTAGCGTGCTGCCTTGTCACGCAAAACGGGCCCAGGTTCGATCCCCGGTCAGGGCAGTTTTTCTGGGTGAGGTTTTCCCTCACCTGCAAGACAAATGTCAGGAAAACTTTAAGGCCCAAACGGTCCCCAAAATCATATGGTCATCATCATCATCCTTCACCGGTGTGGGAAGCCACCACACCTACAGTTCCCTAGTAAAGCTGCAAAGCATAGCATGAAAATGCTATGATTGCAGTGAAAGACCTGCCCTTTGGCAGAATTACTATGGATGGATCATCATCATCATCATCATAGTACATTCATGAATTTATGCCATTTGTTGACCTGTTTCGGCCTCATGAGAAACACCATCCAGAAGTCTTTTGAGTGGTCTTCTTCTTCCTGCAGGTTGATATCTTAACATTTGTTTGGGTATCCTGTGATCTTCCATTCGATGAACATGTTGCATCCATCTTGACTTATAATCAGAAATTTTGTTTTCTAAAGGTTCCATGTGTAATTCTTCTAAGATGTCTTCATTTTTTTTTTGTGATCTAGTAGTGTGTATCCTGCAGTCCTCCGAACGTATCTCATTTCAGCAGATCTAAGTCTCTGTACATCCTTCTGTTTCAACGTCCATTCTTCCGTATCTTTTAAAGATATCTTAATGAATTAAATGCCATTAGAAAGCTTTCCTTTATATATTTGTGGAACAATTTTTATTTACTTTCAAAATATTCCAATAGTCAGAGATGAATTTTACAGCTTTTTTTCTTCTAAAATTAGTTGAGGAATGTCTGTCATTTGAAAAATATTCACACAGACTGAGCAATGATATATTTTGTTGGTTGAATATATATGCATGTGCTGACAAAACATTTGTGATTATTGCAGCATATGGTTTTTATTTTTCTGTTCCCCTCAAGGAAAACTTGTTTCATAACAAGTCACTATACACCTACACTTATCTAAAAAGAAGTGAAAGAGATCTACTTTCACCTTGTAATAGTATATTTGTGCCAAAATTATCAGGGGGGGGGGAAGTGGTCTAATTATTGCAGGAACAAAACTTTTTGAATGAAGAGAAAAGGAAAATATTCTTTGTTAGGAAAAAATAGGCTGCAAAAAAAAAAAAGATTTATATGGATGCAACCAAACTTATTTATTAAGTAGACCCTCATAATACTGCTCAAATATTTTCATGATGTATATAGATTTTTTCCTTTTACTATTTTGATGGTAATTATTAGAAAACAAAGTTTGGAAATGTTCTGGTTCACACATAAAATGCTCCATTTTTATTGTTAGGCATCTGACAGATTATTGGATAAGGGTAGCCAAATTTCAAGACAATTAGTATATTTTTATTATTAATTTCATACATCTCAATGATGGATAAATCATATTTAAAGAGAAAAATTATACGCTCAGACCGGGACTTGAACCCGGGACCCTTGGTTTTCTAGTCCAAGTGCTCTACCATTTGAGCTACCTGAGCAAGTACCGATCTAAACGCAAATCTTTCTCTATATACGTTGAAATTCCCGCCCCAAATGCTTTGAAGCCTTTGCTTCTATCTTTGCAAATGGCGGCTCCTATATTAAGAAGACATATTTGGAAATTATACATTACATTATAAATGCCAGTACGGCTATTTTCAATGTTTTTATTATTAATTTCATACATCTCAATGATGGATAAATCATATTTAAAGAGAAAAATTATACGCTCAGACCGGGACTTGAACCCGGGACCCTTGGTTTTCTAGTCCAAGTGCTCTACCATTTGAGCTACCTGAGCAAGTACCGATCTAAACGCAAATCTTTCTCTATATACGTTGAAATTCCCGCCCCAAATGCTTTGAAGCCTTTGCTTCTATCTTTGCAAATGGCGGCTCCTATATTAAGAAGACATATTTGGGAATTATACATTACATTATAAATGCCAGTACGGCTATTTTCGATGTTTTTATTATTAATTTCATACATCTCAATGATGGATAAATCATATTTAAAGAGAAAAATATGTCTTCTTAATATAGGAGCCGCCATTTGCAAAGATAGAAGCAAAGGCTTCAAAGCATTTGGGGCGGGAATTTCAACGTATATAGAGAAAGATTTGCGTTTAGATCGGTACTTGCTCAGGTAGCTCAAATGGTAGAGCACTTGGACTAGAAAACCAAGGGTCCCGGGTTCAAGTCCCGGTCTGAGCGTATAATTTTTCTCTTTAAATATGATTTATCCAACAATTAGTATAGCTCCACCAAATTATGTTATTCTCCATAACAAGGGCATAAATGTAATTGATTCTGTCTGCACTTCCTAACAGCATTGCAAAAAGGGGAAATAGAAATGCTACAATTATTGTCTGTCCAATGGATCTGTGTCCCCGTAAGATATGCAAACTAAAGCCTACTTCCTTTTCTGCCTTGGCAAATCATTTCCCTCCCTGCATTCCTATCTCTCTCTTGCACTTGCACACCAGTGTTGTCAACTCAACTCTAACCTTTCATTATTCAATATTCAAGAACCATGGCACTGGGGGAAGTTTGGCAACATACCTACTCGATGGCTGCTGTGTACGAAGTGAGAGGGGAGTGCGGTGAAATAGCGTGAGTATAGATGTGTACTTTTCTAAAAATGATGTCAATGCTATAGGGGCACAGATCCATTACCTCCCCTTGCTTATGTCATATGGTGGTGTCAATCTTATCTAATTGGGATTCGAGGATGGATGTAATACAAAGAAATAAGATCCACTTACAAAAAAGATATTCAAACTGGTTATTGTACACCTTTATAATGGGGTTGTCTTAGTGGACAGCATACCATCAATGAGGACTAAAATAAAATGACAAGAAATAATTTAATTCATCAATATGATATATGTGTCCACCGCTGTAGTCTCGAGGTAGCATGCTGTCTTGTCACGCAGCGGGCCCGGGTTTGATCCCCGGTCGGGGCAGTTTTTCTGGGTGAGGTTTTTATTGGGGTTTTTCCTCACCTATAAGACAAATGTCAGGAAAACTTTAAGGCCCAAACGGTCCCCGAAATCATATAGCCGTCATCATCATCCTTCACCGGTGTGGAAAGCGCAATGGAAAGCTACCACACCTACAATTACCTAGTAAAGCTGCAAACATAGCTTGCAGTGAAGCACCTGCCCGCGGGCAGAATTACTATGGATGGATGTGATATGCTCTGGAGTTACTCTTCTTGCTTCCCACTACTTGGATGTCAAGTATCATGTATATTGCCATATACAACTGGAAAAATTCTGCATGTAGACAACATATGACACTCGATTTTCATCTCACTATATCAAATCAAATAACTACACAGAGTGCGGCTGTGATGCAGCTACTGTTAAGTCTGTCATCCTCTGCAAACAGTGGCCAACATGGGGACAAAGGCCGAGCCCATTAACCCCTTAATAATTTAGTGTAAAGTGCCTGAATGACACTTATAAAATAATATAATAATTTATACTGAATCATTCGCCCTATGGCTGTGACTGGTAGCTGTATTAGGATCCATACTATTGGCTCTGTGTAACCTAATTAGGTATATGTTCGATTCGTAAATTAATGAGTCATTTTTTAACATCGTACCTCATATTTTATGTTTCTTCAAACACGCGAACTAGTTTTCAAGAGAAGGACATCTCTCATTTTCAACCGACATTATGACTACTGGATTTTCGTTGGAATCTTCATCAATAACATTGCCATCTGGTGTTAATTTGATGAACTTTGAGATGAGGTCACATTCATCAGGAATCTCGAAATTCATTGATCTAAATTTGTTCTTCTGAATATATATCTTTTCCCAAATGTTTTAAAAGTAGGGCTTCTTTTTCAATTTTATGATTCTCCAATAAACTATGTGCTGCAATAGCTGATTTTTCAATTTCACCATTTTTAATATTTTTTAAGTGTTCCTTACTGCGAGTGTCCAAATTTCTTTTTGTTTTTGTATACTTTATTGCAGTCCTTACAATTAATTTGATAAATTCCAGAATTTTTGCTATCTGGTGTGTTCAATTTCTTATTAGTTATTAATAGATTACCAAGGCTAAATTTATTTATCGGTGCCAATGTGATATTGAATTTCTTGAATTTTTTAAAAAATTTGTATGTATTTCAGGATGATAAATAATTTTCTTAAACTGGTTTCCTTTCTTTGAATCAGATTGCAGGGTAGTGTATTCTTTCAATCTTTTTTGTTGTCTGAATTTCTTTAATTTATTTACAATTAATTCTTTTCCAAAAACCATTTAAATTGGCTATGTTCAAAATGTGATTGTATTCTTTCTTAAAATCTTCTTCATTTAATGGAACATTTAATAATCTATATATCAAACTGTTGAAAATTGCATGTTTATGTGCCATATGATTGAAACCTGAAGATTTTATATAATTGTCTGTATGAGTATCCTTCCTATATATATTGAGTTCAATTTTTCCTTGTAGTTCATTCCTTATTAAGTAAAGGTCCAAAATGGGATTTGTTTATCCTTTTCCAATTCCATAGTAAATTTTACAGCTCCATCTTGAAGCTTGAGCAATTTCAATGTATATTTAGAATTTATCACAGAGAAAATATCATCTACATATCTATACCAACATTTGAATATCCAGGGATAAACATTGGTGATATGAGACTCTAAATAACCCATAAATAAATTCACCAAAAATGGTGAAAGTGGGTTACCCATAGCCAGACCTGAGATTTGTTTGTAAAATTTTTCATTGAAGGTGAAAACATTATTATGAATGCAAAGCTTTGTAAGAATTAAATATTCTTCTATTATTTATCTTTCTAGTTTTAAGGAATTTAGCCATTTTTCTAAAATAGTTAACATCTTTCCAATTGGGATGCTCAGAAATAAAAAAATGACGTTGAAAGAAACCAATCTGTCATTACCATCCAATGATACATTATTCAATTCTTTTATCAATTCAATAGAATTTTCAATACTTTTGTTGTCGAAACTTGGTAATTCTTTAAATTTCTTTGTAAGCCATTTTGCCAAAATATAACACGGTGAACCAATATTATTAACAATGGGTCTCATCTTATTACCCTCCTTGTGTATTTTTGGGAGTCCATACATTTTTGGATTCTGTGGGTTTGAAACTTTTAACTTATATTTGTCCTGATCCTTGATGATGAATTTTATGTTTTTCAATGTACTATTAAATGATTTTATTGATTTTGGAAGGGGATTGCGTTTAATTTCTTCATATTCATTTGAATTCAATGAAAAAATTAAATGCAATCCCCTTCCAAAATCAATAAAATCATTTAATAATACATTGAAAAACATAAAATTCATCATCAAGGATCAGGACAAATATAAGTTAAAAGTTTCAAACCCACAGAATCCAAAAATGCATGGACTCCCAAAAATACACAAGGAGGGTAATAAGACGAGACCCATTGTTAATAATATTGGTTCACCGTGTTATATTTTGGCAAAATGGCTTACAAAGAAATTTAAAGAATTACCAAGTTTCGACAACAAAAGTATTGAAAATTCTATTGAATTGGTAAAAGAATTGAATAATGTATTATTGGATGGTAATGACAGATTGGTTTCTTTCGACGTCATTTCTTTATTTCCGAGCATCCCAATTGGAAAGATGTTAACTATTTTAGAAAAATGGCTAAATTCTTTAAAACTAGAAAGAGAAATAATAGAAGAATATTTAATTCTTACAAAGCTTTGCATTCAATGAAAAATTTTACAAACAAATCTCAGGTCTGGCTATGGGTAACCCACTTTCACCATTTTTGGCGAATTTATTTATGGGTTATTTAGAGTCTCATATCACCAATGTTTATCCTTGGATATTCAAATGTTGGTATAGATATGTAGATGATATTTTCTATGTGATAAATTCTAAATATATATTGAAGATGCATTGAAATTCTCAAGCTTCAAGATGGAGCTGTAAAATTTACTATGGAATTGGAAAAGGATAAACAAATCCCATTTTTGGACCTTTACTTAACCCATCAGCGAGGACATTTAAACATGGCGTTCCTTTCCCAGATGCAGAAGGAAGTGTTGATACGCCTGGACTTTTAAATATCCAAATGCAGATTGCCATACATTATGCGTTGATACATCTATGATTTTCAAGGCCTATACGGAGTTTGTGAAACATTCTGGAGAAATTATATTTGAAGAGAAAAATTTTCGCCTAGACCGGGACTCGAACCCGGGACCCTTGGCTTTCCGGGCCAAGTGCTCTACCAACTGAGCTACCGAGGCGAGTTACGATCTATACGCAAATTTTTCTCTTATGTACGTTGTAATTCCCTCGCGCCAAATGCTTGAAACCATAGCTTCTATCTTTGCAAATGGCGGCTTCTTAGTTAAGAAGACATTTATTGGGAATTTAACACTACTTTATAGCCAGTAGGGCTTCTATTGATGATTTATTATTAATTTAACACTTCTCATAGAAGGATAAATTATATTTGAAGAGAAAAATTTTCGCCTAGACCGGGACTCGAACCCGGGACCCTTGGCTTTCCGGGCCAAGTGCTCTACCAACTGAGCTACCGAGGCGAGTTACGATCTATACGCAAATTTTTCTCTTATGTACGTTGTAATTCCCTCGCGCCAAATGCTTGAAACCATAGCTTCTATCTTTGCAAATGGCGGCTTCTTAGTTAAGAAGACATTTATTGGGAATTTAACACTACTTTATAGCCAGTAGGGCTTCTATTGACGATTTATTATTAATTTAACACTTCTCATAGAAGGATAAATTATATTTGAAGAGAAAAATTTTCGCCTAGACCGGGACTCGAACCCGGGACCCTTGGCTTTCCGGGCCAAGTGCTCTACCAACTGAGCTACCGAGGCGAGTTACGATCTATACGCAAATTTTTCTCTTATGTACGTTGTAATTCCCTCGCGCCAAATGCTTGAAACCATAGCTTCTATCTTTGCAAATGGCGGCTTCTTAGTTAAGAAGACATTTATTGGAATTTAACACTACTTTATAGCCAGTAGGGCTTCTATTGACGATTTATTTATATATTAATTTAACACTTCTCATAGAAGGATAAATTATATTTGAAGAGAAAAATTTTCGCCTAGACCGGGACTCGAACCCGGGACCCTTGGCTTTCCGGGCCAAGTGCTCTACCAACTGAGCTACCGAGGCGAGTTACGATCTATACGCAAATTTTTCTCTTATGTACGTTGTAATTCCCTCGCGCCAAATGCTTGAAACCATAGCTTCTATCTTTGCAAATGGCGGCTTCTTAGTTAAGAAGACATTTATTGGGAATTTAACACTACTTTATAGCCAGTAGGGCTTCTATTGACGATTTATTATTAATTTAACACTTCTCATAGAAGGATAAATTATATTTGAAGAGAAAAATTAACTTATTTTTTCTTGCTGTGGTAGAAAAATCTCCCCCTCATGTTATGACATAATTTACGACAGGTATGTGGAGTGAGTTAGCTACTTATTAGTGAAAGGAGAAACTCTTTGTATTTTTTTTTCTCTTCAGCTACGCCCTTCCTTCAAACTAGTGAATGCCCTATTTTGCCGAAAAGAAATATCTGTAAAGTGTCCCACAGTGTGGTCTCATAACTAACCTTTCTTTCAAAACCGACGTGGATCTTGTGTTTGTAGACAAAAATCACATGTCTCAGACATTTCCAACTTCTAAAACAAATTGACGTGGCGAATTTGATGTGTAGAATTATAAAAAAAAATAAAAAATATAATAGAGGGATAATAGTAATAGTAATAATAATAATACTGGTAATACTAAAAATAAAATTAGTAATAATAATAATAATAATAATAGCAATAATAGTAATGTATGTACTGCACACTTCCAACACAGGTGCTCCCCAGCAGGAGTTTATTAACCAAGATAATCCATTCAACAAGTTTCTGTAATTATATAAATGAATTTATATCAAATAACATTTAGATTCTCAAACTTTTATGAATATTGTACATAGTGAATCTGAGTAGATTATACAGGGAATGATTGGAAAGCATTAGCTCAGGATAGGGATGTATGGAGAGCTTATGTCCGCGCGGCCATGACCCTATGGGTTCGATAGTGCCAGTGAGTAAGTAAGTAAGATGTGTGGAATTATGAAAATCTTTAATTTAAAAATATGAATGAAGGATAAATAGATAAAGTTTAGAATTATAAATTATAAGTAAACCTTTAGCAACAATTTAAAAAATGAATGCATTTAACTTATATCTTGATGAAAGTATTAGGAAATCTCCATCTACAATTAAATATAACTTGTAATTAACCGATGAAAGACGCCATTCTATATCATTCTTTGTTTCGTTACTATATTCTATAGTGCTCTGTTCTAGTACAGGTCTTTCACTGTAATCTTAGAATTTTCATGCTATGATTGCAGCTTCATTAGAGAATTATGGTGTGGTAGCTTCCCACCCAGGGGGGATGATTTTGATGGTAACAATGATGATAAAAGCTAGATGATGTCCATGGACCATTTGGGCCTCAAAGCCCACTGCATGACAAGCCAGTATTCCACCTCGATACCACAGATATAATAATTAATATTTTATTAACCCTTTCATTTTGTTATTTGTTTTATTTATTGACACTTACGCTAATTTGCCAACATGTCAACAAGATACATGTGGTTAGCACATCGCCTCAATGAGAGATCTATTAGGAAATTGAGGTGTAACTTGGAAGAAAGACAAATGTAATGTGATATCTATGTAATCTAGATGTAATAAAACATTGCAAGTCTCGTAGGCTGCTATGGGTAGGACATGTGGCATGAATAGGAAATTATATAGGAACTTCGTGTACAAAAACTAGAAGCAAAGTGCCCAGTAGGGGGATAACCATAAAGTGCAAGAAAAATATTAACCAGGATTTGAGGGAGATAAATTATACAAGACCCTCACTGCTGGGTTTCCGAGATCGAGTCTCGGTCACTCCATGTTGGTTTCGTGGCGGAAAAAACGGAGCTTGGACAGGTTTTTCTCGGGGTTTTCTCCCGTCGTCTTCCCCTGCCGCATTTTCATTCCATCATTTCTCCATACTCATCTCATCACATTCATTTCGTTCATCTGCCTCTGTGGTGGTGCGTCAGACGTGGTCGGCCACACCCTTGTCATACACAGACCTCTATATATAGCAGCTTCTTCTCATCTCATCCCTCGACCCGACCCTGACTTGGACACGAGTTGAGGATATTATTATAAATTATACAGGAATAATTGGAAAATATTATTTGGGATAGCAAAGTATGGAGATGTTATGTATGCATAATCATGACCTCTATGTTCAATGGTGCCATACATTTTAAGACAACACAAAACAAGTTGGTTTCCAATGTCCTTCATTTTTTTTAAATTGTCCCTTTCAATGAATATTTTAATAATAAATTCCATTCTCTCTACCTTCCAAATCAAGATATTGTAATTGATGAATCATTATAGTTATGGAGGGGCAAACAATTCCCTCCACTTAAAACTGCCAAATTTGATTTTAAAATTTACGAATTGTGTGACTCTAGAACTGGGTATGTGGTCTCGAGGTAGCATGCTGCCTTGTCACGCAGCTGACCGAGATTCGATTCCAGTCGGGAGAGGTTTCTTGGGTGAGTTTTATTTCGGGGGTTTTCCGGACCTGTATGACAAATGTCAGGAAACGTTAGGGCCCAACGGTACCCGAAAATCATCCGGCCATCATCATCATCATCATCATCATCATCATTATCATTCACCGGTGTGGAAGCAACGGGTAGCTGCCACACCTATAATTCCCTAGTACAGCTACAAAGCATAGAATGAAAATGCTATGATTGCAGTGAAAGACCTGCCCTTGGGCAGAACACTATAGAATAGAATAGAATGGTCATTCATTGTTTACATTCTATTAATCATAATTTGATATGTATCTAAAATAAGTTACTTGGAGAGTAGAGTTTAAAAATACTACAGCACAGGGGTACTGCATGGACTTTTAAATGACCGCACAGAAGGGAGGAAACCGGTCTCATATATGTACGGCAAACCACGCTGAGGGGTTAATAAGGAATGAACTACAAGGAAAAATTGAATTCAATATATATAGGAAGGATACTCATACAGACAATTATATAAAATCTTCAGGTTTCAATCATATGGCACATAAACATGCAATTTTCAACAGTTTGATATATAGATTATTAAATGTTCCATTAAATGAAGACGATTTTAGGAAAGAATACAATCACATTTTGAACATAGCCAATTTAAATGGTTTTGGAAAAGAAATAATTGTAAATAATTCAGACAACAAAAAGGATTGAAAGAATACACTACCCTGCAATCTGATTCAAAGAAAGGAAAACAGTTTAAGCAAATTACGTATCATCCTGAAATATATAACAAATTTCAAAAAAATTTCAAGCAATTCAATATTACATTGGCACCGATAAATAAATTTAGCCTTGGTAATCTCATCACCATCATCATCCTGCCAAGTATTAGTCCTAGAAGAACTGTTATGGCCTGAGAAAGCAGTTTTCGTGCCATCTTTTCATGGGTCGACCAAGTGACCATTTCCCATTTGGACAGTAGTTCATTATTGCCTTGGAGATCCTGGATCTAGCCATTCTTGAGACATGTTCCTTCCAGTTTAGCTGATATCTGGAGATGTAGTCCAGTATTGTTACACATTAAGTTCTTGAAGGATTTTTACATTTTTCTTTCGATCCCATTTGGTGTAGCCAGCTGTTCGGCGCATAAATTTAATCTCACAAGCTGTTAGTCTGCTTTCATCTCTCGTCCTTATAGTCCATGCTTCACTCCCATAACATTTGCTTTCAAGCCTTGGTAATCTATTAATAACTAATAAGAAATTGAACACACAAGATAGCAAAAAATCTGGAATTTATCAAATTAATTGTAAGGACTGCAATAAAGTATACTTAGGAAAAACAAAAAGAAATTTGGACACTCGCACTAAAGAACACTTCAGAAATATTAAAAATGGTGAAATTGAAAAATCAGCTATTGCAGCACATAGTTTATTGGAGAATCATAAAATTGAAAAAGAAGCCCTACTTTTAAAACATTTGGAAAAACCTTTAGAATTGACAATTTGGGAGAAGATATATATTCAGAAGAACAAATTTAGATCCATGAATTTCGAGATTCCTGATGAACGTGACATCATTTCAAAGTTCATCAAATCAACACTAGATGGCAACGTTATTGATGGAGATTCCAACGAAAAGCTGGTAGTCATAATGTCGGTTGAAAATGAGAGAGATCCTTCTCTCGAAAACTAGTTTCCATGTTTGAAGAAACATAAAATATGAGGTAAGATGTTAAAAAATGACTCAATTTACGAATTAAGAACCTCATAATGTTATTTCCCATATTTAAGTATGAGTAGAAGTATGTGTTAAAATGTACTTTTAAGGTTGTTTTTAAGTTAATTCTTCGGCTATTTGAGCTTACGAAGCTTTAACAAAGCTTCAGAAAATTTGTGCTAGAAAATATTGGACTTAAGTACCGATTGTCTAGAAAAAGTGGGAGCCTTAACCTCCCACTACCCCAAGGGCCTCCGGGCCTGTTGTGGGATCACTTTACTTTACTTACTTTGACCATATCAAGTTAGTCTGGTTCAAGCAGAGCTACATGCATTGCTATAAATTGTCAAAATCTTCACCACTTCGACTAAAAAAAGAAATTTTATTTAAAAAAGATGTTGCCCCTCTGTTTTAATTCCTTTTTGAGATATGCTACACTCATAACGTGTAGAGGTTAGATCATTATATTTTAATAGTAAGGGTATATTTACAAAAATAATATTGTTAAAAATAATACATTTAGAAAATATCATATAAAAGTAAACATGTCAAAGAGATTCTACATCCATAATTTGCTGCGGACCTAAATACTTGACATAGAAACTCCATTCATAACAGGAATGGGTTAATTCATAATAATGATTATTATAACTGAGTTTGTATTATTTAAACATTCTTACCTCATATGATGTTTAGTCGGACATATGTTTCAAGGCTGTTGCCCCGTCTTCAGCATTTCACAAACTGATTTTTCTTTAATTTGTGAAATGCTGAAGACAAGGACAATAGCCTTGAAACACATGTCCGACTAAACTATCATATGAGGTAAGAATGTTTAAAAAATACAAAGCCAATTATAAATTAAACCTCATAATGTTACTTCCTAATGAGCTTAAAATTATTATTATTTCCTTTTGATCAGAACTACATAAACAAATATCTGAGTACTTCAAGTTTTTTTTGGATTTATTATTCAAAGAATTAACTGCAAAGATAGATTCTACATTCATAATTTGCTGCGTACATAAATGACTGACATAGAAACTCCATTCTTAACAGGAATGGTTGAATTCATAATAAAGTAAATTCACATGATTATTTCTTGTATCTGAGTAGTTCAAGTTTTTTTGGATTTATTATTCAAAGAATTAACTGCATCACTCGCCATGAAGTCTTCTCTGATGTACTTGGAAGTTTGTTTTCTTGTTGCTCCTTGCATTTTCCCTGGGATGCCAGGTGGAATATCTGACATATTTTCACTCTCCAAGTTTGTATGTGGATGCTTTCTTTTCCATGTACTTCCACCTGAACCCATATTTTCCGAGTTAACTTGTAGATGTGTTTTCATTCTTGTTCTTGTAACATCTTGCTGAGACTTCTCTGCATTCTTAGTTGGTTTTACTGGAACATTTTTTAACAATACAAAGTATTAATTTTCAATCAAAGTAAAACTATTATTTATTTTAAATAATTTCATAGTGTTCCACTTACAGCATGAACAAATTAAATCTGCTTGATATAAGATGGTACCACTGGTAGTAATATCAGAAAAATTGACAGTTTTAGGGTAAGTTCAACGAATAAAAATTATTCATAAATTAATTATAGAAAATAACATTACGAGTTTTTTTTAATTAATAAATACAAATTTATTAAATGAGTCGTCTTTCACCTCATTTCATGAATATGGCTGAAGATGAGAGGGATTCCTCTTGAAAACTGCAGTTTCTGTGCTTGAAGATGAGGTGAGATATGACTAGATATTTTTATTAACTAAAATCTCATAATGTTATTTCCCATAAATAAATCATCAGTAAGTTCAACAAGTTGTCATATTTGAAGAGAAAAAGTATATGCTCAGAGACTGGGGCTAGAACCCAGGACATTAGGTATTGTATCCAAATTTGTTTTTGTACATACAGATCAATTGGCATTACAGAAAGTTCAATTTCCATAGCTTCAATGGGAGATGTTTTAGGGACACCTAGACATAATCTCATAGATGAGTTTTGAACTAGAGAGATCTTTTTTCAAATGTGTTGTAGCTCTGCCTCCCCATATACAGCAGTTTTGATCTGATTAAAGAAAAGTAAAATAGGCATAATGCATGTATATCTGATCCCCATTTTTTATTAGCGACAATCTTTAATAGGTCCACTGCTGTGGTCTCGAGGTAGCATGCTGCCTTGTCACGCAGCAGGCCCAGGTTCAATCCCGGTCAGGACAGTTTTTCTGGGTGAGGTTTTTCCTCACCTCTAAGACAAATGTCAGGAAAACTTTAAGGCACAAACGGTCCCTGAAATCATATGGCCATCATCATCATCCTTATCATTATCATCATTCACCGGTGTGGAAAGCATTTAATGCTATGATTGCAGCTTTACTAGGAAATTGTAGGTGTGGTAGCTTCCTGTTGCTTTCCACACCGGTGAAGGATGATGATGATGATGGCCATATGATTTTGGGGACCGTTTGAGCCTTAAAGTTTTCCTGACATTTGTCTTACAGGTGAGGAAAAACCCCGATAATAACCTCACCCAGAAAAACTTCCCCGACTGGGGATCGAACCCGGGCCCGCTGTGTGACAAGGCAGCACGCTACCTCGAGACCACAACGGTGGACCAGAATTACTATGGATGGATCTTTAATAGATTTAATCTATTTGTACATTGAAATAAAACATTTTCAATGTGTGTTTTCCAAATTAACTTAGAGTCAAATGTAATGCCTAAAATGTTTGGTGTCTTGTTATATTGAATCTGTTGATTGTTAAAGAAAATCTTTGGTTTGAAATTTTTAAATTGCGTTTCTTAGTGAAAACTGTACACTCCGTTTTAGAGGAAGAAATTGTTAGATTCCACTTTTGTGCCCATTTGTTGATTTCATTTACTGCTAATTGTACCTGACTCATTGCTATATTTGGATCTTTGTTAGTGGCCCAAATTGTAATATCATCTGCGTGTATGCTAATTTTTAGACCTTGTCGTTGGTGGGGGTGCTTGCGAATCACAATGATCCTTGGGCTATGCCAGCAGTAGCATAGCTACAGGTAGGGCCTCCCAAGCTGGACAGGCCAAAGGTGAGTGATCAGACTAAGAAGCAATCCAGATGGGTAGATCAGGCTCAACAGCTGTGGTGAAAGCAACTGATCTAGGGGACGGAAACCCCAAAATCAAATGACCTGGTCCTCCGAGCTGGGGGTTGGGCGTTAGGCCAGCAACCTATCACTGTAAAAACCTTTCCCGCTACATCATCTCAACACAGTACAGCCGGACAGAAACAAAGAAGACGACCACAGCAGAGAAAAAGGACTACGAATAAACTAGAGTTAGGTACTTGGAATGTCAAAACTTTATTAAAACCCAGAAAATTACAAGAATTAGTCGATCAAATCAGAAGAACTAATCTCAATATAATAGCCTTACAAGAGATAAGGTGGGCTCAAAGCGGAATAATCAACAAACAAGATTATACATTGTATTACTCTGGAACTGAAAACAAAATCGGACAAGCTGGAACAGGTTTTTTAGCCATGAAGAAATTGCAGAATCATGTTATAGATTTTGTTCATATTAATGAAAGAGTATGTAAACTGCGCATTAGGGGAAAATATAATAATTTTACACTAGTAAATCGTTATGCACCAACTGAAGATAAAGATATCGAAACCAAAGAAATTTTTTACAATGTAGTACAAAAAGTAATGGACAAAATTCCTACAAGCGACACAGTGATAGTGCTCGGAGACTTCAATGCCAAATTAGGCAAAGAAGAATCATTCAGCTCAGTAACTGGAAAACATACTCTTCATGAACAAACTAACACAAATGGTGAACTGCTATGTGATTTTGCAACGGTGAACAACCTTAAAGTCATGAGTACACAATTTCAACATAAAGAAATACACAAGGGTACATGGCAATCACCTGATAACAATACCATAAACCAAATTGATCATGTTCTGACCAATGGTAATAAACATGAACTGATAGAAGATGTAAGATCCCTCAGGGGACCAAATATAGATTCAGATCACTTTTTAGTGAAAGTGATAATGAAACAATCATTACCAACCATCTATAAAAACAAAAAGAAACAGGAGATAAATATTAAATGGAATCAAAATAATTTACAGAATGCTGCTAAATTAAAAGGATATTGTAAGACATTATATGAGAATCTGATTAAATTAGATGAAAAAGAAGATGTTAACGAAGAATGGAACTCAATACAACAAGCAATTAAAGAATCAGCTAATGTCACCATAATGAAACAAGAAGTCCAACCACGCAACGAATGGTGGGATGAAGAATGTAAAGAAGCCATAAAACAGAAGAATGAAGCAAGACAGAAAAAATTACTAATGAACACAAGAATGAATCAAGAAAGTTATAAAATCAAAAGGAACGAAGCAAATAAGTTATGTAAGAAGAAGAAACGAACATGGCTTAATATGAAACTCAATTCAATAGAACTAAATTATAAGAAAAATGAAACCAGGAAATTCTTCAAAGATGTAAAGAGTTTCCAAAAATACAAAGCAGGTTCTTTATTATGCAGAGATAATTAAGGTAATATCCTAACACAAAAAGAACAAATTCTTCAAAGATGGAAAGAATATTTCACCGAAATCTTTCATAAAGATAATCAAACAAGAATTACTATACCAGAAACTCCAAACTTTCCCAACTCACAATCAATACAACCTCCATCGTGGAACGAACTATGTTATATTATACAAAATTAAAATCAAATAAATCGGCTGGTCCTAATAATATTCCACCAGAATTAATTAAACATGGAGGACGATCATTAAAACAAAAATACATAAACTAATACTCAGTATTTGGAATAAAGAAGAAATACCAACAACCTGGAATGAAGGAATTATCTGTCCTGTGTTCAAGAAAGGAGATAAACTGTTATGTAATAATTACAGACCTATAACTCTCTTGAACATAGCATACAAGATTTTGCAATTATATTAAACAATAGACTTTTAGAAATAATAGATGGGAAAATGAGTGAGGCCCAAGCAGGATTCAGACCAAACAGATCAACAATAGAAAATATCTTTGTAATGAAACAAATCTTTGAGAAATGTCACGAATACAATATTAACTTATATAATATATCTGTTGATTACTCCCAAGCTTTTGATACTGTACATCGACACAAAATAATTGAAAGTCTAAGTGAATATGAGATACCTCAAAAATTAATAAAATTAATAGCTTTAACCTTGATAGATACCAAAGTACGATTAAAATGTAGCAACGCACTCAGCGATGCGTTTGAAGTAAACTCTGGGGTCAAACAGGGAGATCCTTTATCTACGACATTATTCTGTATAGTAATGGATATGGTCTTAAAACAACTAGATCTAAGAGGAAATATTTCAACAAGACTAAAACAGTGTCTTGCATATGCTGATGATGTAATAATAACAGCAAGAACAAAAATTTCCCTACTGGAAACCTTTGACAAATTGAAAAATGAAAGTATAAAATATGGGCTTGTAATCAATCTAAATAAAACAAAATATTTAAGATGTATGAGAAATAAAACAAATTTGACTGAACTAACTATAAATAGTGACTGTATTGATCAAATTAACTCCTTTAAGTACCTAGGTACAATACTAAACGATAATAATACTGTTGAAGAAGAGATCAAAACAAGAATATCGCAAGGGAATAAAGCATATTTTGCTAATTTTGATATATTCAAAAGCAAATTAATATCAAAAAATGTTAAATTCAAATTATATACAGCAATAATAAGACCAATCATATGTTATGGAGCTGAAACCTGGGTACTAAAAGAAGCAGATAAACTAAGACTATTAACGTTTGAGAGGAAAATATTTAGAAGAGTGCTAGGTCCAGTAAAGGAAAATGGAAATTGGAAGTTGAGAAGGAATGACAAATTATACCTCAAGAATAATAAAGAAAATATAGTTAGTTTCATCAAATCCAAAAGATTACAATGGTTTGGACATACACTAAGAATGCCAAAGGGAAGATTGCCAAATGATATTTTGAATTGGAAGCCACAAGGAACAAGACCAAGGGGAAGACCCAAGGATCGATGGGAAGATGACGTAATTGAAGATTTGAGAGAAATGGGGATTTTTGATTTGAAATCCACTGCACAAGATAGGAAGAAGTGGCGTAAACTGGTTGAGAAGGCCAAGACATTCCACTGGAAGTCGTAGAGCCTGACGAAGAAGAAGAAGTATGCTAATTTTTACAGGAGAGGTGATTATCGTAGGTAGGTCATGGAGCATAATGTTGAACAGAGTGGGACTTAATACTGATCCTTGTGGCAGTCCACAGTTATTACCATAAACCAGTTAAGGCATTTAAAGAGACTATCGTGTATGTGGCCGTTGGTCAGTTAACTCATTTTAGAGCGGGCGCGAACAAACCGCATTTATATTCTGCGCCTAAATTTTGTATTGCCTTAGTATGTCTTGGAGATCATAGATGGCATGTAAATGTACATTTTCTATTCCCATTTGACATGTTTAACCTTGGTGAATCCCCTTTTATTTTTAAAGCGAACAACACACGGAATTCATTCATCACCCAGACTTGTCTCCAGGCTCCAATGCAGTCGTATATCTTTCTCGTTATCGCGCTGTTGTTTGTGCGTGAGTGAAACCATGGCGAAAGAAAAATATCTCACTGAAGAAGAATTAGTGAATATTTTGTATAATGATGATTCAGGTGATGAACTGATTCCTGAATTAGAAGATTCACAAAGTGAAAGTGAAGATGAACTTCCACTTCCTGAAATTGATACGCCGATACCATGTGTCGTGAATGATGTCAATCACCCAAGTTATTGTCCGCCTGTTTTACCATTTACAGGGGACCCAGGGGTGAACATTGAAATCGAAATTGGTGTAGATACTGCAGACCAATGTATCCATTCATGCGCAAAACTGAAAAGTGGTCTAAAAAAGTTTTTTCTATCTTCTAGAGTGTACAATTTTCAATGCATTCCGACTCTATCAAAAAAAGAACCCCAACAAAAAACAAACATTTCAGGCATTTATGCAGACCGTGTGCAGATACTTTGTCCATGACATAGAAAAAACAGAAGCACCATCTCCTGCTCCATCTGAAGCATCCACATCAACTTCAATTATGAGCAGCCCCAAAGTATCCCCTCCAAAAAAAGCCTCAGCGAAAGATCCTCCATTTCGACTTGACGGATAATTGAAGGAACATGTGTTACTTAAATTTCCACCCCTGAAAAGTGACAGCCATCCAACAAGAAAATGTAGGGTGTGTCTGAAAAACAAAAAAGTGAGTTCAACAGTGTGGTTTGTATGAAATGTGGCGTTCCTCTGCACCTTGGAGCCTGTTTTACGAGATATCACACCATCAAATCCTATTAGGATATCTCCTTTAGGTATGTACAAAATTTGAATTTTCTAGGACTAACAGTTTGTGAATAATGGTCCATTTTCTGAAGTGTCACGAAAAGGGTAGCTGGGATATTTAAATGGCTGGCCTGTGGGTTTAAATGCCCTGCTCAGTGCCTGATACTGAATGTGTTAATGTACTTGACAGATAATAAGTGATTGTTAACAATGGCCTGAATAGTTCTTCCACTGAGAAATGAGCACATAAACTGAAGCATTCTGTCTTTTATACCCACTTTCATAAGCTGTAACACATAAGTGACTTATGTGGTGTGGTGTCATAAGCAGCTTCTAAGTCAATCATAACTGCAATAGCAGTTTCTTGTTTCATGAATCCTAAATAAATTTCTTGAGTTAAATATATTAATGCACCATTGAAGGGATCAAAGTATTTACAAAGCTAAGTGTTAGGCATCTCTTCCTTTCCCCTCAGTAGCTAACTAATGTGGCTTATGGAACCCCATATGCTCAATGCCGCATATCCTCAACCAACTTAATCTAGTCTATATCTTTGAAATCCTGTACCCTAAGATCCATAGCCTAAGTGTTTCTAATGGTCTTTTCTCCCCAAAGATTTCCTAATAAATATTTTGCAAGCATTTTTACTGTCACCTATTCGAGCTATGTGAATAGCTTATCTCAGGACAGTACAATTGGAAATTTTAGCTATATGCAAATATTTTGCATTTCCTGCTACCTTATTAACATTATCACCTAACTGAATACAAAGATTTTTCTGAAATCTACAAATTTCTTCCTTATTACTCAATAGAAGAAAATGCAATATGACAGTATAGAAGAGGTCATTCATTCCTTATAACCTAACATTTTCTGCATGCAGACTTAACTTAAACAAGCTATAATGAAAATTTATTCATTTATAGCATTTTCTGCAGTTGTGAATTCTTTTGGCGTCTTCAGGGTGAAATAACTATATTCTTTATAAAATAACAATAGGAACTAACATTATGAGGTTCTTAATAAATAAGTTGAGTCTGTTGCATTTTACTTCATAAAAGTCTAGCTCTTTTAAGGCATGTTTCAAAACACTTCTGTTTTATCTTCAGCTTGTCCAGCCTGTTGATTTTTATGACGTCGACTCCTACTCCATCTTTTGGTGGACCAAAGAACTAGCATATCAAATTTCTCTCCCCGGGAATCTCAAAATTCATGATTCTATCCCGTTCCTCAGGATGTTGATCTTCTCCCAAATAGTTCTGTAGTATTTTTAACTGTTTTAATAATTTGGTGTTCACATCAATTTTGTTTTTCTGAGCAGATGTGAGCAGCTACTGCAGATTTTCTACTTCCCTTTTTTTATATTTCTAATGGTTAAATTTCTCTTTGTCAGAATGAACAGCTACTACAGATTTTTCCACTTCTCCTCTTTTTTATATTTCTAATGTGTTCTTTAGTTCTAATGGTTACATTTCTCTTTGTCAGAATGAACAAAGAAATTTAACCATTAGAAATATATATGTATATATATAAAGGGAGAAGTACAAAAATCTACAGCAGCTGCTCATGTTTAAAATATAAAATTGATGTAAACACCAAATTATTAAAAACTAAAGAACTCACTGTTTGGGAGAAGAACTACATCCAGAAGAACAGGGATAGAATCATGAATTTTGAAATTCCCGGGAAGAGAAATTTGATATGGAAGTTCTTTGGTCCATCAAACGATGGAGTAGGAGTCAACATCTAGGGTCAACAACATAAAAATCAACAGTCTCGACAAGCTAAGGATAAAACAGAAGTTTTTAAACATGTCCTAAAAGAACTCAACTTTCACGAGATAAGATGCAACAGACTCACTTTATTTAATAACTACATTTTTTTTCCTGATGGTGGCAATAAAGTTCACAGCCTGAAGTATAATAAATGAATAACATTTTCATTTAGACAGAAGCCCACAAAATTATAAATAATAAATACTGGAAAAGTCAACTACTATGAAATTTAATTCTAATATGGCTCTTACAGCCTAAGTCAGACTCTGACCTTTGGGGTTTCTTAACCAATCTGATTTAGTTATGCTTAATTTCCCTACAGATGACATGTGGTTGGCATGTCATGTCAATGCACTCTAGTAGGCAACTAAGGTATTTTTTTATGTTTTTTATTCTAAATTTATCACTCACACTGAAGGAAAAATTAATATTTGAAGAGAAAAATGTATGTCTGAACTGGGATTTGAACCAAAGATCTATAGTTTTATGCACTATTGGCCTATCTTTGAGCCATCTCAATTCAAATGTTTTTTTTTTCTGATCGCTAGGAGACAGAACATTTATTCTCACTGCCATCTGGTAGCTTCTTACTCAACAAGACATTTTAACCCCTCCATGTGATTTGCCGTACATATATGAGACTGGTTTCTTCCCTTCTCTGCAAGCATTTAAAGTCTATTTAGTACCTCTGTGCAGTAGTATTTTTAAAGTCTATTCCACCCAGTAACTTATTTAAAATATATATTCTGAACAAATAAAATTTAATGAAACTATGTTTCTACTCTTACCTTGCTTATAAATATTCTTTGTTCATGGAAAATTTCATATCATCCTAGAAATCCAGAAGGGTGTGGTACTTCTTGAAACATCCATCTATACACAGCCCTGCTTGACATTCACTGCACCAATAAATTGGTTCTCTTCTTTTACCTTTTCTGGCACACACAGCACATCGTTTTTGTGGTTGTGCCTTCTTTCCCATTGCAGGAATCCTTTCGGGAAAGTGACGTTCTATCAGTCTTTGGATGGGTGGCTGTGTTGACGGGCGGCCATATACACGATGCAGGATAGAGGGTTCACATTTTTCCACACGTCCTTGAATAGGCAGGAGTCTGAATTTAAGGGAGTCCAGTTTCATATTTTCTTTTTTTGTGATTTGTAGATCACAAAAGCTTTGTAAATTGCCACATTTAAATGTCTTCTGAAAAAGTTACCATTTTTGTATCTATTTTTCATTCTAATAAGTAGGATTGAAGAATTTAATCCATAAGATCAACCCCACCTATATTTACATTTTAATCACACATTACAGCTGGCTTAATTTCCAGCTTTCTTTTTGTTTGTGGTCTATCACATTTCTTGGCTGTGGTATGTTTGATCATTGTAGTCCGTTTCTTTTTTTTTCCCATGCTAATATGGTTTCATTACTGGGATGTTGTGCAAAATGTTTTACCTTTTTTTAATTGGACGACTTTTATATAAAAGGAACCAAGCGCCATTTTTAACATTTCTGAGATATACCCATATGTGAACTCTTATAACACATAGAGTATTATATTTAAATAGAACCAAGTGATATCTAGACTGTGCTGGCATCTGTGAATGCTTGAAACAACTACCAAGTAAAATGTTCATCATCTGTTTTTATTTATACAGAACCAAGTGATTTTTGGCAGTTGGATCTGGTACATAAAACAGTTGCCCCTGCCAAGAATCAAAAAAAAAAAATATTTTTTTACAAGAGACATATGTGGGTATATAATAAAGTGATCCAGTCAGGAAAAGAAAAGAAAAGTTTCTTTTATCTTTGTATAGAAGGCACTGCAGGACGTGCTTGGAAGTGGGTTCCTGCTTGCGAAACCACATACTTTCTCATGTTGGAACGAATGTGACAGATCTGACTCATGTGGAGGGCAGAACCAAAACATAAAAAATGTACTTATTATTCCGATTTTGGAGATGTAGAATCGTAGAATCTGCCCTCAAAATTCAACAATGACTATAGGCCTACACTTTGGAGGATTACATTAATGTGACTAAGGAAATCGAAAAAAAAAATGATCACAAATAGGAAGATGGACTCTGAGGGAAATAAAATCAATTAGCCCACAGTTTGTGCTATTAAACTTGAGAGGACCAAACCATTTGTTCCTCAAATGAAGAAAATTTCATTCAAGTAGATATTAAGAGCAAACAATGAGGAAGAAGATGAGGCAGCATTCATTCGGCTAAGTAGATTTCCCTATGGCCTGAAGCAAGGAAAAGCTTAAGGATCTCGAATATGTTCGCCATCTTATACCAAAAGATATCTGGCCTTTCTAAATGAAACTAAATTCCAGTACTGAGGTTGAAGATAACATGATGGTTTTGGAACGGTGTTGACTTTAAAATAGAAGGAGATGAATGAATGGAATGCTCATAATGTTATTGTTTGAAAAGTTATATTCATGTGTTCCTCACATATAACTATTCATATATATATATATATATAATTTCAAATTTAAATAATAATTTATATGATGATCTTGTAGAAGATTTCTGGGCTGTTTGGCCGTGGTCTTGAGGCTTATAGTTCCCCGACGTTTTGCCAGAGACTACGTCCGGCATCCTCAAGGGTTGTCTTGAGGATGCCGGACGCAGTCTCTGGCGAAACGTCAGGGAACTATAAGCCTCAAAACTACGGCCAACAGCCCAGAAATCTTCTACAAGATCATCATAATAACTCCAGCCATGAAAGCATAAGTCAATATAATAATTTATGTTAGTTCCCAATGATTTGTTGTCAAACTTAATTTGGTTCCTTTAAAATAAAATCAATCAGAATTTATTTAAAGAGAACCAACAGCCATTTTCAATTATTGGGGTATTAACAAAGGGACAATTTTAATGGAATGTATAATAGTAAAACAGCTTAATATGAACTTAAATCATCCTAATACATTTTTCCCAAAAAAATGAGGTTTTACATTTTTTAAACAAGAATAAAGAGGTTTTTCTCAGTTTTGAATTAATGGTGGTTGGATCCTTTTATATAAAAGCTGTCCAATTTTTTCTCCTTTATTAATTTTGGAACAAATTTTCTATTGTCTCTGAGAATGCCATAAGACAGATTTTAGAAAAGAAATGGGAATATAATGGTACTGTACATCAACTATATGTAGACTTCAAAAAGAGCATACAATTCAATTAAGAGGGTGAAGTTATATAGTATCCTGCTGGAGTTCGGAATTCCTAAAAAAGTTAGACTTATACGAATGTGTCTAAATGGCACAAAGAGTTGGGTGCATGTAGGCAAACAGTTTTTGGATAGTTTTGAAATCCACAATGGGTTGAAGCAAGGAGATGCACTATCTCCTCTACTATTTAATTTTGTACTAGAGCATGCCATCAAATCTTTAGAGCATGAAGAAGGCCTACAACTGAATGGTATTAATAAGCTGTTAGTTTATGCTGATGATGTAGTACTATTGGGCGATAGCGAGAAGATACTAAAGGACAACACGCACACACTACTGAATAACACTAAGAAATTCGGACTGGAAATAAATATCAATAAAACTAAATATATGGTCACACATAGAAATACATTATATAATGGAAATGGACAGCTAATGACAAATGAGGGAAATTTTGAGGAAGTGGCCGAATTCAAATATCTAGGAACAATAATCACAAATAGGAATGAGATGCACAAGGAAATTAAACATAATTTCATTACAGAGACTCATGACTTCCCAACTCCTTTCAAAAAACTTTAAACTGAAAATATATAAAACTATTATTCTACCAGTTATATTACATGGATGCGAAACATGGACTCTTACTTTAAGGGAGGAAAGGAGATTATGAGTATTTGAGAATAAAGTTCTTAGGAACATTTTTGGACCAATGAGAGATGAACAGACAGGTGAATGGAGAAGACTGCATAACAGTGAATTACATGGTATTTATAGGAAGCCAGATATAATGAGAACAGTTAAGTTCCATAGACTGCAATGGGCAGGACATGTGGCACAAAACAGGAATGAAAGACGTGCATGGAAGCTTGTTGTAGGAAAACCAGAGGGAAAACGGCTAGTTGGTAGACCAAGAATGAGGTGGGAGAATAACATTAACTATGATTTGAGGGAAGTAGATTATATAGGGGATGATTGGAAAACATTGGCTCAGGATGGGGATGTATGGAGAGCACGACCATGAACCTACGGGTTCGATAGTGCCAGTGAGTTAGTTAGTCCATCCAAATGTGTTCACTGCCCAGAAGACTCTCTGCCAATTTTATAACTACTGCAGCTGTTTTGTTCACATACACAGTGTCAAGTTCCATTCCTCAGCCAGGGTAAACAATGAATGACCATATATACCCAGTTCTAGACTCTCACAATTCATGTTTTAATACAAAATTTAGCAGTTTTGAGTGGAAGGAATTGTTTGAAAGATAAATGCATCTTCCATAAACATAGTGATTCATCAATTACAATATCTTCATTTGTAAGTTAGAGAGATTGCAATTTATTTAAATATTTAATGACAGGGAAAATTTTAAAATGTTTTGAAGGGCCTTGGAAACCAACTTGTTTTGTGTTGTCATTGAAATAATTAAATATAATAATCAATTCAAGTCTTTCCAAGGGAATTTTTCACTAAAAAATGGTGTAAAAATTAAACGATTCTTAAAAAGTAAGATCTTAATGTCAGTTTCTGTACAATACCCATCAGAATGGATATAACCGGAACAAGGCACATCTTACTTATTGTTGTGTGCTTCCATTGTCTGAGTCTAGAATGGAAAGTGAATGAATCAACTGATTTTAATATTGACTGCTGTGTAGGCCTATATCTATTTGTTTCATCAACAATAAAATTCAGTAGCATGTGATCAAATATTTCCTTGAATATAGTAACAATATTCCCAGAAATATCAAACTGCTGACCACTAATGTTACAAAAAGCCTCTCATATTAAATTAAGTGTCCATATACTGACACAAAATCTGTGGACACTCCCCCTAGCCCTGTGGCAGCCAAACTATGTATTAATGTCTGTATATCTCCCTCATCAACACAACTGATTACAATATCACTATCATGAAGAGGTTGTGCATAATCAACAACAAAGAAATTATCATCACTATCTGAATTAAATGCTAAATTGCCATATTCATCAATCTCGACTAAAATTTCATCATCAAATTAAAAAATTTCCTCTTCAGAGAACACAATTTTCTTTATAAGCATGAGCCATGGTTACACAAAGACTCAGAGAATGAATTTTTTAAGACAAAAATATGAAGACTATACAATGCGACACTAAATTAACATTAGAACCTATCTTTGCCTTTATCCCTAAAATTTTTATATTTCACCACTAAATTGAATAAAAATGCCTTTATTTCATTCCGAGAAACTAAAATATTTACATATTCATTTTCATTATCTTGAACAGTATGTTCTTGAAATACTTTTCAAACAAAATCTAGCTTTTAAGCAAAAAGCTTTAAGACGATCACCACGCCTGGAAGATCTTTCAGAAAACCAGATGCATGGTACGCTATGTTAAACTCCTACAGACTTCGAAAACAAAAACCCCCCCTAGTGCGTGTGCCACTTTCAATTGACCGGCTGTCTTTACTTTCATTCATTTAGAACATTGCATCATGCTAAAAGTTGCAGCTTCCAAGCCATCTTGAATTAAACAGAGGATACAAGAATTTCCCCATTTCACATCGGATAGAAAAATTATATTCCATGACATTTGCAACAAAAAGGTGAGTTAATTTTGTTTCATATTTCCCTCTGCAGATTTAATTTTAAATACACTAAACCAATAATAAAAATCAATATTTAGTAATTATTTTATAATATACTATATGTAACATAATATTTCATAAATTTGAAACTTTATCAATTAATCAAAATAATAAGTAATAATATATTTTTAATTGATAAATTCGTACTAAAATTAGTAAACCTGAATCTGCTTAAATATATTGTTACGTGTCACATAACGATGTTTGAATTGCGTGGGCTGGGCAACAATTGCCTGTTAGAGGACCCTAACAAGCTGGCTGAAGTGTCTGGAGTGTGTTGCCAGACATTTCCACCACCATCTCCTTCCTCCTTTCAGGCTTCAAAATATCTCAAAGCTATTTCTAGAAGTTTCTAGCACTTATAAGAGGGCAGAGGCAGGAGCCAGCCAGTGTGTGTATGATGATGGTGACAGTCAGTCTCACGTTGAACAGTGTAAAGTTAAGAGAATGAGATATTGTGGCGAACTTATTCAGCAGTGACTGTGAAAATAGTTGTAACTGCGATAAAAATTAAAAGAAGATTAATTATGAGTTTTAATTGTGAACAAAAGTTTTACTGATAATTGTGGAAAGAAATAAAGTGTTGAGTGAAATTTTAAACAAATTCAGTGTGTTTATTTATGCCAAAATAAATGCAAAGGAAAAATCCTGCCATCCTAGTGATAATATTTTTTAGAACCCATTTTGCATGTGACCGGAACTTATTTTAGGCACCTAATATAAGATTTTTGGAATCTAAAAATTCAAGGTCTAGTAATAACAAGTAAGTTCTTCATCGTGTTTAACAAGCTAGTTGTAGGCTTTGGAAATCATCATAGATGTACGGCAACCTCATATGGAAATTTAATGTTTTGCATGTAAGTACGTCAAACCTCAGCAGAGTTTTGAGCAGACATGTAATTGCCCACGCTGATTGGGTTAATAGAATTTTTATACAACTATTATAGCCAGTTAAGATTATAATTTTCAATGTTTTTATTTTTATTTTATCACTCACACTAAATGACAAATTAATATTTGAAGAGAAAAATTTACACCTGAACTGGATTTGAACTCGATACTTCTGGTTTTACATACCAGTGCTGTACTTTTGAGCATCTCAATACAAATGGAAATTTTTCTCTCTCTTACACAATCTCCAATCACTGCGAGGCAGTGAATATTCGTTCCCAATGGCATCTGACGACTTCTTATTAAAGAAGGCATTATAATGGGACTTTTACACAACTATTATAGTCAGCTATCCTTATATTTTTAATTCATCACTCACACTGAAGGACAAATTACGGGGACATAAGCAATGATGAAAAATCCCATTATTTAAAAAAACACAAATTTTGTTATAAAATATCTTCATAATTAATGGTTTATTTTAGGAAGTTATATTTTGAGCTTCTTTTAATCAATTTTTTTTTTAAATCTGGTATCATCTTATCTCAATTTAATGTTGATTTGTTCTCGAACATGTTTCGATATATCTTCTATATCAGCCTTGGCGACTGATGAGTTTTATGTTGTGAACTCTGGATGTCGATATCAGCTCCCTCTTCCGGCTGACGGAAGAACCTCCATACAAGGTCACGTTCAGCAGAAATTTCGAAATTCATAACTCTACTTTTGTTCTTCTGAATATAATTTTTTCCCCAAATGGTGAGTTCCTTTGTATTTTCTAACTGTTTAATAATTTAGTATTTGAATTTACATTATGTTTCTTGGCCCAAACATGAGCAGCAACTGCAGATTTTTCTATTTCCCCATTTTTAATATTTCTTATGTCTTCCTTGGTTCTAATGTTCAGGTTTCCTTTTCTTTTTCCTATATATATATATATTTTCACAACCAGTATATTTAATTTGATATATTCCTGATTTTTTCCTTTGATCAATTTCTTCATTTTTATGGTAAAATCAAATGTTTCCTACCTCTCCTCATACAATCTTCTAAGTAGATCACGATTTCGAGACCATAACGGTCTCATCTTCAGTACTATTTTGGCAACTGATGTTATGTCGATCGGAAGAAACCCTTCTTCACTCTGTTGGTGGACCGATGAACCTCTGGATCATATCAGAATTTGCAGGAATTTCGAAGTTCATAAGTTTTCCTCTTTTTTTTTCTGAATGTGGATTTTTTCCCAAACCATGAGTTCCTTTTTGTTGGTTTTTATTAGTTTATTTAAACTGTGGTCATTTTTCGGTGCTATTTTAATATTAAATTTGTCAAATATCTTTTGGAATTTATTGTGTGCCCAAGGGTATAAAAAAGCGGGTTTGATGAAAAAATTGTACAAAAAAGAATAGAAAAGTATAAGAAAGAAAGTAGGTGATAGGCCAAACGATAAAAGTTGAAGGAGAAGATAGATGTCGGATCATGTTTGAATAAAAATGCCTTTATTTCATTCCGAGAAACTAAAATATTTACATATTCATTTTCATTATCATTATCTTGAACAGTACATTCTTGAAAAATGATCAACAAAAGCACTCTCGAAATAGAAAAACCACCCATTAAAAAATACAGGAAATTCACAATAAATTCCAAAAGATATTTGACAAATTTAATATTAAATTAGCACCGAAAAATGACCACTGTTTAAATAAACTAATAAAAACCAACAAAAATGAAGAATCATATTTAAAGAGAAAAATTATACGCTCAGACCGGGACTTGAACCCGGGACCCTTGGTTTTCTAGTCCAAGTGCTCTACCATTTGAGCTACCTGAGCAAGTACCGATCTAAACGCAAATCCTTCTCTATATACGTTGAAATTCCCGGTCTGAGCGTATAATTTTTCTCTTTAAATATGATTTATCCATCATTGAGATGTATGAAATTAATAATAAAAACATCAAAAATGAAGAAATTGATCAAAGTAAAAAATCAGGAATATATCAAATTAAATATACTGGTTGTGAAAAGATATATATATATATATATATATGAAAAACAAAAAGAAACCTGAAAATTAGAACCAAGGAACACATAAGAAATATTAAAAATGGGAAAATAGAAAAATCTGCAGTTGCTGCTCATGTTTCGGCAAAAAAACATAATGTAAATTCAAATACTAAATTATTAAAAAGTTAGAAAATGCAAAGGAACTCACCATTTGGGGAAAAAAAATTATATTCAGAAGAACAAAAGTAGTTATGAATTTTGAAATTTCTGTTGAACATGACCTTGTATGGAGGACCTTCGGCCAGCCGGAAGAGGGAGCTGATATCGACATCCAGGGTTCACAACATAAAACTCATCAGTCTGGTCAAAGCTGATGATATAGAAGTTATATCGAAACATGTTCGAGAACAAATCAACATTAAATAGAGGTAAGATTATACCAGATTAAAAAAAAACTTGATCTTAATAATTACCTCATTTTCTTTAAAAAATTCTCAAAATGTGTCAAATTGAATGAGAAGTTTACATAAACATAACCTAGAAACGATCATATGTTTGTAGCAACATGACTGCATCCAGCATCAATCTATGACTAATACAAAAAGAAAATCAGTGCACACTCGTGCAGTTTTTCTAATATTATTATTACAAAAATAAAAATTGTTATAGAATGCTCTAGACAACAGATTATTCCATATTATCGGAAAATCCATCCAGATACATTTATAATGTTAACTAATGTCAGCTAACCTAACCAAATCTCAATCTAACCTGCCCAAATGTACCTAAATGTAATTTTTTTCACGATTTTTAGGTTATATTTATTGCCCTCTAGCGGAAACTTTGGTAAACTTGGTACGTTATTGCTGGACTAAATCATGGATAATGCCACCAAGCATTTTGCTATAGCATACACATAAACGACAACTATCGATACGTTTATCAACTAGTGGTCTGAGTGAAATATATATGGCCTCAGTATTGCTCATCGTTGCTAGCTCAGCCTAAATTAATATTTGAAGAGAAAAATGTATGCCTGAACTGGGATTTGCAACCAAGACCTCTGGTTTTACACACTACTGTTCTACATTTGAGCCATCCAGGCATTTCAGTTCAAATATTAACTAAGGTATTACTGGGATGATTGGAACGTTGCTTAAATTTTGCTCAGTGCCTACTTTTTCAGAATTGATCTTTTATGAGGCTGAAAATCTTCAGATTTGGGATCCACAGCTTGAAAGTCCCTCCCAAAGGACTTGTCCCTTGGTTTTGAAATTCCATCTATTACCATTAATTTTATTATAGAATATAGAACCTTTTTTAATTTAAAAGTTTTAATTTCTGAAATATATGGATATTCATACTGAACTTTTATAGGGAAAAAAATCACTATAAGGTTAATTTAAGATTAAATTAAAATTCTTCATATCTCACCTAATATCCAGTCTTCTAATTATACTGCAGTTTCGAAGCCTTGGTATCTTCATCTTCAGTAATATCTATCGACTGATGTTATGTCGATCAGAAGAACTACTACTTCTTCCCTCTGTTGGTGGATTGATAAACCTCCAGATCCAATCAGAATCCATGGGAATTTCAAAGTTCATAAATTTTTCTTTCTTGTTTTTTTTAATGTGGATTTTTCCCCCAAACCGTTATTTTTGTTTTTCTATTTGTTTAATTAGTTCTAGCTTTTGATTCAATTAGATGTTTTTCAGACAAGCATGAGCAGCTACTGCTGACTTTTCCACTTCACCATTTTTGACATTTCTAAGATGTTCTTTTAACCTTGTTTTCAAATTTCCTTTTGTTTTTCCTATGTAAATTCTGTCAGAATCACTGCATTTGATCTGATAAATTCCTGATTTATATTCTTCTTCAATTTTTTTCATTTTTTTTATTGGTCTTAATTATGTTATTTAGGCGGTATTCATTCTTCAGTGCCAATCTTATATTAAACTTTTTGAATTTTTTTTTTTAACTTGTGGTGTTTCAATGGATGGTAAGTGAATTTCTTGAATTTTAATTTTTCTTCTGTTTGTTTTATAAGTGTGCTTTCACTAATTAATTTTTGTCTTTTAAATTTATTTATTTTCTTGTATACTATATTTTCTTCAAAGCCATTTTCTGTTGCAACATTAATTATGTATTCTTTTTCATAATTTTCTTTGTCCATAGGTATATTTACTAATCTGTGTGTCGAACTATTAAACACTGTCTCTTTGTGAGCAAAATGGTTAAATCCCAAAGCTTTAATATAGTCATCTATATGTGTATTCTTTCTGTATATTTCAAATTCTATCTTGTTTTCTCCATTTCTTGTTAAATTTAGATCTAAAAAATGAGATTTGTCTTTCAATTTAATTTTATAGTTCTACTCTGTGAATGTTCAAAGCATCCTCTATTTTGTTTATTTTTTATTATTTCACTCACTGAGTGAAATAATAAAAAATAAACAATATTAAAAAACCTCATAGTGATATTTCCTACCTACATCCTCTATTTGTTTATGATTCACAATAGCAATTACATCGTCAACGTATCTACACCAAAATTTGAAAATTAAAGGGTGTCCACTTGTTATTTTTTGCTGAAAACTTCCCATAAATAAATTAGCCAAAAAAGGGTGATATGGAGTTTCCCATAGAAAGTCTAGAACTTTGTTTATAAAATTTTGTATCATACATAAAAAAAAACACTTTTTCAATGCATAATTTGGTTAAAATTATATATTCCTTTATGTTATCTTCCTCTAATTTGTTTTTGTTTAATCATTTTTTCAAAATTTCAATAGTGGTTTCTCTAGGGATGCTGGGAAACATCAAATGACACTAATCTACGGTTCTAATTGTATTCTCTAATTTTTCTGAACTGAAATGAGTTATCGATTGAAAGGTTATCAAACCCTGCCATTTTCTTGTATTCACTACATAACCATTTGGATATTTGTCATGACCCAAAATTTAGAGGCTTTATAAATTCCTTTTTTATTAGACTCATAAGTGATAGTGTGATAGCCGGAAATTATAGTTATCAAAAGGGCATTAGTAAAAATTAATTATTCTCCTATAAATATTTGGTTATTATAATTGTTAGGGATTTTAGACACTTTATTTAATATAAATGTATATCTGCTTGACGTGTACCAATCACGTATCAGCACAAAAAGTTATTCTTACCGTTTCCATGTCAGGTGAAAGCAACCCACTTAGAAATATATATAAACTCATGGTTTCAACCCCTAAATCATCTCGTCAGGGGTTGGAGAGATGGCTCTACACCCCATGTAGCTCGACACAGAAACTGGCCTACGACTCCGAGGACGTCTATAATGGTCGCATGTAAGTCTGCTTCAGATCTTTGTACTTTACACAGAATATGTGTTGTTTGGTCTAATATTTGTGAAGGCTAGAACTCAAGCATTAAGATATCCAGTCTAAGAGGCTTATTAAAGTCTTAGTTAATATATTTTTGTTCAGGCTCATTTTTAGGTCTTGTAGATTTCAGAATATTTCAACTTGTCTTTCTTTTATAAACTCTCTCACATTATTTTAAATTGTTAAATATATATTTTTGTTTTATATTTACTTTATTTATGTGACTGCCTTTAATTCCTTAGTTTTTGCTATCCTTTGCAGGGTTATCTAAATCCTGACCTTGATTTAATGTTAAGCCCATCTCATTTTTTGTGTCCTTGGCTACAAAATATATCGTGCTACCCCTTACAGGAAGATGGGCCTCGTGAATAATAAGATATGTAGGAGACCCTATACTGTTAATAATGGGCCTCATTTTGTTTCCACCCTTATGAGATTTTGGGAGACCATGAATTTTTAAGGTTTGAAACCTTCAGCTTAATTTTTCTTGTTTTGTTAAAATTTTATTTATGTTCTTCAAGGTGTTTTCAACTACTTTAATACTTTGGGAAGTGGATCGGATTTTAGTTCAGTATATTCTGTGGATTCCAAAACTTTGTCCATTCTATTTTTATAAACTTTTTTTCAAAAAGTTTAATATAAGATTGGCACTGAAGAACGAATACAGCCTAGACCAGAAATAGGATAATTAAAGTCGGCAATAAAAATTAAAAAATTGAAGAAGAAAATAATTCAGGAATTTATCAGATCAAATGTAGGGATCATGACAAAATTTACATAGGAAAAACAAAAATAAATTTGAAAACAAGGGTGAAAGAACATCTTAGAAATTTCAAAAATGGTGAAGTGGAAAAGTCAGCAGTAGCTGCTCATGCTTGATCTGAAAAAATATCTAATTGAATCAAAAGCCAGTCTAATTAAACAAACAGAAAAACAAAAAGAACTCACGGTTTGGGGAAAAAATCCACATTCATAAAACAAGAAAGAAAATCTTATGAACTTTGAAATTCCCATAGATTTTGATTGGATCCGAAGGTTTATTGGTCCACCAACAGAGGGAAGAAGAAGTAGTTCTTCTGATCGACATAAAATCAGTCAACGAGATATTACTGAAGATGAAGCAACAAAGGCTTCGAAAATGCAGTATAATTAGAAGACTGGACATGAGGTGAGGCATGAAGTATTTTAATTTAATCTTATATGAATCTTTGTTCATTTGAAAAATTTGGATTATGACATGTAAATAATTAGTTGATCATGAATATGTTAAAAATATTAACTTTTTACAAAGGTGCATTCACTAGATATGAAGCAGGTCTGCTCTAATTAAATACTTTTATCTCTCTCAGTAATTTAATAATCTGATAATCATGATGAAAATTAAAGAATACAGTTTAATTTCTGATGAATATATTCCATGGTGCGACAGGCCTAATCTAGTACAACTCAGAAAAAAAAAATAAAAATCCCAACTCAAATGAATGTAAGCCTCTTAAATAAGGAAAAATTATCCATAGTAATAAAGATAAAAATAAACTAAAATTAGGGGCAAAATAATAAGATATATAATTAGAAGTTGACAGAAATGTTTCTTTCTTTCTAAATAACTTAATAGCATCTCTAGGTCATTGGATAATCAGCAGCTGCAACCTCACATCCACTTGTAATTTACAGAGGTGGATGATCATCTAACCAGCATAGGGATGACATGTGGTCAGCATGTCAAGTCCCCTAGCCATTACAGCTGATTTTCCCAACCTGAAGCCACTACTTAATGTAGCTACATAAATTTCTCAGTCCCATACTGATTGAAATTCCATGAGAAAATATCTTCCCCCATGGGGACTCAAACCAATGCACAGCTCTGCACCAAGACATCATGCCTTAAACCACTTATCGCAGGAATTATTATGAATATGATTGGTGATAAATGTAAGGCATGTAATTTTTAAGGCCTATGCATGAGGGACAATGATGCTGTTCCTCAATCATAGAAGGGATCTCAATTAATATTCTTTTAATTCAAATTTTTAGAAAACAGAAGTTGGATTTTTATTATTTTTTATTAAGCTTATGGCAGTGTAATTTATCCTTAGTTGTTCTTAGATAGCTTTTTTTTTTATTTCATCTTATTAACTTGTGTATAACTTAAAGCTTTATTATTTATATTTAATCTTACGTGATTGAGCAGCTTGTTGGACTGTTATACCACTACTTCCCTGGCTGCTCGTACTGGCTGTTTGTCCTGAAATAGTAAGCAAATTATACAAAATAACTGAGGAAAAATTGCTTTTTATTTTTTCAAGAGTTTCTTAGTTCTCCTATTCAAAATTCTTCATACATTCATATGGTATCAAATTTCTTTCAGTCATTTAGGGTAAACTTTTAATTTAGAAGTCTTCAACATGGCTTCCTTTACCCAGTAATGTAGGAACATCTCATTACTTTTAACTTTGTACAAAAGTCTAACACATTTATTATCATAATTTTGTAATATAATTTATTAGAATTCATGTATAATAACCTAAAAGCTAACCTAACTTATTTAAATTACTCTAACCTGTGTAAGTAATAAATAGAATGGCATTTAGACAATATTAAATTACAGGTATGTAAATAAATTATACTATACATGTAAGAAACTAAAAGCTAACGTAATTATGTGTAAGAAACTATTACTCTAACATAGTTTCTTTAGTGATGGTCCGCAGATTTTCTTGTGTTTTCATCTTTGGTGATTCTAAGCTTCATTTTACCAAATTTATATCGAAAAGGGGACGTCTCATACAGTAAACTAGTGAAATGTGTATTTTGTAGTGCTTATAAAATGTTATTTTACTGCTTTGTTTCTGGATGATCCGCAATTTTTTTTTTTTGTGTTTTCATGTTTAGTAGTTCTAAGCTTCATTTTAAAACCAAAATTCGGATCTCCACTTTTTGCGCCATAACCGTGAAGTTTGCTTTCTTGACATATCTGATAATGTGCTATCAAAAAACTTCATAAAGCCTTCAACACGTAGAACTTCAAAAAAATTGTTGGGTGACCCAATGGAAACTTTTTCAGTAAACCCTTCACTTGTGTCCAACATAATGCCTGGATGAGGGATGTAATGATATGATGCCCCTATTATTGAATGTTTGTGATATACATGGATGCTAACTGACCTAGCCTGTCATGAAATGGTGAATGACATGAGTATGGAGTTTTTGGTAGGAGGAAACGGGAGAAACCTGCCAAGGCTCTGATTTGTCCGCCACAAATTCTACTTAGAATGACCAAGAAGCAAACTCGAAACGCAGAGATGGAATATGAGAGCCTAACCACTTACACCATGAAGTTACTTATTTAGTTTGCGAAATTAATTCTTTAGTATACCATTTACTAGATGATATCACTCTTTTATGCCTAAACAAAATGTGACCTAGTACTTTACAAAAATTATAAGGTTAGGGTTAATAAATTTTTGTTAGCTTTCAAGGTTTGAGACTGATCAATATTACTATTTTCAACTAGCTTAAGTAGCCTAAATGGGGGGTTTACATGTTGACTAAGAATGACATAAAGGACATAGACATCTAGTAAACTGCAGTTTGGAAAGAACAAAATGATTAACTGATATAGGATAATATATAATCACAGTGCACGAGATGTAAGAAAGTGATTGACACAACACAGGGCGATGAAGGAGGTCACCTGATAACTAGAGGGCGGATTTATATGCGCTAAAAACCATAAATATATGCATGCAACTATGCAGCAAAAAAGTTGAAAATATGCTCTTAAAATTAAAAAAATATGCACAAAAATTAATTTTCTACTTATAGTAAAATGCAGTATTTTCTCACATCATTTTAATAATTTTTTATGAAGCAACAATTGTAATATTTTTTTTGCTTTTTCGCTCCTAATTGAAGTTAATAATTGTATTTTATAGTGTCATTCTCATTAATCTTGTCTATAATACCTTAGGTTGTATATGAAAAGACATTCAGTGCAGAATTATATTGATTTAATAATGTGATAAACTGATAATAAGTTATTTAAAATACTCACATGTTTAATATTTAATTTTAGGAAGTTATATTTTGAGGTTATTTTAATTATATTATTTTTAGTCTGAACATCTTACCTCAATATTAATGTTAATTTGTTCTTGAACATGTTTCAAAACAATTCTGTTTTATCGTCAGCTTTTCCAGACTGGTTTTATTTATTTTGCATTATGTTGCACAACCTGGATGTCGACGTCAGCTCCATCCTGTGGTTGGCCAAAGAACCTCCAAACAAGGTCACGCTCCATCGGTATATCAAAATTCATAACTCTGTTTCTGTTCTGCTGAATATCAATTTTTTCCCAAATAGTCAGCTCTTTTGTATTTTCTAACTGTTTTAATAATTTAGTGTCTGAATTTATATTATGTTTTTCAGACCAAACATGAGCAGCAACTGCAGATTTTTCTATTTCCCTATTTTTAATATTTCTTATGTGTTCTTTGGTTCTAATTTTTAGGTTTCTTTTTGTTTTTCCTATATATATCTTTTCACAACCCATGCATTCAATTTGATATATTCCTGATTTTTTATTTTTATCAGTTTTTTCATTTTTGTTGCTTTTTATTAGTTTATTTAAACTGTAGTTATTTTTTAGTGCTGATAAAATTAAAGTCAGGAATATATCAAATTGAATGCATGGGTTGTGAAAAGATATATATAGGAAAAACAAAAAGAAACCTAAAAATTAGAACCAAAGAACTCATAAGAAATATTAAAAATAGAGAAATAGAAAAATCTGCAGTTGCTGCTCATGTATGGTCTGAAAAACATAATATAAATTCAGACACTAAATTATTAAAACAGTTAGAAAATACAAAAGAACTGACTATTTGGGAAAAAAATTATATTCAGAAGAACAGAAACAGAGTTATGAATTTTGATATACCGATGGAGCGTGACCTTGTTTGGAGGTTCTTTGGCCAACCACAGGATGGAGCTGACATCGACATCCAGGTTGTGCAACATAATGCAACATAAATAAAACCAGTCTGGAAAAGCTGACAATAAAACAGAATTGTTTTGAAACATGTTCAAGAACAAATCAACATTAATATTGAGGTAAGATGTTCAGACTAAAAATAATATAATTACTCACATGTTTGTTGCAGACTTGGCATAGGACAATTTTACCATTTGTTGGTTAATGTTGAATTCCCACCAATCCATTGATGAAGCAAAGATATTTCATTGGATTTTTCCTTCGGCATTGAAAAACACTTGTCTTGGTACACTAACACTCACAAAATGGTATTTGAGAAAATAATTTAAACTTTGATTCCCAATTTGTTTTGTCACCATGGTCAGTAAGGTACAACAGGCTTCCTTTGTGTGAAATGAAGTATATTTTGCACACATAAAAATATATTTCAGGAATGATTTTCGAGACTTTGTTGTGTATGCCGACAGTGTCAATAAAGCTGATGTTCAAACTTCAAAGAATATTGCCGGTTGAAAGCGAAAGCAAGAAAATTACCACCAATAAACTGTCCATTGTTGGCAAGCACGTTCATATCTTCCAAAATCTTCCTTTCAAGAAATGGTTTAGGCCAGATTGTTTTATTGACCTGTTGAGATTTAAAACTGCAGACCCCTACTTGTCATTGCCACTGTGTACGAAAATGCGAAATAGGGATGCTGGCTTTCTATGAAAACAAGATTGTCTTCATTTGCAAAAATGTGACAAAATACTAGCTTTAGTATGATTTACCTCTTGTTTAGCTGAGACTAATCGAACCCCTTTTGATTTTGCCAAGAGGGAATCAGAACTGGTTTCTGGGTTCAATGTCAGAAATTTGTCATTTTTATGGGGTTACAAACTAATATCTTAATACTAAATAGAGAAAAAAAGTATAATATATGCATATATTAGTGAAATATGTGCTAATCCCGTGAATATGCATTAATATGCACTAAAAAATGACATGAAATGCATTTTCCTCTTCCATTCATATGTTTATCTTTGAAGGAATAAAACATGCACCATTCATATGTTTATCTTTGAAGGAATAAAACATGCAAACATGCAGAAATCTGCCCTCTACTGATAACAAATCATAATCTGTTTATCATAAGATTTCAGGAATCGACCATTCTGTGTTGACTCAATTCCTGTCTCATGCCTGCAGTACACTGTGCAAAAAAGGACTTAGTATTAATCATAACAGTTTTAATCTGTATCAAGTTATCAGTAACAAACCTTCCTCTGCATGGCTAATGTGTGATTAACATATCATAGTAGTGAAAAATAAAATGGTTTGGGTGTACCACCATTGGAGACCGATAGCCAGTGGGAGGACATTTGATAATGCTGTGATCGGCTCTTCTTTAGAATAATTTACCCTTGATTTTCGAGTTTCTTGTTGTGAATTAGAAGTCTTATGTATTTACTATCATTTTGAAATATTTTAAATTTTTTCAAACAACTTTTATAACATTAGAGGGACTTTAAGCCGTGGATCCCAAGTCTGAAGATTTTCAGGCTCGTAAAAGATCCTTAAGACTGAATGAAAAGGCCTCTAAGCAAAATTTACCAAATTTTCCCGTCCTAGTACTACCTTGGTTTCCTAGATGTCAGTATGAGGCAGAACACTGACCACAGACCACTCAAATGACATCTATAAAAAAACAAGTGTAACTAAATTAGTATGGTTCAAATTCTTCCCCGTAGGGGAAGAGCGCCTAAATCTCTGTTAAGGGAAACATGGGCTTACAAGATACAAGAAGAAGATTTTAGAATTTTTAAGTATTTATTCAAATACACATATTGTTATGGTGACTTGCTATTTTCTCCAGAGAGTTATTATATAGTTGGAACCAGTGGTTATCGATGGTTGTGATTATTAAGGAGTGAAAAAAAGGGCATTTCATGGATCCACCATAGGTTTTAGTAATTGAATTAGGTTAAATGTGAGTTAGTTAGTTAGCTTTTAGATTCATTACATTTTAAATGTGTCTAAATACATAAAACAAAAAACAAATTGAAACAACGGATAAGGTGGAGAAACCGTCACACATGAATTCTTCTAAGTTCTACAGAATCGCAGTGCGCATGTGCGAGTTGCTGTAATGGTTAATGTAGCTTCTGGTAGATGGCTCTGAAGTCGGCGTCAACTTTGGGAATAAATTCCCAAAAGCTAAAAAAATGGACGTAAACTAACTTTCCATGGGTGTGGTGTACAAACCGTCACACAAAATTTTCAATCTTTTTTCTTATTCCACTCATGCACCAAACACTTTTAAAACATTTTGCAACACTTTTAAACACGTTTTAAACATCTTCCAATGTTGCAACAATCTTTTTTTTATATTTATATATTTACGTAAAACATGATCGTACTACATTGCTTACTTGCTACTTTCTGCTATTTTCCCTTCTCTTCCTATGTTGTTCCAACGTTGCCACCATCAACAACCCAATATACTCCAGATGTTGCCAACATCACTTCCATGTTCCCTGGATTTCACCTACATTTGAGTAATTGATTTGTGTTACAGTGATTTAGGTTTGGTTAGCTTTTAGGTTCCTTGCTTTTTAAATGTGATTTGATACGTAAAATAAATTACCTCTTCATATCTGTTATTCTATGAAAAATTCAAAATGTCGGACGGTTACCACGTAAAATCATATTTCCACTAGTTCATTTTGTGTTAATTATACATATTTAGACAAGTTCTGGGAATTTTGTGTCAATGTTGGTCATACTGGTTTCACATACATATACTGCCAACTGCTAGAGGTTGCATTTATCTTTGTGGGATTACATGAAGCACTAGCGCATGCGCACTGGGATTCTATAGAACTTAGAAGAGTTTATGTGCGATGGTAAGTACACCTTATCCCTTCCCATTTCCTAACCTTAACAAAACAATTTACATGCATACTATTTAATAAACTATAAACTAATTTTACGTACACTAACACTAAATAATGGTTCGGAATTATTTTAGCAGATGAAGCATTTCCGCGCCTGTAGAACTCGATCTACAATATTCGCGTAATTTAGAAATATTTAAAAATCGTAAGAAATGTTTATAAAACGGTTCCAAAATGTTTAAAATAGTACCAAATGTTGTTATAAGTGGTAAGTGTTTAGTGCATCAGTGGCATAAGAATATTAAATGGAAAATTATATGGGACGGTTTGTACACCTCAGCTGAAACAATAATAGATATGTGGTTCGATGATGGGATATTGCTGGCTCTATAAACTCTGGCGCATGCACACTGTTGTTCTCTAGGACTCTGAATATATATCAGGTAAATTAAAATGGAGAATCCCCCTGCTAAACATCAATCACTTTCTTGGATCTCTTACATTACAACTGTACATATACTTACTAGGTAAAGTAGGTGTATAATAAAAATCAGGAACATTCAAAGGATCGTCATCAGGATCACTTGTCCGTCTACTCGATGTGTCTTCATCTTGGACCGAATTTTCTCTTGCATCAGTTTCTGCATCCTTTTCTTTTGCTGTAATTGTCTTCTTTTGAAGTTTAGCTAAGGGAGGTGGTGGATTTTGTGGAACTGATTGTGCAATGGGTTTTATTATAGTTACGTTGGGTAATATAATACATAACATTTCTAATGTTTGTTTGAATTCCACAAATTCACTCTCAATCAATTTCGTTTTTCCATGAAATACAAAATCGAATATAAGTTTGAGTACATTATGATTTACATCCGGTAATAATATTATCGTTGGGTGATTTCCTTCACTCTCGGATAATAGTAATTTTAGAAACGGGCTCAAACACGATATGATGAACTTATTTGCCAATACTAACTTCCCCTCCTTACATACAAAAGTAACGTCTAAATAATCTTCCTTATCAAAAAATGTGTGTAATGTGTTTATCATTGAGGAAACATGGTCTGGATTTTCCAGTCTTACATATTGTTTAAGCATGTTTGAATAATGTGTAAAAAATACGTAAAGTTTACCAAGTTCACTATCTCCAATTTTTATGTAACAATCCTTATCCAATTTATTCTTCTAGGGAGATTTTACAATATTGTTTGGCCGCGTATTATACCGGTCAGCTTCAGATGGCTCTGTACATAGAGAACCGTAGTGGTGATGGGCATAGAGAAACTTCTGTGGTGATGGGTCATTCGCGAACGAACTGCTTCAATGAAGCGCTTCGTTTCTATGAACTCCTCACTCGTGAAATGTCATTCGCGAACGACACTCACGAAGCGTCATTCACGAATGAAGTCGTTCGCGAATGAATGTCATTCAAAAATGAAGTGTCTGTGTGTCACACAGTGTGTGAACCATAGAGAGCGGTGTGAGAGAGGCAAACTTCACTCCCCCCCACTATTTGAAATATTTATTTATATAAATGCAGGGGACTTGACAGAAGTCATTGTCCATAATTATGAGAAAACAAAAATATATACAATAAATTAAAACAATAGAACATTATAACAAAACAGAAAGTTTGGCTCTTGCTTCCCAGTATCTATCCAGCGTAGCACAGTGAACTGCCTGACACTCTAGCAGGTTGTTTCTGTCCATGTTGGTGTTCGTGGAGCACAGTGGGCAATGAGGACTTCTGTAGATTCCAATCCGATGTAGATGAGATGCAAGACAATCATGTCCTGTGTTTAGTCGAAAATATGCTACAGCTTCCTTTCGAGGTGCATCTGGTGTAGTGTGTATGGTGTTTTTCCACTGTTTTTCTTGAATTCGGATCTGAAGATTGGTTGAGAATGTGTTTTTTTGTATCATTTGTTTGATACAGTTTATTGCTGAGCGATAAGATGTGTTTAAATTAAGTTGCTGTAAACACATTGCTCCTCGTTTTGCCAGCATATCGGCTATTTCATTTCCATTGATTCCGCAGTGAGATGGTGTCCATTGTAATACTACTGTCTTATGTTTTTGATAAAGGTCAGTGAGTAGTTTATTGCAATCTACTACTTCCTTGCTTTGAGCTGATTTGAATGATGTTATTGCTTGTGTGGCAGCTTTGGAATCAGACAGAATGGCGATATGGTCATTGATTTGTTGACGGCATATGATTTGTGAAAGTGGAGTATGAATTGCCTTTATTTCTCCATCACAAGCCATTTTATTTGGTCCAAGTGGAGTGTATAGAGAGAAGAGTGAGCAATGTACTCCAGCTACCACAGGGCCATTGTGATCGAGCTTAGAGCCATCTGTATATATATATATATATATATATATATATATGTAACCATTTAGAACAGGGATATTTTGTTTCTATTGTTTCCAGGGCACATAATCTTAGTACTTCAGGGTTGGTGTTTGCTTTAATCAGTCCTTCTTCTAAGAGGTCTATACTGTGCATAGGGATGTAGAGATTTAGAGGGTTATCTTGTACAGGTAGTTTTTCTGGGTTATTTTGTATGTGATATTTATTTTGTAGCTCTATAGCATGTTGCAGAAAGCCTTGTTGCGTTTTCAATTTTCTATCATTGTTATGATAATTGGACCAGTAATTATCATCTGGGAGTCTGATCAATTTTTCATAGAGGTTCATGGATGCCATCTCAATCTCTGTTTTGATGTCTAGGTTCTGTGTAAAAAGCAGCAACGCGTCTATTGGAGTCGTCTTGATTGCACCTGTAATGAGCCGAAGGATTTGATTTTGTAGTTTCTGTAGTTTCGTAAGCTGCTGAGAAGAAGCTTGTGATGAGTGGTTCGCAACAGTAAAAGATCATTGGTTTAATGTACATTTTATAGGTAATGTTCAAGGTTGACGTCGCACTACCCCAAGTGCTTCCAGCTAGACGTTTAAGTACAGAAAGGCGTTTTTGAGATTTTGTGATTATGTTGTCTATTTGTTTTTTCCAGGTTAGTTTACAAAAAAATTACACCAAGGTATTTAGAATCATGAGACTGTGAAATTGGTTGATTGTTCAGTAAGATATTAAATTTTGGGGCTTGATGACACAGTGAAAATACTTGGTAAGTCGTTTTATTAAGGTTGAATGTCATTGTATTTTCTCCTGTTTGAAATATTGAGGGACTGATTTTACTCTCTCAGAGCTACCAAACGAGCGATGTTATATATTGTGTGATGTAATTTTCATTCCTTTATTTTCGTAAAAAAATTATTCCTAGAAATTATTTTAAATAGGCCTATCTACGGTTAGTAATTATGTAAAATTTGTTGATGCAATATATTAAATTATCACAAATATTTCATGCAACAATTTTTGTTACCTAATTTATGTAATATTTTATAAATTTCAGTATTGAATAATTAATTTCTTTAAAACATAACACTGTTTCTATAATACTATTATTACATAAAACTTTTCTCATTACAAGATTGCCACAAGGACAAAGTGATACAGACAATTAATTTTCGAAATTGATTAAATATGAGTTTACAATCTATACCACATTTTGTAAATACATTTAAAAAATATATTTTTTCACATTTTTCGGTATTATCGCCTAACTATGATGGTTGTCCGTTTTTATAAAAGCGGGTGTCGCGCGACAATGCTTGACAATGATTAACATGCGGAATTATTAGAGTGGCGGTAGTCAGCATCTTTATATTTAATTGTATATAACAGCAGCGAGCCGCTGGACAACCATCATAGTGAGGCTATAATACCTCAAATTCTTTGTGGTTGAAAATATTTCAGCCTACATAGGTCTATTAATAGGAAATAGCAGCAATATTATGATCTAATTCTATTATAAATAGGCCTATATTTTATCAACATTATTGAAATAAAATTGCACATTTCCTATAAATTATCTAGCAGTTTCACCAGTAAAACTGTCAAAATAAAACATTGCTATTATTAAATTAGATTATAACAACACTTAGGCTCCAGTTATTACGTCCGTAACACGACAACCTTTGTAGGTTCATTGTATCATAGTGCCCTTTTTAATGTGTTGTTAGTTATGAACACATGAAAATTAAATATATTATACGGTGTTACGTAGTCTGTATTAGTGTTCCTGGTTTCTATATTTCAAGATTCACACACGAGTCATATCGTCATTTTTAGGGCTGGGCCCATGGCCTAAAGAAGGGGCTATAACTCTCCATTTTAGATTATAATAAAATATGGGCTCATGATTTCAATGTCCGTAACACGGCATCTTTGTGTAGGTTTATTTATATTATAGTACCCGTAGTTTATTATGAATTATGGAAATTAAATCTATTCTACAGTGTTATATAGTATGTTATGGTATTCCTGGTTTCGACATTTTAGACATTCATACATTATTCATAGCAAATCGCCATTTTTAGGCTGGGCCCAGGGTCTCAAGGAGGCGTTTACAACCCTCGTTTGTGCCTATTCTGCAATAAGTTGTTACATAGGCTCCGAGTCGTGAGGAAGTATATGAATGTGCCCCCCCTCCCGAATCACCTCGATCAAATATTTTAAACTCCTGTGATTTTCCAGACTAGACTTTTTTTCCCTAAATGAGATGAGGGGAAGGGTTGATATGAAAAGAATGAATGAATAATAAACATGAAATTACATGATAGGGGGAAGATAAGTGGAGAGTGTTGAGAGGTGAAACATTCGAGAAAGGGAGAATCCCAAGAAAATCCTGAAACATTCCAGTATGGCCCACCACCAATGTCCCTTTGGAACCGACAGGATTCAAACCTGGAACCCCAGTCGGGATAACCACGCATTTACTGAGAAGGCAACGTCGACATAATAATGCAGACATTTAAACTTTAGCATACGTTTAAGATATGATACAGGGATTTAATTGTAATTATTTTACTTTAGATATAAATTAACGTTAACATATTTGGATTGTTCAAATAATACTAACAGCACAAGTATTTTTTGTTTATTTTTATTTATAAACGTTTTATATCTACGATCATAATGCGTCAGGAATTTTGCAGTTTGTAGTAATTTATTTTGTGATTGAATTATGATTAGTGATGGATGATAATGAATTTTTGCTTAGCAATGTTTTGATGATTGAACAACCATGAAAACTTCATGTAATTTGGATGGGGATTTAAACTAGGTTCCTTAAGATTACTAATTTCCAATGCTGCCATCTAAACCAACTCGCTCAGTAGCTAAAGTTAAGACTTGATTTACATTAATTATAGATAATCAAATTGTAATTTACTATATTAAGATTTGCAGGTATGATTTAATGTACTACAGTATATCTAGACCGTCTTCTAATAAAATTGTTGAATCTTATTTTCTAATACGTGTGAAGTTGTAGATATTTATAGCGATATAAAGACGAATACATTTATGATTCATGGAGCTATGTTTAATCTACAAACATGAATAAAATGATAGATTTCATTTAATTGTGCATTTTATATTTTAAAATTATTATTAAATATAAATAAAAACACAACTATTGGGTTTATTATTGATAGCATTCCACCTCTGTGGTCTCGAGGTAGCGTGCTGCCTTGTCACGCAGCGGGCCCGGGTTCGATCCCCGGTCGGGGCAGTTTTTCTGGGTGAGGTTTTTATCGGGGGTTTTCCTCACCTGTAAGACAAATGTCAGGAAAACTTTAAGGCCCAAACGGTCCCCGAAATCATATGACCATCATCCCTATCATTATCATCCTTACCATTATCATTATCATCATCATCCTTCACCGGTGTGGAAAGCAACGGGAAGCTACCACACCTACACAATTCCCTAGTAAAGCTGCAAGCATAGCATGAAAATGCTATGATTGCAGTGAAGGACCTGCCTTCGGGCAGAATTACTATGGATGGATTGATAGCATTCGTAATAATATGAATATTTAATTCCTTGGAATATCTCTTGATTATAAATAAAATCTATAGAGTAGCAGAAAAAATAATAATTGGGTTTGAGAAATAAAGGAATGTTCTCTAGTAAATTGTATGAGCTTCAAAGAAGCAGCAATGAAGCTTTGTTAATAAAACTGTGGCTTGGGCTCGAGAAGTAAAAATATAATTCGTGCGTGGCTGGAGCAGAGAAAACCCAGGCTGGAGAACGAACGAACTGCCTCTGCTTGTGAAGTAAAGAACGTTTCGCGAGTGAAGCGCTTCATTCTAGTGAGTAATAGTGAATGAAGTACTTCATAAGAATGAACTACTTTTCCCACCACTAGTTCGTTCTTTATGTTCACCCAGGCCTACCAACATGCACGATTATATATTTTTATTTAGTTTAATTCCTTATTTAGAATAATATAAATAAACAGTAGTGTATTTTTTTACATTTAATTGAGGATATTACATTATGATTTTTTAAAAATCTGTTACATTTTCATATGTGCTGAGTGGGTAATATTTATTGTGGATGAAGTTGGTGTACGAGAAGGAGGCCATGTGGCATATATTGTAGTATACGTGAACCTCTATAGTCGATAATTTGTTTTTGTAATTAAGTTATTGCAACGCTTCTATTTATAATATAATCGTTATGAAAATATATACGAACGAAAGTAATACTCAAACCCTTAAATTATTAGCGGCTGCTAATTTTTCTCATGATGTGGAGACGGAAATGGTGAATGTGAATGGTAAGTCTAGGTTAATTATCCATATTGCATAGTCTGACCGGATAAAGTATCGTGGTTAACATGTTCACCTCTGATTCCGAAATTACCGGGTTTGAACCACGGCGGAAAAATTCCTGAGTATTGGTTCATTCAGAAGGGAGGCCACAGATCCCATGCCATAGATTTGCGGTTGAGGCTGAAATAAGAGATCTCTGGAAAAAAGATTTTGGCTCAAGTCAAGTATTTATCGCTCACGATTTTCCATACAACATTCTTATGTTACTGTTGCACTACACTTTTATCATTTGTAATAACGTTTCATGCTGTTAAAATTTTGCGACGATTCTTTAAATATTTCTTAAGTTTTTTGGCTAAATTTACCAACATGTGAGAATACTTTTTCAGTACCCTCATCTCAGAATTTACATTTATATAATTTAGTATTTACACTACCTATTTTTGGGAGTTGCATTTTTTACAGGTTTTCATAGTAATTCTCCTGAAGGCTGGTCCTTCGCTGCATTTTCATGCTATGCTTGCAGCTTTACTAGGGAATTGGTAGGTGTGGTAGCTTCCAGTTGCTTTCCACACCGGTAAAGGATGATGACGATAATGATAATGATGGCCATATGATTTTGGGGACCGTTTGGGCCTTAAAGTTTTCCTGACATTTGTCTTACAGGTAAGGAAAAACCTCACCCAGGAAAATACTGCCCCAACTGGGGATCGAACCCGGGCCCACTGTGTGACAAGGCAACATGCTACCTCGAGACCACAGCGGTAGAGTACTTAAATTGTGTTAGGTTAGCTTTTAGATTGGTCTTTCACAGATTAGAGTTCTTAAATTACATTAGATTAGCTTTTATGTTGGTTGGCAACTCGAGTTCAAATATCGTATATATGTTGGCTGCATCTTGTGATTCCATAGTGTTATTTTTCTTGCCACATATTCAAAAGTATTTCCTGATTTTTAAATATTTATATAATTATACAAATATTGTGAATTAATTTTGGCTGATGTTTCCATTAAGCGCAGTGAGACATTTTTGGAAGTCCGAGGCAGACACCACGTGCATGCAAAAACAGGGTTTTATTTTCAAATTATTTCCCACCATTTACAACAAATTTTACATTTTTTCTAATGATTATTCGAACATGTTAATTTTAAAGAATATTCTATACAACAACAGTGCAGCCAACATAGAGTATGTACTTCAGAATTTGAGAACTTACTATTATATATTTTTGGGCATTGCATTCTTTCACAGGTTAGAGTGCTGAATTGCATTAGGTGAGCTTTTAGATTGGTCTTTCACAGGTTAAAGTACTTAAATTGTGTTAGATTAGCTTTTAGGTTTGTTAAGAAGCATGTATAATGTTGGCTACATCACGATATTCCATAGAGTAACCCGCTTCCCATTTGTTGGCGCATGCGCGTGGTGCCTGGGACTTACAAAAAATTCTCATTGCGATTTAATGGAAAGATTATCCTTAATTTCTACAAAATCGCAGAACCTAACAAAATGTTAAGGCTGAAGCTTCCATTAAGTACAGTGAGAATTTTTTTTTAAATCCCAGGCAGACACCATGCACATGCGCCAACAGGGTTTTATTTTAAAATTATTTCCCACCATTTACAATAAATTGGTTACCTGATATATTTTCAGAGTCCTATAGAACAACAGTGCACATGCACCAGGGTTTATAGAGTCTGCGATAACCCACCATCGAACCACATATCAATTATCGCTCTGAAATTTGAGTGATCAATCTTTGCAATCCCCAAATTTATGTTAAACAATTAGGTCTGTATTAATAATATTAAAATTACCAAATGTTTATTAAAAATGGGTATACACTTACTTATCACTCCCTAATGCCAATCCAACCAGCGATTGAAAAATCACAGACTAAGTAACATACTCTGTGGAGAAAATAGCAGTCAGTATCACAATATTGTCAAACAGTGTCATAATGTTGTGATTTGCATATTTAAATAAATACTTAAAATTTATCAAATGTTATAAAAAATGTTTGAAAAAGTTAGTAAATGCAGAAGAATAGCTATAATTTTCAACAATAAACTGAAAAATCAAGGGTAACCATAACTGCTGTTCAGCCCAACAAAATTTTACATTTTTTCTAACAATTATTTCAATATATTTTTCTATCATAATTAACTATATACAAAACATGTAGACTAGGCAGCCATATTGATTTTAACGAATATTCTATACAACAACAGTGCAGCCAACATAGAATTTTGGAACTTACTATTTATTTTTGGGCATTGCATTCTTTCACATTTGCTTAAATTGCATTAGGTTAGCTTTAGGTTGGTCTTTCACAGGTTAGAATACATAAATTGCATTAGGTTAGTTTTTCGGTTCGTTAAATAGCGTGTACAATGTTGGCTGCATCGTGATATTCCATAGAGTAAACCACTTTGCGTTTGTTGGTGCATGCATGTGGTGTCTGCCTGGGACTTAAAAAATTTTCTCACTGCGTTTAATGGAAACTGTATCCCAAGTTTTAAATATTTATATATTTATTCAAAAATTGCTATGTATCTATCATTGAAGTTCTATAGAATCACAGTGCACATGCGCATTGTAACTTCCATTTGATGTCAAAGAAATCGGTGTCACCAACCTTCACAATTAATTCCAAACCATATTTTAAAAAATTAACCTCATTTTGTTAGGTTCCGATGGGACAAGTTAGTGTACCCAAGATCAGTTTATTAAATAATAAGCATGTAGTTTCTTTTGTTAGGTTAGGAAGAGGGAAGTTGGTGTACGTCCATTTCTTATAAAAAATTGGGAATTTATTAATTTATCAAATGTTATAAACCTCATTTTGTTAGGTTCCGACGGGACAAGTTAGTGTATCCAAGATTAATTTATTAAATAATATGCATGTAGTTTATTTTGTTAGGTTAGGAAGAGGGAAGTTGATGTATGTCCATTCCTTATAAACATTTGGGAATTTTTAAATTTATTGTGAAAATTGGTAATACCGATTTCACATATATATCCTGCCACCTATTTAAGGTTACGTGAAGCGTTCGTGGCATGCCTTCCACCTGGTGGAGAGAGAATAGTTAAATAAATAACTCCATATGCACAGTTTTAATTTATGACAATTATATAAATGAATTGGATTCTGGCTGAAGTTTCCGTTAGGTCACTGAATTTTTGAAATTCCTGAAACAGCTTTTGTCAAATTATTGAGTTATGGTTTCATTTTTACCAACATTTCCAGAAAATAATAATTAAATGAATCGTGATTTTTTCTTACCTCATACATCTATGTTTCTTTAACACAGCACTGCTGTATCGGCAACACTTTGTCAAGTGTTGCCGATACAGCAGTGCTGTGTTTAAAGAAACATAGCTGTATGAGGTAAGAAAAAATCACGATTCATTTAATTATTATTAATTGAACCTCATAATGTTAAAAATTCCCAAATTTAATATATAAATTTCCAGAAAAACCTGAGTTTGTGCCTTACCTAAGTTCTACAGAATCATTGCATGCATGCGCAAGGATTATGAAATTGCTCAATAGATGGAAACATTATCTGTGCAACTGCTATGACCAACTTTTGCAATAAATTCACTATCTGTGCAACTGCTATGACCAACTTTCGCAATAAATTCCCAAACATGTTTTTGAGAAATGGATGTAAATTAATTAGTCATTTCATAACCTAATGAAGTAAATCACATATTATTCAATAAAGTGATTTGGTGTACACTAACTTAACCCTTTTTAATCTAGCGAGGATAGGAGTTTATAAAAATCCATAGACCTGGTATTTACAATTACAGTTTGCATAACAGTAACAATAGCAATAAGAATGACTTGAGACTGATTTCAAAACTTTAAGAAGAATAAGTACTTGGAAGTACATTGTTTGATTATAAAAATATACATGGAAATCTCTAGATGGACAGACAATAAACCAAATTGATTACTTCCTCGTTGATAAAATAATAAGTCAATGTTAAGACGTTGTAAGTCATTTAGTGGCGCAAATGTAAACTCCGACCACTTCCTCATTATAGCTAAAGCTAGAGTGGAAATAAGCATTCCAAAAAACAAGGAACACAAACAAAGAAATTTGGTATATGCAAACTAGAGGACTGGAATGAAAATTACGTAAAGATAAACTGAATAAAGAAGATTGAGACAGGAGCGAAGAGATGCAGAAACATACATTAACTTTTAATGTATGGGATTTTTATGTGCACATTATCACCCACTCATCAGAATTTAAATGCCCTTAACACTCTTTTATGCAGGGTTTTGAATTAAAAATACTGTTATTGTTTTATGTGTGATACAAATATGAATAAAAATCCAAGTTGTCACTATGATACCACTGTACTGACAAATTTTCCTAGTAACACAGCTGTTAGGTTAAGATATGTTTAAAATTTGTCACTTGTATTAGTTGGATTTCGGTGATTTTTGGATAATACTTTCCTTGGTACTATTTCAAAAGTATATACTAAGTTTCGTTGCGAAAACTAAAAAAATTATGGCTGCTGCAGCTATTTTTAAATTTTCATTTCAGCTGAATTCATACTCCTAATGGTCCAATTTTGCTGGTTAACAAACTAAACATTACTTTTTTTTTGTTGATTGTTATATACTGAGTTTGGTTCTGGAAAAAAAATTTATGATGCTAGAGCACTAATGGAGATGCACACATATGTATATAGATTTTAGCCATGGTCACTTTCGATGTCTACAAGGTAGATTTGATGAATATATGGGTTATTCCATGTCAAGTGACCCAAAGAAGAGATTTTTAAAAATATTCACAATTAATATTGTGTCTTATCGTTGAAAACCTATATCGGTAAGGAAATTGAAACTGGTGTTTGTTTTGGTAATACTCCATAATATTTTTCTGTTCGTATAACATATGAAAATACAAGTTTTTCTTAAAAGATTTTACTTTAAAATAGCCTAAATTTGGTAGTACTGTATTTCATATTGTATAAAACAAAATCAATTCCTACTGATATCACAAGGATGCAGGTTCATTTTCTTCAATAACCAACAGATTTTAGTACAAAAGAAGATTAGTTTTTTAGTAGAATTATCTTCAATTTATGTCAAGCCCATAATATGAAATAATACAATGCATCTCACTTGTCTTGTGGCCACTAGCAGGAAAAGTGACTGCAGACGGTGAGTCATCAACTTGTGCTATCCATGCAGTGCAACTAGTGCCTTACAGAATGAGTCAGTCAGGCTGCATGTTGTAAGATGAAATACGCATTCTACTGCAATAGCTACTGTATTCTCATGTTATAAAGTAAAATCAAGCACTTAGTTAAGTTCTATAGTGGTCTTAGTTCATAGTTATGATTATGTCTCGATCTGTGTTCACATTACAGAATAGAGTATTTTTCGTAAATTAATGAGTCATTTCTTAACATTCTACCTCATATTTTATGTTTCTTCAAACACGGGAACTAGTTTTCGAGAGAAGGATCTCTCTCATTTTCTACCGACATTATGACTACCGGATTTTCTTTGGAATCTCCATCTCTGGTGTTGGCAACATTATTGGTGGAGATTCCAACGATTCCAACGAAAATCTGGTAGTCATAATGTCAGTTGAAAATGAGAGAGATCCTTCTCTCGAAAACTAGTTTCTGTGTTTGAAGAAACATAAAATATGAGGTAAGATGTTAAAAAATGACTCATTAATTTACGAATTAAGAACCTCAAAATGTTATTTCCCATATTTAACTATGAATAGAGTATTTTTGTTCAATAATTATGTGAAATTGAAGATGTATAAAGCATCAGGCTCAATTGGAATCCCAGCAGAACTGATAAAATCAAGGGGAGAAAAATTTATGGACAAGATATGTTCATTATTTAGTATAATTTGGGAGAAGGAAGCTCTTCCAAAATGAATGGAAAGAGTTGATTATTGTCTCATTCTATAAGAAAGGTGATAAAACTTATTGCAAGAACTACAGGGGCATCTCATTACTTTGAACTTCATACAAAATTCTAACAAATATATTAGTAAGCATTCCAATATTTGGGAGTTACATTTGATTCCCGTCTCTCTTGGAATGAACATATCACTTATGTGACTGATAAAACCCAAAGCCGCCTTAACATATTAAAACAACTGGCAGGTTGCAAATGGGGTTGCGCTACTTCTGTGCTGAATCAGACGTACAAAATATACATAAAACCAGTCACGACATATTGTTGTGGTTTGTTAATTACCGCTCCTCATCAAAATATCAACAAATTGGAGAAACATGTCTGAAGAAGGTACAGTGTACCGAAACAGCTGTCACTGAATTATATAATAAATATGAAAATCAAATAAAACTACGTTTTATTTTTATTTAATTAATAAATTGGAGAGAGTTCAAAATCAAGCCCTACGATTAATAACTGGTGCTGTTAGAACTACCCCCATAGATGCAATGCTACTATTTACTAACAACATTCAAATAGAAGCCAAAATCACTGAAAGTGCATGAAAAATTAATACGGCTACCTAACATACCTTACTGCCCTCAAGATCAACACACCCCCAAAAGATTAAAAACACAAGAAGGCATTATGCAACATGCAACAAAGAAAAAGAACATGCTTGATATCTCAACTAAATCTGGAAAATTATCCCCAATAGAAAACCCATTTGAAATTGTTAAAATAGAATTCGATCTCGACTTAACTCAAATTATTAACAAGTCAGAAACACCACCTGGAATCCCACGCTCCATTGTGCTAGAAACCATCTCAACCCAATACCCAGCAGAGAGTTGGTTATATGTCTATACAGATGGATCCAAAATCAGTTCAAATGGAAATACAGGATCTGGAATCTACAGTGATCTGTTCACAACATATATTTCACTTGGCAAAGATTGTGTCCCTTTTGATGGAGAGATAGAAGCCATTCGAACAGCACTTTGCCACCTCACATGTAGACCAGAATCCTTCTCTAATATTGTTATCCTATCAGATTCACAAGCAGCATTTAGTGCAATTGCAAACTATCTAACAGCGGCTTATAGCAAAGAAGTTGTAGAGTTCAGGAAATTCATCAACAGCCTTATTTGCTTCCAAAAGCGAGTTGCACTACAATGGATACCATCACACTGTGGGATCGCAGGAAATGAAGCTGCAGATCTTCTTGCAAAATGAGGCACTCAAATTCTACAAGCACCCATGAAATAAATTCCTTACCCTAAGATCTGCCACTGCTATCTACGCCAAGATAAAATCTGAATACCATCTGGCATTGTTAGAAAGGACCAAAGAAAGCCAATGGAGAAATAAAATTGTTTCTGAAGTACCAGATTGGCCACAAAAAGAAGCTGTCGCAAAATTTCGGATTGCAACAGGACATAACTGTCTCGCTACCTACCTTAATCATCTGGGAATATTGAACAATCCTCTCTGTATGCTGTGCAGGACTGGTGCCAATATGGATTCTGCCCACCTACTCCACTTTTCTGCACTAACAACTTCTACACTCCATCAACACTACTGGGAGGCAAGAGGGAAAATTATCTCACTACAAACCTCCTAATCTATTTAAGATTATTCTATTTATATTTTTATAGTGTTTTATGTTATTTTTCCTATTGTGTATAATTATTGTAAATATGTTAATAAGGTCTGTCATTTGGGTGAATAATCTGTATTTTCAAGTGCCCTGCATTAAATAAATAAAAATAAAAAAATATTAGTAAGCAGACTTACTCCCTATATTGATGACATTCTAGGAGATTATCAATGTGGATTTAGAAGGAACAGGTCTACAACAGTCAGATTTATTATAAGACAGATTTTAGAAAAGAAATGGGATTATAATGGCACTGTACATCAACTACTTTATATGTAGACTTCAAAAAGTCATATGGTTCAATTAAGAGAGAGAAGTTACATAGTATCTTTCTGGAGTTCGGAATTCCTAGAAAGGTAGTTAGATTTGTACGAATGTGTCTAAAAGGCACAAAGAGTAGGGTTTGTGTAAGCAAACAGTTTATGGATACTTTTGAAATCCACAATGGGTTGAAGCAAGGAGATGCACTATCTCCTCTACTATTTAATTTTGTACTAGAGCATGCCATCAAATCTTTAGAGGATGAAAAAGGCCTACAATTCAATTGTATTAAAAAGCTATTAGTTTATGCTGCTGTATTATTGGGCAATAGTGAGGAGATACTAAAGGCCAACAAGCACACACTATTGAGTAACACTATGAAATTGGGACTGGAAGTAAACATCAATAAAACTAAATATATGTTCACACACAGAAATACATTATATAATGGAAATGACAACCAATGACAAATGAGGGAAATTTTTAGGAGGTGGCTGAATTCAAATACTTAGGAACAATAATTACAAATAGGAATGAGATACACAAAGAAATTAAACATGGGCTCAATTCTGGAACTGCATGCTATTATTCATTACAGGGATTCTTGTTGTTAATGAAATTAAGGGGAAATATTAACAAAACTCAAACAGTGTATAGCTTATGCAGATGACATACTGATTACAGCAAGAACCAGACAAGCGTTATGTGAAACCTCCACAAAATTGAAAGAGGAATCTAAAAAATTTGGTCTAATAATACATCAGGAGAAAACAAGATATTTAAAATGTAATAATCACAACAGAAAATCTACAAATTGATGACATGCAATTAACACAGTAGAACTATTTAAATACTTAGGTACCAAAGTAAATAGACATAAAGCATTAGAAGAGGAAATTAAGGAAAGATTGGTAAATGGGAATAAAGCTTATTTTACAAATAGAACCTTAGTCATAAGGTCGGTTGAAAATGAGAGAGATGTTTTCTCTTGAAAACTAGTTCCCATATTTAAAGAAAACATGAAATATGAGCTAAGATGTAAAAAAATACTCATTAATTTACAAAATAGAACCTTATTTAAAAGCAAATTAATATAAAAAAACTGCAAAAATAAGGTTATACAAAACACTCATTAGACCAGTAGTTACATATGCTTGTGAAACTTGGGTCTTAAAAGAAATAATAAAATTACTAATTTTTGAAACAAAAATTTTAAGAAGAATATTTGGACTATTACGCTCGGGGTCAGTTAGGCCCCGCCGTGTTGATAGCGTTAAGATCACTATTGTTTAAGTGGTCTTTGGCCCGAGCGGTTGGCCTTGGTTTTGGAGGATGAATTCCACATTTAAACATTTTAAAAACACAGTAAACGAAAAAATAACATAATTTATTAAAATAAAACCAAACATAAAGAATATTAAATCAACAACATATAAAACAATTTATTTAAATCAGCTGAAATCGCCACATTGTCAAACGCCAAATTATTAAAGTGTTCAAATTCAGAGAGAGAGAAAACAACCATTTAAAATATTCAACTTTGTTCATTATTCTAAGTTCTTTGGACCATTTGGTCCTTTAATTAATTCTATGTCTGAAAAATGACCATTAAAGAATGATAAAAAATGCTTATATTACCATGTAGAGCTGCCTTCCCTGCAGGGGGACCGCGTTCGGTCCCGCCGCCGTTCTGCCTTTTTTCCACTCAAAATCCGGGCTTTTATATTCTTAACTTTACCTTTCACCATCCCTTAAAACTAATGGAAACCCTATTTTCTTGCCCCATCTGTAGTAATATTCCTAGTATGTCATGGCCATGTTATATAAGGTGTTTTTAACTTCTTATCCTAATGTGTTTGGGTTATATAAGTTTTCTTAAGAATTTCCTATTTGGTTGAAACTAATAAGTTGTTTTTGATATTATATAAGATTTCGTAAGTGTGTCTTCATTGATTGAAAAATATATTGAGTCTATCCTTTATCGGCTTTTTATAGTATTTTATTATTATGGCAGTTAGGCCCTAGTGTAGGCATAACATTTCCCCCCCCCTAAATAAGACTGTAGGGTTGAAAAACCGAAAGTCTTTTTTCCTTATAGGATATCTCTCACCTCCGGGGGGTTTGTCCTGACATGTATCTTATTAACTTGACTTTAAGTGGGAGTGGAACTGACGTCATCAATTGGCGATTTCATCTGTCCTGGAAGTATTTTGTTCTCATTCTAAGAGGTTATATCGTCTTTTACTTGTAAATTGCCCCGGATACCCTTAATTGTGTCGTAATATCGGTAAGATCTGTTTACTTAGTGAGAATACTATACTTCTTTAAAAAAAACAAAAATCACAATATAGCATGCCTTCGCGGCTCTAACACAATATGTTTACGCACGGTCATAAGTTTAATTTTCCACTAAAAATGTTTATTGCTTGTCCTTTGTCTTTTTTTTCTTTTCTTTTTTAAACTTTCTTATGCTACTTTGAAACGATGCACTATCACTTTTATTCATATCCGACGCACTTAACAACATTTCGTTTCCTTTTTGTTTTTCACTTCGAAGGTTCATTTCGTGAACCTGATCACTGTTAAAAAATTATCAGAACTGCTGTGGCTAGCTTGGAGGTCAGGGTTCGTGTCTGCTTGCCTCGACGGAGGATGCGATGTTCTAATGCTCGAGTTCGTGGTTCATTTTCAGCTGCCGTTGGTCCAGGTAGGCCTTTGATTTGGTTATGCCTAGTTTCTTTAAACAAAACCCAGTTAGGTCCAAGGAGAGCTTGTGAAGGGTTTGATAGGAATTAATCTTGACGTGGAGTTTGTTTTCTTGATTCATCTATAGGAAAAATTTAGAACGAAGGATGTTAGGCCAAGGTTGACGTTGGAGATAGTTATTATTTTTATAATTGCCTGGGTTTGTTCTTTACTGCTAGTGAGGTGTTTGTCTTAGCTGGTTGCGAGTCTGGACATTCACCCATCTTATGCTCCGTCCCGAGATGTGTAGTTGGTCCTGGCAGCTGCGGCTCTCGTCCTCGGGTGTACAGGGTGTGGTTGGTCCTTGCAGCTCGATGCTGCGGTTCTCGTCCCTCAGATGTAATAGGGTGTGGTTTTGGTCTGTGCCTCTTAATCTTGCTCCCATCATGAAGTGTCCGTGGTGGTGGCCGCAGGTCCAGGCGAGAAGCTGCAATGTCATGGCATTTGTTAAAACCTGGGAGGATAACTTTAAACATCGATCATTGGGTTTGGTGGGTATCCCGTAACACATGGGTCCGCATCTTTTTTATCACTCCTTGTCATAGAATGGTCATTTTCTGTTTACTTTAACCTCATCGCTTAGATGCTTCATTTTCAGCCATCTTATCTCCGATACTATATTCCGAATCTTGTTTACTAGACGTCCTGGCTTTAGATCTCATTGTTATCTACATTGCATCGTTTAGTTATGTGCACCCATGTTCCTATCTGTCCCTTATAGCTAGCCTCAAGTTGCAAAAAGAAATGCTCTTATGTTTCTGGTATTTTGATTCCCATGAATCATTTACGCCCTTATTGCAATTCAGGTTCCACTGGATTCAACATTTTTCAGTATCTTACCGTATTTTACCGCTTGTTTTCAAAACTTTCCATTACTTGGTTAAAATTTCTTACTTTTTACTTTTGAGGGCCTCTCCACTTTTCAGCGGTTACCCTGTATTCCCATTCGCCATTCTTGCCGATCACGCCATTCATCCTCCTCCAGACCTCGGTCGTTCATCAATCTATGGATCTCTCCTCTTCAAGTTCTTCTTGGCCTGCCCCGTTTCCTTCTACCAGAAGGTGACCATTCCAAAAGAGTTTTGGGCCACCTTTCATCCTCCAGTCTCCTGACATGGCCATACCACTGAAGAGCTCGTCTTTCGATCCTTTCCACCATTGTCTCCTCCATATCCATCATCTGCCTCACTTCTTCATTTCTTCTTCTTTCCAACCTGGACACCCTGGCACTGCGTCTTATTGCATCCATCTCCACTGCCAAGATCTTAGTTTTTTATCCCTCTACCAAAGTCCATCCCTCAGCACCATAAGTCATTATGCTTTCCACAACAGACTTCAAAATCCTCTTCTTCGTGTGGTTTGACATGGTCCTACTCCACAGTACTCCATTCAACATTTTTATGGATCTTCGTGCTTGTACTAACCTGCTATCTACTTCAGCTTTACAACTCCCTGATTCATCAATAAGTGATCCCAAATATTTAAATTTTTTAACAGCTCTAATAATTCCTTGGGATAGGGATATATCTCGTCCGCTTCCTCCTACTACAAGATATTCAGTTTTTTCCATATTTACTCTTAATCCTCCTATTTCAAAAGCATTAAGAAGTTTTCTCATCATGTATTTCACATCCTCACGACTCTGAGCTATCAACACTTGATCGTCTGCAAATAATAAGGAATGTATTGTGCCACCTTGGACTGGTACTCCCATGCCTCCACAATATCGATTCCACTGCTCCAATATATGCTGGATGTATATTTTGAACAGAGTAGGGGACATACTATACATCCCTGTCGCAGGCCTTTAGTAGTTCTGAATGGAGAGGATATCATCTTACCCACTTTAAACCGAAGCCTGACACTGCTGGTACAAACCGTCGGACAAGTGAAATCGTTGGTAAATCGATACCAACATCAACCATTGCATCCCAAAGTTGGTTGATTGGCACTGAGTCATAGGCCTTTTCTAAATCAACAAATATCAAATGAATTTCCTGGCCCTTAGCATGTGATTTTTCTGTTATCTGTCTCAGACTAAAAATGTGATCCATGCATGATTTCCCTCTGGTAAATCCTGCTTGGTCTTCCAACATTCTTCCTTCGATAGTGTGTTCAAGTCTGTTTGTGATGATACTGCTAAAAATTCTACTCATGGATGACATCACACTGATTCCTCTGTAATTTCCAGGGTCTTTACGATTTCCCTTTTTATGAATAGATGTTATTATTGACATACACAAATCCTTTGGTATTTCATCACCCTCCAAAATCTGATTAAACATTTTACAGATAAGTCTTTTTAATAAGGGGGGGCCATATTTCCATAATTCTATTCCACCGGGTCCACTGGCTTTACCATTCTTTGCTTTTTTCAGTGCCTGATTTATTTCTTCCTCTAAAATAGGTTCCATACGTGACGATATATTGTCCATATACTCCAAATTTTCACATTTTTGTCCCTTCCTTTTCTCAATAAGCAGATTTTAAAGTGCTTCTCCCATTGTTCCATATTCACAAGATTTAAGGCTGGTGATGGATTATTAACTGCCCTCATCCTCCTTATAACTCTCCATGCCTCTGCAGATCTTCTGTATCCTAATGAATGATCAATTTCAGCACATACTTTTCCCCATGATTCTTCTTTACATTTTATTATAACCTTCTTTACCTTTCTCTTGCATTCTCTATACTTCTGCAGGTCTTCTTCACTCTTAGAGCTCAACCACTTATAGTACAATTTCTTTTTTTCATTAATAATTTCCAGTGCTTCCATAGTCATCCATTCTGTCCTTCCTCCATTTTTCCTCTCCCTTCCCAACACTTCCTCAGCTACTCCATTAACACAATGTTTTAAAAAATCATACAGGCCTTCAGCATTCAAATCCTCTACTACTTTCAGTCTATTGTTCAGCCTTTCCTGATATAGATAGCGTACACTATCTTCCTGTAATAGCTGCACCAAATATCTGGGGTCATCTATAATAGTCATTTCTTTATTTTTCTGAGTTTTAGTTGTTTTTAATTTAGTTTTCATTGGGAATGCAATTTTTGATACAACAATATAATGATCCGATCCACATTCTATCTTCCTCCGTACTCTAACATCTTGTACTTTAATCAATCGTTGCTGTCTTACTATTACGTAGACTTCAAATTCCTGGAGTGGTTTACCCAGGTATATTTATGTATATCCTTGTGTTTAAACTTTGTATTCATGATAACACATTCCTGCTCCTTACAGAATTCAATCAACCTCCTGCCATTATCATTTTCTGTATCTTCTCCCCAGGCTCCAACAATGTTACTATTAATTTTTCTACCGACACGTCCATTAAAATCTCCCATTAGCAGGAGCTCATGTCCATTCACACAATCATCAATTACTTCTCTCAGATCTTCATAAAAACCCTTTTCTCATCAACTGAAGCATCATTGTTGGGGGCATATACCCCTATTACTTCCACAGTAGTTTCATGAATACGTATAGTTATCTTAATTATCCTGTCACTTATTTCTTTCCAGTTAACTATTCCAGATTTCCATTTCTTCTTTATGAGGATAGCCACTCCTGATTTTCCTCTCTCTGATTTTGGCACTCCACTCCAGAAATGTATATAATCCCCAACCACTTCTTGTCCTTGTCCTTTCTTTTTTGTCTCATTTAAAACTACTATATCCATATCCAGAGTATCTAGTTCTTTAACTATTTCTACTAGTTTTCCACTTATTCCTTGTATATTCCAAGTTCCGCATACCAAAGTCCGTGTCCGTAGCCAAAGTCGATGCCTATTAATCCGTCCGGCTAATTTCTTGGGAAACGTAGCTAGCTTTGTTTTATAGAATCGGGGTGCTAGCCCTCTGCCTAACCCCCAACCTGGAGGACCAGGTAATTTGTAATCGAGGATGTCTTCCCCTAGCCTTTGGAGGACCAACTCCCATCCTGCAAGGCAGCAGCTCCCTATCCTGAGGTAATCCTTCTGCCTTCTTCGCCGTTTAGATTCCAAACTCTTCATCCGCCTAAGAAGCCATTGGATATCCTCTTCTGGAGTGCTTCTTCGTCTGACCTCTCTCCTTTGACCTGTCCGGCATGGGAAACCCTATCAGTAGCTACGCTACCGCCGGCATAGCTCTCAGGGTCATCGAGGTACTCAAACCTCACCACCAACTATAAGGTCTTGCACTCCCTAGGTGGGGGGTTAAAATTTCAATTTTGCTTTTCCTTCTCTAGAGTCCTGGGTTCGATCGAGTGTGCTCGCCTACACATAAATCGCTAGGGCTTTAAGATGTAAATAATACTTAGTACGATTATGTAACCTGAATTCCGTATATCATTCCCTCGTGAGGTCCTGATTCTGAGAGCATTTCCCTTCTTTTATCCGGGATGCGTCTTTGCATCTTAAATTCTCTCGTTTCTAACCTATCTGTCGATTTCCCGCGCTACAGCCTACAGAGTTAACTTAATAAAAAAAATCTAAATGGTGTTGTCTCCTTAAGTCCTCCCTAATTCTTTCGGCAATGTTTCCTTAAGCCAATTCGTTCGGCAGTATCTCATCTGTTCTCTTGAATTTCTGTATTTAACTTTTTACATTACTCCTGATTATGCGTGGACTTTATTCCGTGTCTTGGGTCCCCATTTTACCTATGGGTTTAACCTCTCCCTTTTTGTCATCTCCTACTCTTTTACTTTCCTCTTAATTTCCATTTACGTTTTTGGTCAGTTCCTGGTCTCATACGTGTAGACTTATTCCCTATCTTACCTATGGTCTTAACCTCTAAGTTCATGTACAACCCTATGTGTTTAACTTCTAATTTCGTGTACAACCCTATGTGTTTAACCTCTAATTTCCTGTACTATCCAACGTGTTTAATCTCTAATTTCATGTAGTACCTTGTGTTTAACCTCTCTTTGTATGTACTACCTAATGTGTTTAACCTCTAATTCCATGTATTCCTTATGTGTTTAACCTCTCATTTTCATGTACACCTTATGTGTTTAACCTCTAATTTTCTGAGATCTCCCTACCTAATGTGTTTAACCTCTAATTTCCTGAGATCTCCCTACCTAATGTGTTTAACCTCTCTTGGTATGTAATATCCCTACTTAGGTCAATCTGTCTCTCTTGGCTCCACTCGTTGATCGCACAATCGCATGTATGTGTGTTTCCCTTCGTATTCTTCATCTAGTGTCTCAACGTTTCTGATGTCCCTGACTAGTAATTGTTGTCCCTTCGTTATGACCATATTCTATGTGTGCGTACGACTTTTTCTTCGCGGTTTTCCTGGCATCATTCTCGACTCTGGATAGACCCCTGGCTATCTCTTTTCATGCTTCGTGTATTCCTGATTTCTTGCAAATAAAGCCGGGTGAGCCAGCGAAGCGGCCGGTCTACGAGCCTCGAAGGCATGGGATATGCAACGGTTCCCTTCATGCCAACGGTGGCCCGGGCCCTTCCTGTCCACACCCTCTAATTCTGTCGTTCCAGAATTCCCTAACGTTTCTGACTTTTCAGTCCTTGGCAAGTCGGCGGACTCGTCGAGCAAATCGCCTCAATGGAGGTGGTGTTTGTTCCTTACTCTCCTTCGGGGCCCAAGAAAACTCGAGCAAATCGCCTCAAGGGAGGGCACCGCCCTGCCATTCGGGGCCCAAGTTGTCCCTACCGCACTCCCGCTTTTTCCGTTTGTATCCTTGGGGTGGGTTAGCCAATTCGTCGGGCGCGACCTTGAGGACCAGGAATGGACTGCCTCCCGACTTGGTGACTCGACTATTGTTCGGGCTCGGCCTCAAGGGAGAGGACAGCTAGTTCCACCCATGGTCGACAGTGACTCGAGTCATTCCTAACCCCACCCCTCTCATCCTGCTGCCTCAGAATCTCGATTTCGACGTTAACCTTAGGGAGAGCCTTCTTGAGCTCATCGGACGACGGCCTCATCATCGGAGTGGATTTGATCCGATTCTCTTTTGATGGTGATCCTACTATTGCCCTCATCACTCCCTAAACCCGGGTATCACTACTGTTTCTCGTGGGTCTCTCTGCCCGTAATTGTATTGTACTTTCGTTTTGTCTCTAGTTTCTCGGATGCCTATCTCTCCCTAAACAATGCTGTTCCATATGGTCCCTAACGTCAGTGCCAAGCCGGCAAGGTTTTATGGCCAGTGCCCCAAGATCATTTTGGAGTTCTCCGTCTCTAGATCATGTCATAACGGGGGTGTCCCACCTTCCGACTTGCACCTGCCTAGCTTGTTGGCGAAGTGTTGAGGCAACTCGCCAAATTGTAGAGGGCAAAAGCCTCTCCAAAAGGGTCCTTAGTCCTCCCAACTTGTATCTCTGTGTGCGACTATGTAAAAGTTTCATCTCTGTGTGTGTATTTCTAACGTTACCTAGCCTAGATTGACCTAAGTTGTAGCCTATCCTCTTATTATCCCTAGTAGGCCTAAATATGAAGAGTCTTAAGCGATCTAGTTTTCATCTATTATCGTAATATGTCATATCCCATATGTGTGTGTGTCTACTACTCGACTGGTCACTAGTCCTAACTGACATGGAGCAAGGCTTGCAGTATAAGAGAGTCTAGGCGCCTTTTAGACACTCCAATCTTTTCCAAGCCAGTCCATCTCAGCAGGAACCATTTCCTGTAGAGTGTATTATCTGTTGTGTCCATACTCAGTAATAGTATTTGTGTAACCCCTGGGTTCCCATTTGAACTTTCACTTTTCTACTAGATCGGATAAAACATCTCACTGTTTGTCAAGTATCCTAATTTCCACCAAAAAATAATGATAAAGCAAAAAAAAAAAATATGGGAATAAGTCTATCCTTTTTATCACTTCAGAAAACATCTTGTTTCTGCCTATAGTCCGTATTTATCACTAGCGGAGTTCTACCATTGTGCCAAGTCTCCATTCCCTCTTCTGTTCGAGCTCTCTCTTATTTATACAGAATGTCCATTCTTTCCGTTTCCGAAACCTTAATCTGAATTACGGATCAAGCGAGTCCTCCCTTAATTGCGCTAGCCTCTATGACTTTACACAAGATTTAATTTGACTTTATGATTTAGAAACGTCTCATACTGTAGTCGAGCCCTTCACAGAATGCGCCCGCCGGCATTGTTGTAAATCCCTCAACACCACATGAGAGGTTAATCAAAAAATTATTTTAAGCTATTATTTAACCTGAAGTTCGGTCGTCTTCCCTTCCATGAGTCTAATGTTATTTCCTTTGGGGAGGTGTGTGGTCCCTGCTTTGCTTTATTGCGCTAAATCTCCATTCCCCGCTTTGTTCGATTTATCTCTAATTCATCCTAAGTTTTCCATGCCCCTTTTCCCTACTCTTTGTTTTCGAAACTAGAATCTACATTCCTCATTAGTTGCGTTCCCATTTTTGATTGCGCTACTCTCCATTCCCCTCTTTGATCGAGTTCTCGTTTATTTCATCCTAAATTTCCATGCCCTTTTTTCATTCTCTCGATTTTCAAATCTAGAATCCCTCTGATTGCTAATATATGCCACTTTTATTTCCTGTAAATGTCTCGGGTCTTTAAGTTGTTACTAAAATTTTTTTTTATCATTTCTTTTTATTTAAAGTACGCTTTCTGATGTCAAGAAGAAATAATATTTATTTCCCTGTAAATGCAAATAGTATAAATTTGTTCATATTCCTAATGCAGTCTGTTTGGAGTTCTTATCTACGTGGATAATCTAACTTTCACCAAAATAAACACATTCCAGAGCCTTGCTGAAATTTACAGCTACCTGACCTTCTAATAGACACTCAGTCTTCATGCATGTAAAGGAAGGACGTGTCAAAAAAATAGTTCTCCAGATGGCGGTTTTCTTTCCATTCCTCCACGATGGTGAGTTCACACATTTTTATTCTGAAAACTTCTATATTCTTGAACGTCCCTAATATTAGTATTATGGTTATTGTTATTATTATTTGTCATCCATCTCTTCCATATTATCATTATATTTTATTATGAACGTATGATTTGTACCCGAACTTCGTGTGTTGATTATTATTTTATTGTGTGTTTTTAATTATTATTAATTTCAAACCACTCAGTTATTAGTTCTCTCCTTTTTGGTCTAACTCGATTTTTAACTGAAAACTGTTCCTACATATTATAAGGTGCTCGTCTTTACCCTAAAATATCCTAGAATAACAATTCCAGCAACGAAATCGGTATTATCTGCCTCATGCCCTGCCTTGTCATTGTCGCACGGTAGGCGGTTTAACTCTAATAGTGATTAAAATTACTTTGATGTACTTCGTATGATTATTTATTTCTACTAGCATAGTGGTTAAAGCACTGCGCTACAAGCCGAAAAGTCGGGGGTTCAAGTCCCGGTGGGTTTAGGTTTTTTAACCTGATCCAAACCTTCTGGCGGCACTATGGCCCTGGGGTCGCTTCAGCCTCTAACTGAAATGAGTACCAGACTCTTGTTCTGGGGAAAGGGCGGCCGTCACGCAGGGCTGATAACCCGGCTGACATTAAGTGCCGATTATCTAGAAATATTGGGAGCCCTAACGTTTCCGTTACTTCAAGACCTCCGGTAGGGGGAATATGTTACTTTATTTTACCACTGTTATTACGTTATTTCCAAATCCTCTGACTTTTATGTATTCCAATACCCTAACTATTTTCCTGCTAGCCTTCGGTTATCATTTTTGTAATTAAATTATTTATAGTCCTATTATTAGATTAATTTTAACTTATTTATTTTCCCAATATAAATCACTCATTTCTTCGCAAGTTATAATGCGGTTCCTTGAGCCTTACGTGGGCCAAGATTAATTACCTAACTAGTATTAGTGAAAAAGGTCCCAGTGAGGATGCACGAGTTGCTACATGGGGCTTAAATATTAATCAATTTATTTTTCTTGTCCTTTTATTTGTAATGTCAATAATATTTTTGATTATTAGCCCGAATATAATTAGAATTTTTATTGGTTGAGATGGATTAGGGTTAGTTTCATACGGAGTGGCTGTAATGGTTAATATAGCCTCCGTTAGATGGCTCTGTAGTGATCGTTGCCATTTTGCAAAAACGTAATAATAGACGCCAGCCAACTTCCCATTTTCTTAATCCTAACAGAACAAATTACCTAGTTAATAAACCATAAATTACTTTTTCGTATCCTACCTCTATCCATGATTCAGTAAGATATCCAAGATCGTGTTTTACGTGAATAAATAAAAAAATGAATAGTGCATTAGTGACGTAAGTGTAAGATGTGACCGCCATCTTGTTTGCTCAAATCTATCACCCCTTTCGTAATGGGCGCATTCAGCTGCCAATAAAGCGCTTTAGCAAAAATGGCTGCCATTTGCAGCGGAAATTTAAGGAGTTTGTTGAATGGACCGCTGCATGCAGCTATACCGCCAAATTTAAATTTGTTCATTGGCTCATTACTCATATTACTACGCGATGCTATTGAAATTAATCATAATGCTAATAGGGTTATACAGATTTTACGATTTATTTTAATGTATGTAATTTATAAAATCAACGAATAGATCGTTTAAAATAAAATATTATTATAACGAGAAAATTGGTATTTTTTTAATTATTAATATATCAGGCGGCTCCGTGACGCAAGCGATTAGACGCTCGCCTCTCACCGCTGGCTGCTCGAGAACCTTATTTATAATGTTTATTATTAGTTTAATCATATTAATTTGTGTTTTAGTAAGAGTAGCTTTTTTTAACTTGGTTAGTCTCCGTCATTATAAGTAGATTTTGTAGTGAGGAAACGGATCTACGGCATGTTCTTTCAGGGTTTCTGCTCCCCATTTTCCCCTACCACAATTTTATTCCACCTTTCCCCATTTTCATAAACATCCATTTCAGATGTAGTCAGCCTGCACCCTAGTTAATTACAGACCTCTATAAATATAGGGGCTTAATCTGATCACTTGATCTGACCCTGATTTGGACACAACTTGATATTATTTTATTATATTTAAACATCACTCCTGCGAATTCCCTATGTGATGCATATATTGCTCCTTCATCATCACATAACACATATATTTAATAACCACACTAAAAGTATGCCAGGTGGGCTGTGGGGTAAATTTTATTCAATTGTTCAGCCTTTTATTCATGTGATTTCTTACATAATATTTGACACTTTTAGGTCCTCTATTTAAATCTAGATGAGGAATAGGGGTTACACTAGAAAATGCAGGAAGTACAGGCATATGTGCAAAAATTAATGTATGTGGTGCAAAGACATGACCTAAGTACAGCAACCAAACAATTGTATAAAGGAAGGCATCATTGTATTTTTGTCAACCTCAAACATACTTCATCTTTATTTTAAAATTGTCAAGGAACAGGAATGAAAACAAAGAAGAATATTAATTTATAATAATTTAAATAGTTTTCTTAATAATTAATTTTTTTTTTGCATCATCTGATAATATTAATTACTTATAAGAGTAACTACCATAATATTTATGGCTAAAATAAACCAAAACATTATATGTAATTTCCAACCATGTATGTGAAATTCTGTCATAACAGCAGTTAATTATAGATAACCTCTCACTCACCATACTTAAAGACATTATTTAATATAATTCTAACATTAGCAATGCCACTTTCTTAGTAAAGTTTAAGTGGCTACACTAAATAGTATATCACTGAATTATTTATAATACATGAAAAACATTTACCACCAAGATTAATGGTAATATACAGTGAATAGCAATATCCCGTACGAGAGACTACATGCATTTGAATTAAAAGATATAACACCACATTTCATTTTATGATAAATTGGGAATTAATGTGAAAATTATTCATACCTGGTTCAAGTAATGGCTCTCAGTATCTCAATGATAGGACATAGTATATAAAGTTGGAGATTAAATAATAATGGATCAGCTGTGATTAAAATCCCATGCTGAGTGCAAAATTTTCTGTTAATACATTAACCAAACTCTAGCTGTATTTAATTTTATTCATGCACATCATACTGAGTATTTGTATCTTCACTGGTCAAATTTAGATAAGAAAACTAGAATATTGTAATATTTGAATTCACGTTATGGCTGATACTTCACAAAGCTCTTTATTCAGAAAAGATTACAAACATAAGATACACAGTTCATCGTCTTTGTCCATTACACAAATTTCTTTATTTGTGTTGCACATTTAAAGAATAGTACAAATGTCGTTTTATCTGTATAGAAAATTGGTTCGACAACCACTGTAGCACTTCCAGACATGACCCCGATGAAACACAATCATACTATTCTAATTTATTTCATATATCTTGAAAACCAAAATTATAAAAACTTGGCACCAGGTAATTAGCGACTGAATCATCTGCGGATACAATTTTCATAATACAACATTCACTCCTCGTCCAATAACACAATGATTTGCATGTAAAAGAGGTTATAATCGTAAATTCTTGATCTTGATAATAATCTTAAAATTATCACCGTCTTTAGTTTTACTTAATTATATCACTTATGTTCGTCTAGAACGGTTAGCCACCTCGAATAACTCATATATTAATGTCCAGACATAAATAACACAAAATTTGTACATAAAATATAAATTGTTTATGGACAAAGACGCCATGTTTAAACTGAATGAACCGGCCAATCACAATGGATGCATCGGTTTTTTTCTGTCTGCAGCCTACTTTTACTTAACTTCGCTGCAGTCGCTGCAAGTCCGCTAGAGCGCTTTATTGCCCTCTGAATGGTATGCTGCAGATAAAGCGCTAAAGCGCTTTTGCAGCACTTTGGCTACTGAATGCCCCCAATGATAAAAAATTTCAATATGATAAAAAAAATTCAATCTAGTGGCGTGTAAAAGCAACCTATGATCCCTTGGGCTTATCTCTCGTGGTGATGCTTTCAGAAATGATTTATGTGTACGTGTGATCGTGCCACGCCTTCCCGATAGACGAAATAATAAAATATGTCATTATTAACGTACAATTATTAACAGTGGATGAGATATTGCCTTAATTAACACAAAAGAAATATTAAATCAATTTCATTACTACACTCTACATAATATTCTGAAAAAAAATATCATAACCTAGGAGTACAACAAAAAATATCATCTGACTGAAACTTTGTCAAAATTATGTACGACACCACAATAATTCATAAAACTTATATGTATCCAGAAAAAAAATCAAGTTTCTGAAATGAACCTAACATATAACATAGGCCCAGAAAGATAAAACATTTGTTGAAAAACATCAATACCAAAAAAATATAACCTAAAAAAACAGCGATATAATCCAAAATTTACCCATTGTCCATAAAAAAACCCAAAAATTAGATCCTAAAAAAAATCAAATAACCCTAAAGCCAGTTAATAATAATGGGGCCGAAAGTTTGAGATTTTCCGGTTTCTCTCTGTTTTTAAAGACATAGTTTATTCATTAGTACCAATGCGACGCTTATCGTCCCGCTTAAAAAAAAAAACATATAGATTTTTAACTGTATACGAATTGAAGGTTAATTTTGTGGTCTAAGTTCCGTTTCTTTATCCGTGAATTATAATAGAACATTATTTTCACGAATCTAACCATCGTCTGCTCACCAGTTATTACGCTCGGGGTCATTTAGGCCCCGCCGTGTTGATAGCGTTAAGATCACTATTGTTTAAGTGGTCTTTGGCCCGAGCGTTTGGCCTTGGTTGTTGAGGATGAATTCCACATTTAAACATTTTAAAAACACAGTAAACGAAAAAATAACATAATTTATTAAAATAAACCAAACATAAAAGAATTTAAAAATCAACAACATATAAAACAATTTATTTAAAAACAGGCTGAAATCGCCACATTGTCATTGTCAACGCCAAATTATTAAAGTGTTTCAAATTCAGAGAGAGAGAAAACAACCATTTAAAATATTCACTTTTGGTTCATGATTCTAAGTTCTTTGGACCATGTTGGTCCTTGAAATTAATTCTATGTCTGAAAAATGACCATTAAAGAATTGATAAAAAATGCTTATATTACCATGTAGATCTGCATTCCCTGCAGGGGGACCAGCGTTCGGTCCCGCCGCCGTTCTGCCTTTTTTCCACTCAAAATCCGGGCTTTTATATTCTTTCTACTTTAGCTTCCACCATCCCTTAAAACTACTGTAAACCCTATTTTCTTGCCCCATCTGTAGTAATATTCCTAGTATGTCATGGCCATGTTATATAAGGTGTTTTTAACTTCTTATCCTAATGTGTTTGGGTTATATAAGTTTTCTTAAGAATTTCCTATTTGGTTGAAACTAATAAGTTGTTTTTGATATTATATAAGATTTCGTAAGTGTGTCTTCATTGATTGAAAAATATATTGAGTCTATCCTTTATCGGCTTTTTATAGTATTTTATTATTATGGCAGTTAGGCCCTAGTGTAGGCATAACATGGACCAAATAGAGGAACTGATAACTGTTGGAGAATCAAAACAAATAATGAACTAAACAAATTAATAAAAAATTAGAATATAGTAAACCATATAAGATCTCTCAGAATTGGTTGGCTTGGACATTTGATAAGAATAGATGATCAGAGAGGCTGGTCAAAAAACTCTACAAATGGAAACCTATAGGAGGCAGAGCTGTTGGAAGACCAAAGGTCAGATGGGAGGATAACACAATGAACGATCTAAAGAAAATGAAAGTGACTAATTTGAATATGGCAAGAGACAGATTGGCATGGAGGAGGATTGTTGAGAAGGCCAAAACTTTCACTTTTGAAGTTGTCGTGCTTTAACCCATTCACCTCAAAAGATGTGGTAGACTCGCCGCCTGTTATATGGCCTTCAACTCAGAAGACGTACACTCGCATAATTCTGCTGTTATATTTTTGTGCATCCCTTGTGGAGTAATCTTTTGTTAACATTTATGAATACTAGAGGAATGTGTTTTTGCATTCACCCTTATTGTGATCTCAAGTACCCATTATCATTTGATTGTTTTGAATGTCGGAAAATAGACAACGTAATTTACTGTAACTTAATTCCGGTTTTAGGAAAAATGCATTGAGCATTTAAACCTGAAGCAAATGGGTTAAGATGATGATGATGACTTGTTGTGCCAACTCTTCTTCTTCTTCTTCCTTCGAAGTATTAGGCCAAGGCCTGTTACGATCCTATAGAAAATTTTCCCTCCAGCGTTTCATAGGGACGGCCCAGTGATCTTCGTCCTCTTGGTATATAATTATAAACAGCTTTGGGGATCTGATTTGAACTCATTCAAGATGGTGTTTCCAATTTAGTTGGTACTGTTTAATATATTCCAAAATTGGCGTAGTCTTCAATTCTTTTAAGATATCGGTATTCCTTTTCCGATCCCATCTGGTGTAACCCACTGTTCTGCGCATGAATCTCATTTCACAAGCCGTTATTCTGCTTTCATGTTGTCTACTGGTCTAGCCAAAGTGTTATATAAACGTAATCTGGTGTTTTTTTGTACAAGGTACAAGGGATGGTTTCATAACTTGATTAATAATTCCTAAACTTTTATTATAACTAGTAATTTTTTCAGGGATATCCTTTTCATCCCAGATAGAGAGATAATATCCAAGATATTTAAATTGATTAGATCTCTCTAAAATTTTATTCTGGAGACAGATTTTACTTGTATGGGGTCCTTCCCATGAAATGCCTTAATTTTAGTTTTGTTAATTGATATTTCCATATTAAATTTGGCACCTATGTTTTGTAAATCATAAATTGATCGTTGCAAATCATTTTCGGAAAGTGCCAGAAGAGCTAAATCGTCTGCAAAAAGAATAGCATCGAGTTTGAGGTTCCTATTGATGGGTATATATCCTCATTGTGTTTTCCTCCATTCGTTTATTAATTTATTCATATATATAATGAAAAGCACCGGTGAAAGTCCACATCCCTGTCTTACTCCAGTGTTGATCTTTTCCCAAGAAGATAATTTGCCATCTTGTTTAACAGAGATTTCATTATCTTTATAGATGTTGAAGATATTAGCAATATATTGTTGTGGAACGTTATCATCAGCTAAAATTTGTAGTAATATATTTCTGTCTACTTTGTCAAAGGGGCACGCCGTAGCGTAGTGGTTAAGGCACTGAGCTACGAGCCGGAGGGTCGAGGGTTGAAGTCCCATTGGGGTCAGGATTTTTAAACTGACCCAAACCCTCTGGTGGCACTATGGCCCTGGGGTCGACTCAGCCTCTAACGGAAATGAGTACCAGACGCTTGTTCTGGGGGTAAAGGCGGCCGTCACGCAGGGCTGACAACCCGGCTGACATAAAGTGCCGATTGTCTAGAAAAAGTGGGAACCTTAACCTCCTACTACCCCAAGGGCCTCCGGGTCTGTTGTGGGATCACTTTACTTTACTTTTACTTTTTACTTTTACTACTTTGTCAAAAGCCTTTATGAAATCAACGAAGTCAATATGAGTTTCTATATTGAATTCCTTGTGCTTTTCTAATAGTAGTTTTAGAGTGAAGAATCCATCTGTACAAGATCTACCCTTTCTGAATCCATTTTGCTCTTCTCCAATTATATTTTCATAAATTTTTCTCATTTTATTCTTAACTATATTAGCATAAATTTTATGTCCAGAGTTTCAACAAGCTAATTCCACGATAGTTATCTTTGATTTGGCGACTTCCTTTTTTGAAGATTGGTATTACAATGGATTTGTTCCAGCCTTTGTGGTGGTTCTTGTCCTTTCCATATCATATTAAGGAGAATAAGGAATCTGTCTAAAAATTTTTTAGTTGAAAATTTAAATAATTCCTGATTAATGTGGTCTTCTCCAGGAGCTTTGTTACTTTTTAATGATTTAACAACATCAGTTAATTCATCTATAGAAATTTGTTCCAAAGCAGTGTTATTAGAGATTGGTATTTGTAATAAATCATCCTTTTGTGTCCATAAATGATGAAAGTAGTTATGCCAAGATTCTTTAGATATACAATTTAAATGTGCATTTTCTTTTGAATCATTATTTAAATTTTTTAAAACTTTATATATTTTTGGTTGAGGCCTAGTGATATAATTTTCCAAAAATGATACAAATTGTTCCCAGCTTTGTCTATGTTTTTTGCAAACTTCAATTTTAGCTATGGCTCTCTTCTCTTCCTATGATACTCTACTTTATCTTCATCTTTTTTTGTAGACAATAATTTTTTGAATGCTTCATGTTTATCATCAATTACTTTTTTGATATTTTCATCCCATATCCATAGCCCTTTTTTTCGATTCCATTTAGTTTTTATACCCAGGCTTTCATTTGCTGCTTGTGTCAAAATACTTTGTAGAGCAAGCCATTCTTCTTCAATATTTTCGCCAACTGGTGTTTCTTGAACTAGGTGATCTAATCTGCATTTGTATAGCCAGGTAATAGTGGGGTCTCGGAAAATACTTACTTTATAAGTATGGTCTACATTTTCATATTTTATATTATTAATTTTATTTTTATTTTTCCATCTCGGTGGCATACGAATTGGACAAACAAGTAAGTAATGGTCTGATTCGATTTCAGGTCCTCTGTAAACTCTTGTATCAAGAACTTTAGATGCTAATTTTTTATTACATATAGCATAGTCAATTATTGATTTAAGGCCCCTGGCTTCCCATGTATATTTGTGACTATCCTTGTGGTTAAATACTGAGTTCATTATTGTGAATTGATAAAACATGACAAAATCAATTAACCGTAAGCAATTTCTATTACAGGTTTGCTCTGCATATGGTCCTATGTATGAATCAAATTTAGTATGACCAATTCTGGCATTTAAATCACCCAAAATTATAATCATATCATTATCATTAATTGTGCAGATAACTTTCTGGAAGTCATGATAACATTTTTCACTTTCTTCTTCATCTCCTTCTACAGGTGGATATGTACCTATCACTGTTAAGTATCCTAGAGATAATTTTATTCGGATTTGAATTATTCTTTCATTCCAAAAAGTATAGCTATGTATTGAATTTCTAAATCGTTTATGAATCATAACGGGGCTACTCCTGCTTGTGCATGAATATGTTTTTTTACACCACTATAAAATTGAATGTGATTTTGTGTGTCTTTGGTGCCTTGTAATTTCTTTTTTGTTTCTGATATTACAGCTAATGAAATTCCCTTTTTGCACAATATATCATCTAATTGACATTTTTTTTATTTATTGCCTTGTACATTCCATGTGCTAAAAAGCAAAATATTTTTTTTCTTCCAAGAGTTGCCCTTTTTCATGCTTTGGTCATCATTAGTTTGATCCTTCCAGGAAATTCTCGTATAAGACTTGAAAGCATAATAATAGTCCCTTCGATTGGTTGCTGGCCAAAGGAAGGCAAGACCAGTGATGGGGCTGCCATCTTATAGCCTCTGGTCAGGCTTTTCTGGAGAAGAAAAGAAAATAAAGGAAAGAAGAAATGGAAGAAAGGAAAGACTCCCTAGCCCTCAGATGCCCCTAATAGTGTCGGGGTCGAAAAAAACAAGAGTTAACTAAGAGAGGTTAGATAGTAAAGTTAAAAGAGTGCAAAACACAAGTAAGTGGAAGAAATGTCTTGCTCAGCTTGGGCACCTTGTGGTCGCCATCCACATATCCCCTAGATGAGGACCCCAACTCCTTTAAAAAAAATGATAAACTGAAAATATATAAAACTGTTATTCTCCCAAGTTATATTATATGGATGGGAAATATGGACACTTACTTTAAGGGAAGAAAGAAGATTATGAGTATTTGATAATAAAGTTCTTAGGAAAGTTTTTGGGCCAAAAAGAGATGAACAGATGGGTAGATGGAGAAGACTACATAATAGTGAGCTACATGGTATATTAGAAAGCCAGATATAATTAGAACAGTTAAATCCCATAGACTGCGATCGGCAGGACATGTGGCATGAAAGCTGCATGGAAGCTTTTTGTAGGTACCAGAAGGTAAACTCCCAGTTAGCAGACCAAGAATGAGGTGCGGGAATAACATTATCCATGATTTGAATGAAGTACATTATACAGGGGATGATTGGAAAACATTAGTTCAGGATGGGGATGTATGGAGAGCTTATGTCCATGCGGCCATGAACGTACAGGTTCGATAGAGCCAGTGAGTTAGTTTGTTAATTGTGTGAAAACAGAGCCTTGCAGAAAAGTCATTAAATGATTTAGAACACAACTTCCAGGTGTAAATCCTCCAAATAGAAAGACTATTGACAACTTGTACTCAAATTTAGAATAATGGGTTCTGTGCTTGATAAGATATCTAAAGTAACAAAATGTGTGCTGACCTAGGATAAATTAGGCTAATTAGAAGAAAGATTAGAACATACACCAACAAAGAATCTAAGGTGACTTGACCAAGAAACTGGTATTTGGATGAGCACAGCATGGTAAGATATGAAACTGTTACATATTAAACTATACAGAATAACAATAGTGCATGTGATCTTGAGATGTGGGTACATTTTTGTAATGTGGATATTGCACAACATTAATTGATCCGTGCTTGTCATAAGGTAAATATTTTCACTCTTTATTATCATGCATCTATAAAGTGAGAGAAGTGCTGTGCAGTTGATATGCCTGCCGGCTCAAGTTAATAACATTAACAATGGCTCTATAGGATCTCAAGAAACATGTTTTATCAACATGTGTTTATAATTTCAGTTCAAATCAGAAATAAAGTACACAATTTGAAAATATAATAGGACGTAACATTATGAGGTTTTACTTAATAAGTAAGTTTGGTCTGTATTCTTCTTACTTCATGTAGTTATTTCTTTAAGACATTTGTTTCAAAGCATGTTTGCTCCATGTTCAGTTGGTACAGACTAATTTTTCCTAAGATGTCAGCCCTGGATCTCAACTCCAGCTTCTTCTTTCTGTGATTCAAAGAACTTGCTAATTAGTTTCCTCTCCCCAGGAATTTCAAAATTCATAATTCTCTCTCTTTATTCTTCTGTATGTAGAGTTTGTTTGTGTTTTCTGTTTTAATAATTTTGTGTTTACATCTATTTTGTGTTTTTCTTACCAAACATGAATAGTAGCTTCTCTTGTTTGGTAAGAAATACACAAATTAGATGTAGACACAAAATTAAAACAGAAAAAACAAACAAACTAGATTAAACATAAAATCTACATACAGAAGAAGGAGAGAATTGCAAATTTTGAAATTCCCGAGGAGAGGAACCTAATTAGCAAGTTCTTTGGACCACAGAAAGAGGGAGCAGGAGTCAAGATCCGTGGTCGACAACTTGGGAGAAATCAGTCTGTACCAACTGAAGATTGAGCAAACATGCTTTGAAACACGTCTTAAAGAAGAATACAGACCAAACTTATTTATAAAGTACACAATACCTTATGCTTAAAAGGCTTATCAACCAAACTTTTAAAATCTGGAGTTGATTCAGTAGTGGCCACCTTTAGTTGTGCTATCAGATTTTTATCCATTATGCTGGATCGTTATCGATTTCAAACTTTTCATTTTTGAAAAGAACTGTTCACAAATATAAGTGGACTCAAATATAGCCACAATTCTACTAGCAAATGACCCGAGACCAGAGTATTTTGACTCGTAAGTGTTTGTATATATATTGACATCACACAGCAGGCCCGGGTTCAATCTCCGGCCGGGACAGTTTTTCTGGGTTTTATAGGTTTTTTATCGGGGTTTTTCCTCACCTGAAAGACGAATGTCAGGAAAACTCCCAAACGGTCCCCAAAATCATATGGCCATCATCATTTTCATCCTTCACCGGTGTGGAAAGCAACGGGAAGCTACGACACCTACAATTCCCTAGTAAAGCTGCAAAGCATAGCATGAAAATACTATGATTGCAGTGAAAGACCTGCCCTCGGGCAGAATTACTATGGATGGATGGATACTTAATTTTATAGTACGTATATATTTCTGTAGATCTGCAACTTCCATTTGTAAATTTAATCTGTCTTTCATTATGTCCATAGTGAAAAGATTGCCAAATAACAAAAAAATCATTTTTCATAGTTTTAAAGTCCTGAAATCAACTTATCAACTTTTAATGCATTCAATTTAGCAATGTATTTTTTGATACTATTTACTGAAAGATCAGTTAGCGAGTTTAAACATAGAAAAATTATATAATTCTCTGCGTATATTTGTTCTTTCCACAAATTTATTTTCAGTATGAATGACTTAATCTTTTCGTCACTTTAACTATGTCCTGTTTCCTTCCTTGTAGGCTACAGTTCAAGTCATTTAAATGCTCAGATGTCAGTAAGGAAACCAGTTCACTAATCCACAGTTCATCTTTTAGTTCCTGGATTTGCTGGTCTTGTAAAAATACCAAAAGTAACAGTTTTAAGTAAAGAAACTAAATAGGCAATAATAAAACTAATAATTAACACAATAAATAAATTATGCCTGTTTATTGATGAAATTCCATTTTGTATTTCTCAGATCGAAAAATAACGCTTTTGTGAATTCTTTAACAGTTTTGAATGAGAGGTTTCTTACAATAGATAGTGAACCCATGTGCATATGACTACTGATGAAAAAACTTTGGTAGATCTGATTTCAAGGAAGGAGAAGCCTGTGCTGTAATCATGGTTACCTAAATAGGCACCCATGTTCTTTAGTCTTGATTGTAGGTATAGAGTCACAGATAATGGGCACATCTTCATTACACAATTTACAATTTCTGTAGTTTGTGATTTTTTTTATTTTCATTATATATATATTGTTGACAGCTGCCATTAGAAACTTCACTTGTTTCCTCCATTTGGGCCTTAATATAGCAAACATTTTTTCTTAAAAGAAAAGTAAAACTCACACATGATCAGTTGTTTCCAATGCCTCTTGATGTCAATTTGAGTTGAATGATAATGGCTGTTAGTGAAATTTCGTAAGAATGTACAGATAAATATTTAATTAAATAATTTAAGAAATGCGTGTGAGCATAAAAAAATTATAACTAATTTATACTCCTAGATCTGTATGGAAACCAGAGGAAAAAAAAAAACAATATTGATACCTCTTGGGGTGAAGAAATATGCATAATTACTTATATATTTTGGTGGAAACTGTGGTTTGCAAAGGAGCATGTACCACATTTCTCTCATCTTAGTTAGCTTTGTTCCAGTTCATATCTTGCATAGCATCAGCCATGTAGTACTCAGGATTTGTTACTGTTAAGGTACGTACACATATGCGCGCCTCGAACCTCCTGCGATCCATAGGAAACCCACAAACCTTCAGTAGACATTTTGCAGAGACAAAGGCCTACACTTGGTCATTCCATGTCTCCTTATTCAATTATTTTCTTTTATCAAAACTATTTATTTTCTTCTGGATGGGATACTGAGGAATTTTTACCTGTATACCATAATACATTGTCAAATAAGTTCAAAACTATAATCACTTCAAAAATGTGTTTAAGCAATTATTGAAATTTTATTTTTAAAAAAATTGAAAAATACGAAGGAATATTAAATTTTTACTAAAATATGAACATTTCGCCATAATATTATGAAATATGAAAAAATATGTTGGTCTTACTTGATTCTATAGATTATAAAATGTAAAGATACTCTATGGAGGCAACAAAAATTTTTATAGAACGCAAAAATAGTATTATAATATATTAATTTTAATATCAACATAAGTACAATTTACAAATGTAATACATTACAAAATTATGTATAGTACCAGTATTATTTTATTCTTTGGCATATTTCTCATTTGAGTGAATTTTTTAAGTAGATTGCTGTCGTTGTTTAAAAGGTCATGAATTTTTTCACAAGAATTTGTTAAATTATATTTCACACATAAAATAACTTTCAAAGTCTTAACACTCAATTGCGATTTTTTTTATGTCCACACTTTATTTACCAAACAATGGTGGTCGAATCAACAATGTAAACTTTGATAAGCAGTTCTCAACAATGATTTGTTATTATTAAAGTTTAACATTATAAAATTAACAAAAATAATATAAAACTCATATCCTGGCAAAATAGCTACATGGGCGCCAAAAACCGTATATTCCCTTTCCGTTCTCCTGCCGTTCCCTAGCTTGTCGTACATTCTTTCCAAAAAATCGGGACTTTTTTAAAATGACACAGGACAAATTGTTAAAAATCGGGACTGTCCCGCCAAAATCAAAACGTCTGGTCATCTTACACAATACGCTTATTACTGGTATGTGTTTATAAATTCTATTGTTTTGTGATACTTCATACATAACATTATGAAATGAACGTGTTTAGTACACATGAAAAAAAGAAAAAACACAACATTGAAAAAAAAAAGGTATGCTGTGTAACAATATTGTGAAAACATTTTTTTTATTCCTTAAGAGTAAAAAATATCGATAGACATCAACGTGCAAATTGACCTGACGATCTTCACTATTTATTGTAGCGCCAAACCAACAATACTAAGTTATGTGTCAACAATATAACAACATTTTACTTTTCTCTCACCGGTAGGAAGAAAGTAAAGTAATTATCTTCTTCCTGCATGTATCCGGAGATATATCCATTTTATCTCCTATTTCCCTCCAGGCATCTCCTTTCAATTATTTTTTAAAATGATCCTTATGTTGAGAATCCTCAATAATTGTTTGTTTCTATAAAGTTCAATAAGTTTTAACGTGTTTCCTTCTGACCACTCCATACTCAAATAATAATAATAAGGTGCGTGCCGAAAATAACGAACCTCTCAAGAACCCGTCCAAATCTAAACAGTGAACCATCAAAGTGTTCGTGGAAAAAACCGACAATGAGTGGATCGTGGTGCACCTTAAAACCCTGTACAAATCTGACGAACATGGTGCGCATGCGCGGCGTGCAAGTGTGTACATACCTTTATATGCTCCCAAAGATTTGCCAGTAGGAGGTAATATTTGTCATTTCGTATAATTTCATAAATGAATTTCGAAGGTGCCACTTTCCTACTCTCACAACAGCTTTGTGGAACTGAACTTATATGCTAGAATGAATTGAAATTGAAGAAAAATATGTAATTAATGATTTCTATAATAAAGTATCATATATGTTTCAGATGCCAGATTTCAGTGCCCTCACCGTCTGCCAGTGCTGGAACTGGAAAGTGGTGAATTTGTATTCTCAAGTAACTCAGCAAGTCGATATTTATTTCCACCTGAGGACAGCTGTTGTCAGGCTGTAGATTACTGGTTGGAATGGGAGGCATCTTCCCTTCAGGTATTAAAATCTGATTATTTTAAAAGGAAAAGGATTATAAAATACCTTACACAGATTCTATTTTATTTTACTTTCATGGATTAATTTTTTTCAACATTAACTATCAATTAAAACCCATTGTAAACTTTTCTAATTATGTTTTGATTATATTTTAATGGAATATTTAACTATTTGTACTGTTTGGTGTAGCAGCCATATTGTTTTTCCAGCCATTTTATTTCTTTGCTCGAATTCAGTCAACTTATACTTCAAGATTTCAGAATTTATTATTAAAGAAAAATTTGCATTTAGATTGGAGTGCTCAGATAGCTCAGTAGCAGAGCATTAGCCTAGAAAGCCAAAGATCCTGGGTTCAAACCCCAGTCTGAGTGTATAATTTTTCTTTTCAAATATACTTATTGTTTGATGTTTTTATTATTGATTTAACATTTCTCAATGAAAGATAAATTAAATTTGAAGAGAAAAATTTTCGCCTAGACCGGGACTCGAACCCGGGACCCTTGGCTTTCCGGGCCAAGTGCTCTACCAACTGAGCTACCGAGGCGAGTTACGATCTAGACGCAAATTTTTCTCTTATATACGTTGTAATTCCCTATTGCCAATTGCTTTTTGAAACCATTGTTTCTATCTTACAACGTATATAAGAGAAAAATTTGCATCTAGATCGTAACTCGCCTCGGTAGCTCAGTTGGTACAGCACTTGGCCCGGAAAGCCAAGGGTCCCGGTTTTGAGTCCCGGTCTAGGCGAAAATTTTTCTCTTCAAATTCAAATTTATACTTATTGTTATTATTAACACTACCTATTTTTGGGCTTTGTTGTTATACGCCATTCTATTTAATACTTTTACACGTTAGAGCACTTAAATAGCATTAGGTTAGCTTTTAGGTTAATTTAGCCTAAAATACTTTGTATTAAATTATACAAACATCGTTGTGTATGTTGGCAACATTGCATGATTAAAAATTTTATCCACTTTCTTCTGTTGGTGCATGTATGTGGTGTCTGCCCCAGACTTAGAAAAAATTTAGTTGTGCGCTTTGGAAACTTTATCCCAATGAATCATCATTTACAAATCACATTGAATGGCTTCTGCATTAAGGCTGGTATGCAAGAATGCACTCATGCATAAAAGGTGTACTCGAGTATAAATCATTGAGATTCCCATTTGCAGAGATACATTCCAGTCCCAGGAATCTGTTTATACGATAAATAATTGCCAATTCTAGTGGAAATATTTTAGTTGTCAGGTGACCCAACTTACCGCATTCAAGTGTGAAATTATGAGCAACTTGCCGTAATATGACTGCTTCAATTTATGTATATATTTTTAAATTTTGTCAAATATTTGTCAAATTTATGTCATTATCATCTGTTACACTTATTTGTCTCTTATTTTAAATAAATAGTTTGTTAATATTGTATGTTTCTTGAAATATGTCGTAAACATTTTGAGGTTAGGCCTAATAATACATATGTAACTTGTTTGAAAAATTATCTTTAATTAAATTAATTAATGATTTTTCTATGATTTTGTATGTAATTATAGTTAGTTACACATGAGTTTAAGCCTTATTGGCACTTTCATTTGTTAAAAAAATAATAATGAATTATAGAACAGTATTTTTACTTAGGTTTTAATGGGGGCAATAATACAAATATCAAATTAATAATTTATTTTTAAAATAAATCTGTATCAAACGGAAGTACACACTAATGATTTTTCTATTATTTAGAATGTAATTATAGTTAATTATACTTGAGTTTAGGTGTTATTGGCTTGTTTATTTGTTAAATAATTAATAATGAAGTACATAACATTTTTACTAATGTTTTAATGGTGCGATAATACAAATATTTAATAAATTTTTATTAAAATAATTGGGTATCAAACGGTAATATAAACTAACAATTTTGCTCATGATGACTGTACAGGATTCCTCTGGCTTAAGTAGATGTATAGCCTCCTAAGTCCTGAAGGACTTCCTAGATCACTTCTATACTTCATAATTTAAGAAATAATTTATTAAATATATCATTACACTAACGAAATACTATATGAAAAAAAGTACACATGTGAATACATGCAATAACTGCATGTCACCCATGCGCCAGGCCTGCCAGCGATGTACATGTATATTGGCGGCACTGCGAATAACAGAATAACTGACATTGGCTGCTGCCTCAGAGCAATACAAGTGTTACAAAAACATTAACACATATCCATATAAGCAGAGTGAAGTATATTTACGGAACAATGATAACAAAGATTATTTATAATGAGGATGGTACTCTCAATAATTCAACTATTTCACAAATTTTATGAGAAATTATGCCTATTTTAAAATTTTTTAGAGGCTTTCATACTATGTATATGTGTGTACATTTTGCAAAATGGTCTATGGCAATTAATCGTCATTCATGGGTTAATGCTTGATAGGAGTATTTCATTATATCCCAGTGTAAAATAATTACAACATTACTAAAAAATCTGTCTCATACTATGTATATGTGTGTACATTTCGCATATCTCAGTATAAAATAGTCTAACCTTTATCATAGAGAGCCTAAACTTTCCCCATTGCATTATAACTCTGCCAAATATTGCAATCAGGTATTTTTAAAAATTCACACAAGTTAGTAGATAAACTCTGTATGATTTTTTTTTCAGCAGACAAAAATCTTTGGAAATATTGCATTTATGTAACACTAGGCGCAAACGGGTTAATATCCCTATCAAACAACAGTACAGTATATTTGCTCATAAAATTAATCCAGATATTTGGTATCTACTTAATCTCCAATTCCATGGCATGAGAGGTCTAGAAGGCCCGTGACCCATCTACTGGCTTCACATCCACATATGTAAATCACAGATCATCTAGCCAATATTAGGTTGAGATGTAGGTAGCATATCAGATCCCCAGTCATTATAGCTGGTTTTCTCAACCTGAATCTGCTACTTATTGTAGCTACCCAAATTCCAACAATGTTGGGTGGGCACCGGTCCAATATTGGCCAAAAATAAATTGAAAAAAAAATTTCTGCTCTCATGGGGATTCTAACTTGCACCAAGGTATCATGTGTGAAACTGCTTGGCTATATGCAGAACCACCGACTTAATCTTGTCATTATACTTACATGTTGTTTTAATAGCTCAAAAAAAAACTTAGATCTGCAGATCAACAGGCAGGTGACCTAACATAAGAGTATTTGGTTAATACAAATATATAGAATTAAACACTGCTACTAATATGCACATTATACCTTTGTTAACTACAGCATAATTATACAAACAGAGCAAATCTGCTTCAGATACATCTTTTTCAAATTCATAACATTTGCATAAAGGAAAGAGGATGATAATTTAGCACTCAGTAAATCTCATTGTTAAAAAAAATTGTCATAAAATAGAAGTTTTTTTTTAAATTCTGTGATAAACAATTTATTAAATTTTAACATCCATTTGTGAATCTAGGCATAACTGTAGTAGATTCTATTATTATCAATATCTATATTTGATTTTAAAAATATAACAAATAGAAACTCTTTATCTAATGGTTTAAGCCTCTGCTATTCAATCTTATACTAGAGCAAGTAATCAAATCCCTAGATGGTAAAGAAGATGTATAATTAAAATGGTATTAATGCATTGTTGCTATATATTGATGAAGCATTTTAAGGGAAATTTGTGATTGTTTGTTGCAAACAAGTCCGTAATCATTTATATTTATTTATTTTAATTTCATGTTAATTACTAAGATTGGTTGGAGAAAACCCTCAATGACGAGAAAAATTCCCAAAATGAATGAATATATTAGATGATCTAATAATAAAGTTCTTAGGAAAAATTTTATATCAAAAAGAGATGAACAGACAGGTGAATGGAGAAGACTTACATAGCAGAAAGTTACACATGATCTTTATGGGAAACCAAATATAATGAGAATGGCTAAGTTTCATAGATTGCGATGTGCAGCACATGGGGAATCAAATAGGGGAATGGATAATATGACAATAACCATGATTTGAGAGAGGTGAATTATACAAGTAATGATTGGAAACCATTAGTTAAGGATAGGGATGTATGGACAGCTTATGTCCGTTCAGCCATAAATCTCTGGGTTTGATAATGCCAGTGATTTGTTATTAGGCAATAGCATTATACAGGGTGGTGATAAAGTCTTGATCTATTTCCAAAAAATAATGAACTCAGTTTGATGATTTTTATGTATGTTTATTGTCAAGGTATGTATACATATTCATCATATTTCAACATGGCCTCCATCCATTTCAAAGTATTGTTCCCATCATTCGAGAGTAGCCCGAAAGGTGTTTTGAAGCATAGCTGGTGAAATAGCCATCACTGCATTGCGGATTCGAATCCTAAGATCCTGGAGATCCCGTACCTTTGTCTTGTACACCTTCCCCTTTATAAATCCCCAAGCAAAGAAGCCCAGAGGCGTCAAATCAGGGGAACGCGATGGCCCCAGTCTTGCTGATTCTCTGCCTATCCATCTGTTGGGGAATGTTCGATAGAGGTAAGCCTGTACATCTAGCTCCGTCCTGTTGGAACACAACAGAGTCAGCAGTGCCATTCTGTGTAGCTGTGGTTCGAGGAATAACTCGAGCATGTCAAGGTAATTGTTGTCATTAATTGTCTGTTCTGCAAACACGAAGGGTCCATACACTGTGGTCTTCATTATTCCAAGCCATACATTCACTTTTGGAGTGTTTCTTTCCAATTCTATGAGAGTGTGAGGTGGTTCAGTACCCCATATTCTGGTGTTATGTTTATTAACTTTGCCACAGATGTGGAACGTGGCCTCATTACTGAACAGGATGTGATCCATAAGGTCCTCATTGTGTGCAGCCGCTATCAAATCATAACACACAGCCTGACAAGCTGCATAATCTTCTGCATCTAATTTGTGGAGCATCTGAATGTGGCACTTTTTTTTTTTTTTCAATTAAAACTTTCAAAATCATTGATTTTGGCACATCTAACTTATTGCTTAAACAATGACTTGATGCTCTTGGGCTTCTTTCAATTGCTTCTCTGATTCGCTGCACAGTCTCTTCTGATACAGGAGCATTGTTCATCTGCAATGTTCCCAGTTCTTTGAAATTTATTGTAAAGTAACCGTATGTTTGCTCGTGTTGGTCCTGGTTTGTGAAATTTTCGAGTGAACTCCTGTTGCACCTCAGTATAAGATAATCCATGCAGTCACACACTAACAACATACATACATTCTTCTATCGCCAGCATGCTTCTTGATTATCCTAAAAAAAAGAATAATTAAGTTAACACAGAAATGGATCGAGACTTTATGACCACTCTGTATTTATGAGTTATAAATATGGTACACAATATTTACAACATTTAAAAAAAACATAATTGTAGTTATAAGTATATTTTTAATCTAAGACAAATTAAAAGAAGTGGTTCTTCCGTTCGACATAACAGCAGTCAGCATAAGTGTACTGAGGATGGGGTTGCCAAGACCCTGTAATCGTGATCTACTTAGAAGATTAATTATGAGGAGAGGTATGAAACATTTTAATTTTTTTAAATTAAACCTCATAGTGATTCATTCCTATAGAAGTTCAATATTTTTAATTGATTATTATTAACGAAATTTCCTGTATAGGCCTAATCTAAAAATAAAAAAAAAATGTTTAAATATACCGTACCATATTAAATTACTTATTTAGAGGGGTCCTCACCCAGGGGATATGTGGATGGCGACCACAAGGTGCCCAAGCTGAGCAAAACATTTCTTCCACTTGTGTTTTGCACTCTTTTAACTTTACTATCTAACCTCTCTTGGTTAACTCTTGTTTTTCGACCCCGACGCTATTAGGGCATCCGAGGGCTAGGGAGTCATTCCTTTCTTCCATTTCTTCTTTCCTTTATTTTCTTTTCCTCTCCAGAAAAGCCTGACCAGAGGCTATAAGATGGCAGCCCCATCACTGGTCTTGCCTTCCTTTGGCCAGCAACCAATCGAAGGGACTATTATTATGCTTTCAAGTCTTATACGAGAATTTCCCAGAAATTTTCTATAGGATCGTAACAGGCCTTGGCCTAATACTTGGAAGGAAGAAGAAGAAGAAGGTTTCTTTTTAGTTTAGGCATGAACCTCACACGGAATAATAGTAATAATCAAACATAGAAGTCATAATATCATAATTTTGTCTATTAATTTTGAGATTATGGTAGGAATTTTCATTTGAGGATATGTTATCTTCATGAATATATGCAATTATTAAATATTATAATTGAAATAATCAATAAAAAAAATGTAAAAATCATTGTAAATGGTGGGAAATAATTTGAAAAATGAAACCCTGAAAATAAAATTTGACACGAGTTTATGAAGGAATTAAGAAATTTGTGTCACAGGTTGTTAAGAAAAGCCATATTTATTAAAGAAATATCTGTGGACTTACATATTTGAGAGCATCCATATTCCGTAAAAATTTGTTCATTATTTATTTTTAATTATTTTATCTTACTTTGTAACCATGTAGTATTTTTATTTTTAAAATTTTATTTTAGAAACAAATATATCCATAGCAGCTGTCTGGTATAATACGCCTCAGGCAAGTTGGAAATGCTTTGGAAAGCATTGAAAACCAATTTTTGTTGCCAACTTCGCAAGAAAAAAAAACATGAGTTGAGATTTACACTTCATTGGTGAGATTCTCACTAATTTGATATATGAATGGACAGTGGGATTCTCACAGAATTCTCAGCTCATCAGTGATTGGAAGTAATTGAGAAGAGAAAAATATTTTTGTATGTGGCCCTAAGAAGACACGAAGGGACTCCACAGGGTTATAGCATTATTTATTAAATTAATATTAAGAAACTAAAGCTATCACTATTGAAATAACTAAATTAATGTACACAACTAAACTATTGTAATCAATGGTAAAGAGAAAAAAAAATTGTTCGGGGTTTGATTTCTAGTTCAGGCAAGAGAGAGGAGAAAAGATTACTAGTATGTAAGAATAAAATGCTTGGAATATTTTTGTATGAAAGAGAGATAAACAAGCAGGTGAATGAAGAAAATTAAAAAAACTGAGCTAGATGATCTTTATGGAAAACCCAGTGCATAAGAACAGTTAAGTTTTGTAAACTGTGATATGTAGGAACTTCTGGTATGAAAGGGTATGAAAATTTATTGTAAGAAAACCATAGGGGAAATACCGAGTAGGTATGTCAAGAATGAAGTAGGAGAATAATATTTACCATTTGTGGAAGGTAAATTATTCAATAAATATTTATTATTAAATAACTCAATTGATTATTCAATAAATGACTGGAAAATACTAGCTCAGGATATGGCTGTACAGAGAGCTTATGACAGCACAGTCATGAACTTCCGTATTTAGTAGTGTCATATAGTTAGTTACATTTTGAAGTAGAGATTGCCAGCTAATATACTTTATTGGCTTATGTATTGGTAATATAACTTAATCGTGGTGGACTGGTGATTACCATGCTTGCTTTGGTTCTGAGGTTTGCAGATTCAGACTCAGACAAAGTCAATGGATTTATAAGATAATAAAAATTCCAAATATGGGTTCTTTTAGAAGACACATAAAGTATAGCAATGGATCCCAGTTCATCCATCCATCCAGCCAATGACTGATTAGCTCAAATTCTGTCTTTGGCCTCCCTTAACTTCTGCCTCCAATCATTTCTATTTTGCGCAGAAGCCTCCAATTGCGACACTTAAGTAGGTTTGCAAGCATCTTAATACCATCCTCCCATCGTTTTTTCGATCTTTCAACTCGTCTGTTCGCCATAAAACTTGGTGTAAGGACCATTCCAGTTCATACATTTATGAAATATAAAATAACATTAAACCTAAAATACAAGACATCCAAGCAAAAATTGTTTTCCTTCACATCCAGAATTGAATTACAGTTCTACTGACCTGAGTTGTTAAAGAGCATCATTAAATAGAATGCTTGTTATATGATATTATATGTAATAAGTAGAGCCTGGATCTATATGTACTAAAACACCTAAAATAACCATGCAAATATGCACTAAAAATATTGAATATTTGCACTAAAAATAAAACAATCACTTATCAAAGAAATATTTTATTTTAACTCACTGATACATATTTCATTCCTTGCAAAATAACAGTATGCTACCAAGAGTTTCTCAATATTTTCGGGGGTTAAATATTTTGTATTGTTGGACAGAATTAGTTTATATGCTGAAAATGATTGTTTCACATCAACGGATATGATTGGGCAATACTTACACATTGATAGTGACTGCTCGGAACATTCCTCTGGCAAAGATTGATTCCACTTACATACTTGTTAATTGATTGAATCATCAATGAATGAACGAGTCATATTCTTATCTTACCTCATATTTAATGTTTTTTTAAACACAGGAACTGCAGTTTTCAAGAAGACATACCTCTCATCCTCAGCTGATATTTAACTACCACATTTTCATTTAAATCTTCATCTATAACATTGCCATCTGGTGTTGATTTGATGAACTTTGAGTTGAAGTCCTGTTCATCCGGGATTTCAAAATTCATGGATCTAAATTTGTTCTTTTGAATATATATCTTCATCCAAACTGTCAATTCCAAAGGTTTTTCCAAATGTTTTAGAAGTTTAGCCTCTTTTTCAATTTTATGACTCTCCAACAAACTATGTGCTGCAATAGCTGATTTTTCAATTTCACCATTTTTAATATTTCCAAAGTTTTCTTTTGTGCGAGTGTCCAAATTCCTTTTTGTTTTTCCTGTTTATACTTTTTATTGCAGTCTTTACAACTAATTTGATAAATTCCAGATTTTTTACTATCTGGGGTGTTCAATTTCTTATTGGTTTTTAATAGATTACCAAGACTAATTTATTTATCGGTGCCAATATAATATTGAATTTCTTGAATTTTTAAAATAATTATTATATTTCCTGTCTACATAACTTAATAATTATTATGTATTTCAGGATGATAAGTAATTTTCTTGAATTGTTTTCCTTTCTTTGAATCAGATTGATTGAATCTTCTTCAGTCCTGGCTTTGAGTCCAATGCCACATTGAGCTTATTTTAAACTTTTTTTCCAGTATCACAAGGGACGCATTTAAAGAAGAAATTGTGTTGTCAATCATGTAGGGTGCACCGTGGGTTTCTAGATCGTTAATTGCTTTCGAAAGTGACAAATAATGTACATGGATGAAATTTATATCTTGATAATTATTTATTTTAGGAAGTAATATTTTGAGGTTCTTTTTATCAAGTTTTTTAAGTCTAGAGATATCTTACCTCAATTTAATGTTGATTTGTTCTTGAACATGTTTCGATATATTCTTCTATGTCATCGTCAGCTTTTCTAGACGATGAGTTTTATGTTGTGAACCCTGGATGTTGATATCAGCTCCCTCTTCCGGCTGGCCAAAGAATCTCCAAGCTAGGTCACATTCAGCAGGAATTTTCAAATTCATAACTCTATTTTTGTTCTTCTGAATGTAAATTTTTTTCCAAATGGTGAGTTCCTTTGTATTTTCTAACAGTTTTAAATAATTTAGCTGACAATGGTATAGAAGAATATATCGAGACATGTTCGAGAACAAATCAAAATTAAATTCAGGTAAGATATCTCTGGACTCAAAAAAAACTTTATATCTTGATATATAGTTTCACTTTCAAATGCGCAATTTGCTTCATGAACACATGCAGAATGACTTATCATAAATACTTGTAACTACATTTTTCACTTGATTATAGTTCTCCTGGTAGAACGACACTGCAAATAACCGACCTCCCTATCCTGTGAGAGAAACCTCAGACAGATGATCTTTGTGCAACTGTACATGAACCAATGCTTTTATAAACACTGTTTTCTTGGTTGAAATTACTTTGTTAATAGACAGAAAGAGAATACATATACTTTCTGCAATGTGTAAATATGTGACATGGATGAGATTGGGGGAAAAAAAAAAAAAAAACCCTAAGGGACTGACCAGCTATTAACATATATGAAGCTGCATCTATGACCATGATACGCACCTTGTAACAATCACTCTCCAATTTAATAGGACATAGAAGTTGCAGAGAGATATTTACAACGATACTGTAGTTGATTTTTTCTAACAGTTTACATGAAAGGAAATGAGGTTTGCTGAATTCTTCTGGAGATAATTTATCCACTATGATGTTTTACTATGTATCGACCACACAAATCGGTTGTTTAATTTACTGATAACCAAGCACAGTTTCCTCCTATGTCAGACCATATTGAATCCAGGACAAGTGTGTAGCAAAACTAAGTAATTTTTCATTAGGTTCTTTTATTAACACAATACTTTTCAAGTGGATTATTCAATTTATGCAGCAGAATGTTGCTGCATACAAAAATTTTACAAAGTTCAGCAGAAAATATACCAACTTCAGACCATGATTTCATCTGCGTTAAAAGTAACAGTTATGTATTCTTCCATTTTCTTTTGAGCTGAGACGTGTAGTCATTTTTGAATACTGTTCAAGTTTAAATTTGTTTGTTGTAATTGGTATTCTTTTTATATACTTGGCAATATACTACATCGCCATCACTAGTCACTATTGCTTCAAATCCATTGTTTAAATAAAAAGGATCTAGTCCACTTATCTTTAAGCATTATAAAGTTTAACCTACTGGCATTACTGGATTGAGAAAGGAATGTAGGAATCCCTTTTATAAGAAGGGTTTGCAATATCCAACTACCTGCATGTATTTTTAGACTGAAATTATGATCCTGTTACCATTTGTCTTGTAATAAGAAGCTGTTGTGGTGCCAAAGGATGTCCAACATACAGATTCATCAGTTTGTTCAGAAATATCAGATAATTTATGTAACATGAGGTAAATAAATACTGAAACATGCATATATCCTTTGAATATGGACTAATCCTCAAAATATGCATTTACATATGTGCATATATACATTTTCAAAAAATATGGTCTTGCTAATAAGTTAGATAAATGATAATTAATAATATTTTTTTTATTAGTTAACACAACAAATACAGTGATTCTAAAATGGCTAAGTAAAGACAACTTTTGGGTAGTGTAATAGAATATTTCAAGCACTGGATCAATATAAGAATCAAAAGAATTGTGAATTTTTCTTACCTCATACATCTATGTTTTTAACACAGAACTGCAGTATCGGGAAATATCATTCCCATTGTCAGCTATTTTCACGACTATCAATTTTTCATTATGCCAATAATTTTCTAAACTGCCATCTGGTGATGATTTGAAGAACTTTGTAATCAAATTTGGTTCGTCCGGAAACTCTAAGTTCATGGTTCTGGTATGGTTGTTTTTGTATGTATATCTTTTTCCAAACTGTTAATTCCAAAGGTTTAGATAGATGTTTGAAAAGTTTTGCATCTCTTTCAATTCTATGATTCTCTAATGTACTGCTATGGCTGATTTTTGAATTTCACCATTTTTTATATTTCTAAAGTGTTTTTTTTTGCAAGTGTCTGAATTCCTTTTTGTTTTCCTATATATACTTTATTGCAATCTTTGCAATTAATTTGATAAATTCCAGATTTTTTTATTGTCTGGGGTGTTAACTTTATTAGTTAACAGAAGATTACCCAGACTGAATTTGTTAATCGGAGCTAATGTTTTATTAATTTTTTGAAAATCTTTTGAAATTTGTTATGAACTTTTGGATGGTAAGTAAATTTCTTGAATTTTTCATCTTTCTTGGATAATTGTTGCAAAATAGTGTATTCACGTTCAGTGCACAGTCGAAGTGTATGAAAGCAGTAGGTATTTCATACTCAGCACATTATATCATGAAGGATTGTACTATAACTTAACCTTCATTTAGATGCTGAGTGGCCGTGTTAGTTCCGAGTCTGACAGACACACTTCAAAATTTTAATCATCACCCTTACCTCACAGTGAACTATGAAATTTTAAAATATAAAGTAACTAAACTGAATAAGAAGAGCAAATTTAATTACCGTAAAACATAATAAAATATATAACATGAAATTGAATAAGCCTGAAATAAACTACAGTTGTGAGTGACATCACAGACTGTTCCTAAATTCTCAGGTAGTAAGCCATTGTATCACTTGCAATTCCCCGTGCCCCCTTTGACCCTTGCTTTCATTCTTCTTGTCTGTGGACTATAACCTTTTTTGCTGTTTACATTTCTTTAATTTCTTCTTTATTATGTCTTCACCAAAAACATATAAGTTAGCTTAAAAGTTAGCTACAATACAATTATATTCATTCTCAAAATCTTCTACATTTAGTGGAATATTTATTAATCTGTATAATAGACTTGAAAATTGCATGTTTATGTGAAACATGATTAAAACTTGAAGATTTTATGTAGTTATCAGTGTGAGTATCTTTCCTATAAATATGAAATTCAATTCTTTGTAGTTGCTCATTTCTTATTAAGTACAAGTCTAAAAATGGGATCTTGTTATCTTGTTGTGTTTCAATAGTGAATTTCACCAATTCGTCTTGAAGATTAAGCAATTTTAATGCATCTTGAATGTATTTTGAATCTATTACAGAGAAAATATCATCTACATATCTATACCAACACTTAAAAATCCAAGGGTAAGCATTGGTGATTTGAGACTAAAGATAACCCATAAATAAATTGGCCAAGAATGGAGAAAGTGATTTTTCCATTGTCAATCCAGAAATCTGTTTATAAAATTTACCATTAAAAGTGAAACAAATTATTCTCAATACAAAGTTTAGTCAGCATTAAATATTCTTTAATAACTTCTGTTTTTAATTGCAGTGAATTTAATCATCTTCTTAAAAGCGTGAGCATCTTATCAATAGGAATACTAGGGAATAAAGAGATATTTCAAATGAAACCAGTTTATCATTCGGAACCAATTTAATGTTATTTAATTATTTGTAAAATAGAAAATAAAACTGAAGAATTGGGAACACAAGTAAACACTAATGTAGTTAATTTTTTGAAACAGTTGTGAACTAAGGAAGAAACAAAACTGCTTAATAATGGTTTAAAGACTTGTATTAATTTTTCAAATAATTGGGAGGATTATGTTGCTGATGTAGAAATAGCTATTTCGGACATAAAGAATTAAGGTAAAACTATAATTAGAAAATAATGTGAAAAAGTTTTAGGAGACATTAAGAGAACTTCGTAATTAAAGTTGCAATGAAAAATATGAAAAATTTGAAGCACATCAAAGAAAAAAATGTTACAATTACAAAAGCTGATAAAGGAAACAAAATTGTCATTTTGGATCAAGTTGATTATTTAGACTCCAATGAATATGAGGAAATACAATCTCCAAAATCAATTAGGGCTATGAAAAACATGTTGGTTGGTATCTAATGTCGAGCACTTGATAATGAAATCATTCGCTCTCTTGCATATCTTCATTAAAATTGCAAACAGGGCATTTAGGTGAATCTGTTATGCCAATTCTGTGTAGGTGTTTATTCAAGCAGTCATGTCCCGTTAGCAGTCTGAATGTTACTACTGCAGATTTTCTTTGTAATGTAGTAATGTCATAAGCTTGTAGATTTTCCCATTCCTTTCCAGATGTTTTGGTGGTGTATTCTTCTCTAAGTTTATTGATATATTTATTTGAGGTAATTCTTTTGATAGAGTGAAAGGAAACTGGATTAGAAGTTGGGTTTGAAACAATTTTGCTACCCTTCTTGGCCAGAAAATCGGCTATTTCATTGCCTGTCACTCCACAATGGGCCGGAATCCATTGAAGTACAACTTTTTTATGTAGACGGGATAACTTTTATCATTTTGTGACATTCGATAATTTTGATGCTTTTGGGTGTTGTGTCTCGTGTTATAGCGAGAATGGCTGCTTTGGAGTCACATAGAATTACAACTTTTGTAAATTTTTGGATGTGATATAAAAGATTTTGTAAACTTAAGAAAATTGCTAGAATTTTGCCATCAAAGTTTGTTGAATTTGTGTTTAGTTTATGATAAAAGGAAAAAAGTGGACATACTGCACCAGCACCAGTGCCACCGTCATTTGGTAGGCTGGAGCCATCTGTAAAAATATGTATCCATTCAGGAGCAGGGTATCTTAGATTTATTATTTCCAGTGACATTTGTTTTAAAATATATGGGGAGTTTCAGATTTCTTGATGTCTTCTGTTAAATGAAGGTTATATTCAATTTCCAAAAATTCTAGAGGGTTGTTTCTCATCTGCATATTTTCTTTTGAATGTGGAAGTTGCAATTTCTGTTTGATTTCTTGTACTATGCTTAAGAAGCTTTGCTGAGATTTTAAACATACTTGTGGTTTTCTTTGGGTCCAATTATTATGGGATAGCCTTAAAAATTTTTCATACTGTGTGATTGCTGTTTTCTCAATTTCAAATGCTATGTTTGGGTTATTTGTTAAGATTTCCATGGCAGTGATTGGTGTTGTTTTAACAGCTCCTGTTATCAGGCAGAGGATTTGGTTCTGCAATGTATTAAGTTTTTCCACTTTAGTAGTTACTAGGATTTCTTCACAATAATGAAGTACAGGTTTTATGTACATTTGGTAGAAGGTGTTTAGGGTTTGTGTGTTGCAACCCCACTTTTTCCCTGCTAATCATTTTAATAATGGTAACCTTGTTTCTATCTTTGTACATATATTCTCTATGTGTTTCTTCCATGTTAATTTTGTGTCCAGAGTTATTCCTAAATATTTTGCTTCATGTGTTTGAGTTAATAATTCACCCTCCAATTTCAGAGTGATGGGTAGTGGTTTCTTTCTTATGAAAAACATGTTAAAACACATAAAGCATGCAATCTAGGGTCAGCATAAATTTAATTAAAAGTTTCAAACCCTTCTAATCCAAAATTATACGGTATACCAAAAGTTCACAGAGATGGTAAAAAAATGAGACCTATTGTCAATAATATTTGCTCCCCATGCTACAATTTGTCAAAATGACTTGCCCAAAAATTTAGTGAACTACCTCAATTTGGAAGTAAAAGCGTTAAAAATCAGTAAGATTGGTTAAGAATTAAATAAAATTACATTGGTTCCAAATGATAGACTGGTTTCATTTGACATCATCTCTTTATTTCCTAGTATTCCTATTGTTAAGATGCTCACATTTTTAAGAAGATGGTTAATTCACTGGAACTAAAAACAGAAGTTATTAAAGAATATTTAATGCTGACTAAACTTTGTATTGACAATAATTTTTTTCACTTTTAATGGTAAATTTTATAAATTGATTTCTGGATTGACAATGGGAAAACCACTTTCTCCATTCTTGGCCAATTTATTTATGGGTTATCTTGAGTCTGTAATAGATTCAAAATACATTCAAAATACAGGGTGGACCGCTCGAATGGACCTAATTTCAATTGCTTGTTACTGGCAAACGGTTGAAGATAGAAACTTAAAACAACGTTCATATTACAGAAAAACTCACCAGGTTTTGATATCCAGATCACCACATCTCTATATGAGCCCCAGCAGTCACTGTGACGATATCAAAGCGATGAACAATTTCTTGCCAAGTACGTTGGAGTATGTCTTCTGGAATGTTCTCAATAGCCTCTATGATGCGCTCACGAAGATCACGAAGGTCTTTGACTGGGGTGGTGTAAACTTTATCTTTGACATAGCCCCAGAGAAAGAAATCCAGTGGTGTTAAATCGGGAGATCTCGGGGGCCACGCGATTGGTCCTCCCCTACCAATCCAACGGCCAGGGAAAATGTTGTCCAAAGTCGTACGAACTTCATTGGACCAGTGGGGAGGAGCACCATCTTGCTGGAAAACGATGTTAGGCTGCAGTTGTTCAATTTGTGGAAAGAAGAACTGCTCCAGCATGTCAAGATATGTGGTACCACGAACAGTTTTCTCGGCGAAGAAAAACGGTCCAATGACCTTATTATGTGACAAACTGCACCAAACATTCATCTTCGGACTATCACGAACATGCTCTTGAATAGCGTGAGGATTCTCCGATCCCCAGATCCGCACATTATGCCGGTTTACCTTGCCTGACAAATGGAAAGTGGCTTCGTCCGAGAAGAAAATCTTGGTCATGAAGTCAGGATCAGCGCCGAGACGGTCCAGCATCGTATTGGCGAATTCCACTCGTTTCGGCATGTCATTCGGCTCCAGACGTTGCACTAACTGCACTTTATATGCGTGCAGTTTGAGGCGTTTGTGGACAATCCGTTGTAATGTCGATTTTGGTATTTGAAGTTCCCGCGAAGCTCTTCTTAATGACTTCCGGGGGCTTCGCTCAAATGCGGCTTGAACATTTGCTACCATTTCATCGGATGCTCTGCGACCACCACCATGCTTCTTCAACACAGATCCTGTAGCTAATAATGTATCACGCCACTTCTTTATGCTTCTAGCAGTTGGAGCATCACGGTTAAACACACGCCGGAACTCCCTTTGAACTCTAATGATTGATTTAAACTCCGCATACCACAAAACAGCTTGCGCTTTCATCTGCGGAGTCGCCATTTTCACAAACAATTAAATCTAAGAACGAGAAACGTATCTTTGTGCCATCTACCGACAGGATTCGAAACTTGGTGAGTTTTTCTGTACTATGAACGTTGTTTTAAGTTTCTATCTTCAACCGTTTGCCAGTAACAAGCAATTGAAATTAGGTCCATTCGAGCGGTCCACCCTGTACATTCAAGATGCATTAAAATTGCTTAATCTTCAAGACGAATCGGTGAAATCCACTATTGAAATAAAACAAGATAACAAGATCCCATTTTTAGACTTGTACCTAATAAGAAATGAGCAACTACAAAGAATTGAATTTCATATTTATAGGAAAGATACTCATACTGATAACTACATAAAATCTTCAGGTAAGATAGAAGATAGAAGCAATGGTTTCAAAAGCATTTGCGAAAGGGAATTACAACGTATATAAGAGAAAAATTTGCATCTATATCATAACTCGCCTCGGTAGCTCAGTTGGTAGAGCACTTGGCCCGGAAAGCCAAGGGTCCAAATCACCAATGCTTACCCTTGGATTTTTAAGTGTTGGTATAGATATGTAGATGATATTTTCTCTGTAATAGATTCAAAATACATTCAAGATGCATTAAAATTGCTTAATCTTCAAGACGAATCGGTGAAATCCACTATTGAAATAAAACAAGATAACAAGATCCCATTTTTAGACTTGTACCTAATAAGAAATGAGCAACTACAAAGAATTGAATTTCATATTTATAGGAAAGATACTCATACTGATAACTACATAAAATCTTCAGGTAAGATAGAAGATAGAAGCAACGGTTTCAAAAGCATTTGCGAAAGGGAATTACAACGTATATAAGAGAAAAATTTGCATCTATATCATAACTCACCTCGGTAGCTCAGTTGGTAGAGCACTTGGCCCGGAAAGCCAAGGGTCCCGGGTTCGAGTCTCGGTCTAAGCAAAAATTTTTCTCTTCAAATATAATTTATCTTTCAGTGAGAAATGTTAAATCAATAATAAAAACATCATTAGAAGCCTTACTAGCTTTATAAAGTAATGTTAAATTACCAATAAATGTCTTCTTAACTAAGAAGCCGCCATTTGCAAAAGATAGAAGCAATGGTTTCAAAAGCATTTGGCGATAGGGAATTACAACATATATAAGAGAAAAATTTGCGTCTATATCGTAACTCGCCTCGGTAGCTCAGTTGGTAGAGCACTTGGCCCGGAAAGCCAAGGGTCCCGGGTTCGAGTCTCGGTCTAGGCAACATTTTTCTCTTCAAATATAATTTATCTTCAGGTTTTAATCATATTTCACATAAACATGCAATTTTCAACATCTACTGTATAGATTAATAAATATTCCACTAAATGTAGAAGATTTTGAGAATGAATGTAATTGTATTGTAGTTAACTTTTAAGCTAACTTAAATGTTTTTGGTGAAGACATAATAAAGAAGAAATTAAAGAAATGTAAACAGCAAAAAAAAAAGTTACATGAATACACTATTCTGCAACATAATTCCAAGAAAGATGAAAACTTCAAGAAATTTACTTACCATCTAAAAGTTCATAACAAAAAAAAAATAATAAAACATTAGCTCCGATTAACAAATTCAGCCTGGGTGTTAACTAATAAAAAGTTAATACCCCAGACAATAAAAAATCTGGAATTCATCAAATTAATTGCAAAGATTGCAATAAATATATAGGAAAAACAAAAAGGAATTTAGATCCTCGCAAAAAAAGAACACTTTAGAAATATAAAAAAATGGTGAAATTGAAAAATCAACCATAGCAGCACATTAGAGAATCATAGAATTGAAAGAGAGGCAAAACTTTTGAAATATCTATCTAAATCTTTAGAATTAACAGTTTGGGAAAAGATATGTATTCAAAGAAACGATACTAGAACCATGAACTTTGAGTTTCCAGACGAATCATATTTGATTACAAAGTTCTTCAAATCAACACCAGTTGGCAGTTAGAAAATTACTGGCATTATGAAAAAATTGACAGTCATAAAAACAGTTGACAATGGGGATGATGTTTCCTGATATTGCAGTTGTGTGTTCAAAAACATAGATGTATGAGGTAAGAAGAATTCACAATTCATTTGATTCCCATTAAGAAAACCTCATAATGTAAAAATTCCCAACTTTATTATGTGAACTGGTTCAGTAGTTCATTGCACTAGCCTGCAAATTTAAACTTTTTGTTTTTTGCCTAATGTAAATAATGTGATTTTATACAATGTTGATGGGCTGAATCTGAATTTTCAATCTGTTTACTTCTATCATGTAAGGTTTTCTTGTGAAATCACTTTACATGTATTGTATAATTATATTGAAGAAGAATGGCTTGCTCTACAAAGTATTTTCACACAAGCAGCAAATGAAAGCCTGGGTATCAAAACTAAATGGAATCGAAAAAAAGGACTACGGATATGGGATGAAAACATCAAAAAAGTAATCGATGATAAACGTGAAGCATACAAAAAATTCTTGTCTACAAAAAAAGATGAAGATAAAGTAGAGTATCATAGGAAGAGAGCCATAAGAATTAAATGAATTGTGATTATTTCTTACCTCATACTTCTTTGTTTTTTAAACACAGCACTGCAGTATCGGCGACTCCTTGTCACCATCATCAGCTGTTTTCACGACTGTCAATTTTTTCTTTTGTCGATAATTATCCAAACTGCCATCTGGTGTTCTTTCGAAGGAATTATTTTCTAAACTGCCATCTGGTATTCTTTTGAATGAATCATTTTCTAAACTGCCATCTGTTGTATTTTTGAAGAACTTTGTAATCAAGCTCGGTTCATCTGGAATTTCAAAGTTCATGGTTCTAGTATGGTTTTTTTGAATATATATTTTTTCCCAAACTGTTAAATCTAAAGGTTATGTTTCAAAAGTTTTGCTTCTTTTTCAATCCTATGATGCTCTAATAAACTATGTGCTGCTATAGCTGATTTTTCAATTTCTCCATTCTTTATGTTTCTGAAGTGTTCTTTTTTACGAGTTTCCAAATTCCTTTTTGTTTTTCCTGTATATATATTGTTGCAATCTTTGCAATCAATTTGATAAATTCCAGATTTTTTGTTGTCTGTGGTGTTAAATTTTCAATAGTCTATTACACAGATTGATAAATGTTCCACTTAATGTAGAAGATTTTGACAAGGAATACGAGGTGTGATCAATAAGTTTCTGGAATGAGGCCATAAACACAACACAACACTTCAAAGTTTCTATTCAGCACTGTCACCCTCGAAGTAGTCACCTTGGGAGTTGATACACTTGCCCCAGCGCTTCTGCCAATGCTGGAAGCACTTCTGGAAGTCGTCTTCTTTAAACGTGTCCAATGCCTTCTGCGATTCGCGCTGGATGACATCAATGTCCTCAAAACGATGTCCTCGGAGCCGAATTTTTAGCCGTGGGAACAGGAAAAAGTCTGCTGGAGCCAGATCTGGAGAATAGCTGGATGGGGAACAGTACTCGTTCCTATTTTTGTCCAAAAACTGGCGGACATAAATTGTTTTGTGCGCGGGCGCATTGTCGTGATGCAGGAACCAGTCACCAGTCCTCCATTTCTCTGGCCGTTTGCGTCGCACATTCTCCCTCAATCTTTGCAACACTTGTTTATAGTACACTTGATTCACTGTTTGACCCCGTGGTACAAATTCCTTATGCACAATTCCATTAATGTCAAAAAAAACAATCATCATTGACTTCACATTCGATCGAACTTGTCTGGCTTTCTTGGGGCGTGGAGATGCAGGACTCTTCCATTGCGAAGACTGTTGTTTAGTTTCTGGATCGTAGCCATAAATCCATGTTTCATCACCAGTAATAACCTTTTCCATGAACCGTGGGTCATTTTTTAAGCTGTTCTTTAAGATCCGTGCAGGCAATCACACGACTTTCCTTTTGGTAATTTGAAAGGAGGCGGGGCACGAACTTCGCAGCAATTCTTCGCATGTTCAAATCGTCTTTCAAAATGCTTTGAACACTTCCAAACGAGAGTGCTAGTGCATCAGACAGTTCTCGTATTGTAATGCGCCTATCATTTAATACCATTTCCCTCACTCGATCGATATTTTTATTGGTTTTGCTGGAAGTTGGTCGTCCCAGACGATTTTCATCCTTAACCGATATCACGCCCCTTTTAAATTTCGAAAACCACTCAAATGCTTGAGATTTGCCCATTGATTCCTCCCGATAAGCTGTTCTTAACATTTGATATGTTTTTGTTGCAGTTTTACCAAGTTTAAAGCAAAAATTTGATGCATGTTCTTTGTTCCTCGTAATCCCGCATTGTTGCTACACAGAGAAATCGCCACACGCACAAAACACGTCTTCACTTCAGAGCTTCTACCAGCATACTGCAAGGTCAGAGAAGGTCGCACGACCCCTCAAATTCATCACAAGGAAATTCTGAGTGTACAGCCTGGGTGAAAATTATAAACTCCTCAATGGCATGATTGTTTTGAAGCCATTCCGGAAACTTATTGATCACACCTCGTATAATCATATTGTACATGTTGCTAAAATAAATGGTTTTGATGAAGACATAACAAAGAATAAATTAAAGAAATTTAAATAGCAGAAAAGGTTACAGGAATACACCACCTTACACATACTGACAACTACATAAAATCTTCAGGTTTTAATCATTTATCACATAAACATGCAATTTTCAATAGTCTATTACACAGATTGATAAATACTCCACTTAATGTAGAAGATTTTGACAAGGAATATAATCATATTGTACATGTTGCTAAAATAAATGGTTTTGATGAAGACATAATAAAGAATAAATTAAACAAATTTAAACAACAGAAAAGATTACAGGAATACACCACCTTACAACATGATTCCAAGAAAGATGTAAAATTCAAGAAATTTGCTTACCATCCTGAAGTTCATAATAAGTTTCAAAAAATTTTCAAAAATTTAATACAACATTGGCTCCAATTAACAAATTCAGCCTGGGCAATCTTCTGTTAACTAATAATAAATTTAACACCCCAGACAACAAAAAATCTGGAATTTATCAAATTGATTGCAAAGATTGCAACAATATATATACAGGAAAAACAAAAAAGGATTTGGAAACTCGTAAAAAAGAACACTTCAGAAACATAAAGAATGGAGAAATTGAAAAATCAGCTATAGCAGCACATAGTTTATTAGAGCATCTTCTTCTTCTTCTTCTTCCTTCCAAGTATTAGGCCAAGGCCTGTTACGATCCTATAGAAAATTTTCCCTCCAGCGTTTCATAGGACGGCCCAGTGATTATTAGAGCATCATAGGATTGAAAAAGAAGCAAAACTTTTGAAACATAACCTTTATATTTAACAGTTTGGGAAAAAATATATATTCAAAAAAACCATACTAGAACCATGAACTTTGAAATTCCAGATGAACCGAGCTTGATTACAAAGTTCTTCAAAAATACAACAGATGGCAGTTTAGAAAATGATTCATTCAAAAGAATACCAGATGGCAGTTTAGAAAATAATTTCTTCGAAAGAACACCAGATGGTGACAAGGAGTCGCCGATACTGCAGTGCTGTGTTTAAAAAACATAGAAGTATGAGGTAAGAAATAATCACGATTCATTCAATTCTTATGAATTGAACTTCATAATGTTAAAAATTCCCAAATTTAATATATAAAAAGAGAGCCATAGCTAAAATTGAAGTTCGCAAAAAACATAGACAAAGCTGGGAACAATTTGTATCATTTTTGGAAAATGATATCACTAGGCCTGAACCGAAAATATATAAAGTTCTAAAAAATTTAAATAATGATTCAAGAGAAAATGCACATTTAAATTGTATATCTAAAGAATCTTGGCTTAACTACTTTCATCATTTATGGACACAAAAGGATGATTTATTACAAATACCAATCTCTAATAACACTGCTTTGGAACAAATTTCTATAGATGAATTAACTGTTGTTGTTAAATCATTAAAAAGTAACAAAGCTCCCGGAGAAGACCACATTAATCAGGAATTATTTAAATTTCTATAGATGAATTAACTGTTGTTGTTAATCAACTTTTATAAGATTCATGATGTGTTCCGTTGAGGTTTATTCAAAATTAATATAAAATTATAGAATATTCACCTGAAAGGTCCGTCTCCTCAACTTAATTATCATTTAACTGTAGCGCTTTCGGGACTTGTCCCATCATCGGCAGGATTCAAAACTGGTGTTTCACTGAAGATCTGGTAGAGGGGGTTGCATGTATTTGGTTCGTTTTCGTTTATCAGGCTGTCGTTGTGAGCTGCTTTCATGATTTCCATCTCTTCGAGTACGTTTATCTTCGCTGGATTATTTTCTCTGTGCATTACTGTTAGGGTGTTTTCAATATTTAACATGCGATGTCCTTCATGGATAACGTGTTTTGCATAGCTCTTGATTCAGGTGAATATTCTATAATTTTATATTAATGTTGTTGTTAAATCATTAAAAAGTAACAAAGCTCCCGGAGAAGACCACATTAATCAGGAATTATTTAAATTTTCAACTAAAAAATTTTTAGACAGATTTCTTATTCTCCTTAATATGATATGGGAAGGACAAGAACCACCACAAAGCTGGAACAAATCCATTATAATACCAATCTTCAAAAAAGGAAGTCGCCAAATCAAAGATAACTATTGTGGAATTAGATTGTTGAACTCTGGATGTAAAAGTTATGCTAATATAGTTAAGAATAAATTGAAAAAAAATTATGAAAATATAATTGGAGAAGAGCAGAATGGATTCAGAAAGGGTAGATCTTGTACAGATGGATTCTTCACTCTAAAACTACTATTAGAATAGCACAAGGAATTTAATATAGAAACTCATATTGCCTTCGTTGACTTCATAAAGGCTTTTGACAAAGTAGACAGAAATATATTACTACAAATTTTAGCTGATGATAACGTTCCACAACAATATATTACTAATATCTTCAACATCTATAAAGATAATGAAATCTCTGTTAAACAAGATGGCAAATTATCTTCTTGGGAAAAGATCGTCCCACGCCGTAGCCGAGCGGTTAAGGTAGGAAGCCTTGGCGCAGAGCTATGGGACTTGCGCTGGTTCGAGTCTCCATGGGGGAAGAAATTTTCTCATGGTATTTCGGCCAGTATGGGACCGGTGCCCACCCAGCATCGTGAGGCAATTGGGTAGCTACAATAAGTAGCGGCTCCAGGTTGAGGAACCAGCTATAACGGCTGGAGGACTCGACATGCTAACCACATGTCACCCCTACACTGGCTGTTGATCATCTACCTCTGTGATTGACACATGTGGATGTGAAGGGCCAGCAGCCGGCTGGTAAAAGGGCAACCACTGAAAAGTGGAAAGACCCTCAATCGGAATCGGAAAAAGATCAACACTGGAGTAAGACAGGGATGTGGACTTTCACCGGTGCTTTTCATTATATATATGAATAGAATAATGAACAAATGGAGGAAAACACAACGGGGATATATACCCATCAATAGGAACCTCAAACTCAATGTCATTCTTTTTGCAGACGATTTAGCTCTTCTGGCACTTTCCAAAAATGATTTGCAATGATCAATTTATAATTTACAAAAAATAGCTGCCAAATTTAATATGGAAATATCAATTAAAACTAAAATTATGGCATTTCATGGGAAGGACCCCATACAAAGTAAAAATCTGTCTCCAGAATAACATTTTAGAGAGATCTAATCAATTTAAATATTATCTCTCTATCTGGGATGAAAAGGATATCCCTGAAAAAATTACTAGTTATAATAAAAGTTTGGGAATTATTAATCAAGTTATGAAACCATCCCTTGTAAAAAAAACACCAGATTACGTTTATATAACACTTTGGCTAGACCAGTGTTGACCTATGGTAGTGAAGCATGGACACTAAAAAGACAACATGAAAGCAGAATAACGGCTTGTGAAAGATTCATGCGCAGAACAGTGGGTTACACCAGATGGGATCGGAAAAGGTACACCGATATCTTAAAAGAATTGAAGACTATGCCAATTTTGGAATATATTAAACAGTACCAACTAAATTGTAAACATCATCTAGATGGAGGTTGGAATGAATATTTTGGAGGACAGGGACTCTATTATGGTTTAATATTCTTAGGGAAAATGAGCTCAAATTGGATCCCCAAAGCTGTTTATAATTATATACCAAGAGGATGAAGATCACTGGGCCGTCCTATGAAACGCTGGAGGGAAAATTTTCTATAGGATCGTAACAGGCCTTGGCCTAATACTTGGAAGGAAGAAGAAGAGAAGACGAAGTATAATTATGCGAATTTCATCACAAACTTTTTCATTATACTTCTTTATTTTAAAGAAAAACTCTTCAAGTAGTGTAACTATGCAACGGAATCATGTCATCAGCTATGGCTGGAAGTGTGTAATGGAGAATGAATAAAGAAAAAATTATATTTAATATACACAACTTGCTGAAATTATGTGTATGGTTATATTTGAGTTGGATATTTTGACTCACCTCATATTTCTTGATTTTTATACAGACCTAGGTTTCATCACTTCTGTGCAACATTGTCGATGCTTCCAACTGTGTTTGGTTGTTAGTACATGTCACTTTAGTGTTTTTGCTTTATTTTGCCTTCTTTACTTCATTATTGGAAAGTTTCACACAAATTTTACACCCATTGCTTCTTACTTGAGAAAGTCCTCCTGTTCCTTTTTCTTTTATGTTTGTCTTCAGGTATTTCATGCTTTAACATCCAACAAAAGTCTGCAAGCATACTGATGCTCCAGCATCCCTGATACCTCCTTTCGCACTCCAGCATATCCTTGTGAAATTGTTCGCCTTGTTCTTCACTCAAAAATCCTAGATTTTCAGGGAAATAATCTAGGTGAGAAAACAGGAAATGAATTATCATACTCATGTTACAACCAAGTTCCTTGTACGCTTCAAGTATGTTAGCCACAATGTTTCAGTAATTGGGATCCTAGTTGTTACCAAGAAATTTTGAAACAACTTCATACAAAAGATATCCATGCTGCTTTCTCCTTTTTATCTATAGCATTTTTAAATTATGCATCTAACATAAGTTTTCTTATATATCAGGACCATTAAATATGCCTTCTTTTAATTTTGCTTCAAATAGCATGAACTGTTTCATTAAGCCAAAACTCAATGTGGAGGGAGAAGTGGCAGCAAAACTTTAGAAGGACTCACAAGGCTTAGGAGTACAATATTCTTAGAACCAACTTCCAAACTTTCTCGAGGTGGCCAGTCTCTCTTAGTCCAGTGATCAACTCGTGCAAAGAATGCATGGAAATTTTGTAAAACCAGATTGTTGCCCCAGCAGTATAGTAAGAACTTCAAAATCACCACAAACTTGCCAGTTGTGTTCACTGTAGTTCATTCACAATAACATCAGTTACAAATTTGCATATGATCTTTGAGGATCACTGAATAAGCAACATGTACTGAACCAAAAAGTTTCCATTATGAAGGAGAACACCCTTTGAACTTTGCTTGGAAGCATCAATGAACAGTATCCGTTCACTTGGAAGTCCAAGTTTTAGCAAAAGTTCTTTCACATTATTGCAATATAAAAGATAGCCATCTTCGGAAAAAAAAAAGATTTAAAATCCATTTCACGTTGTTTGTATCAATAGAATGATGTTTTTGGAGAAAGCAGATTTTTTCTTGGAATCTAGAACCCTATAACTAGCTAACTCTTTAGAGAGGGCAAGATTCCTCACCAAATCATTTAATTCATTCTTATTAAAACACCCACATTTTGTATCTCACGCTTTGTATCTCCCACAAATGAACACCCCTGATGCACTCACACCCCATATAGGTAAGAAACATCTGTTGCCCTCTGTGTTTCCTATAAACACATTACAAGAATTCTAAATACATTTGGTTTTCAAATCCTGACATCATAAAACTACACATGGGAAAGTATTACAGTTCATATAATTACTCTTTGGACATAAGAAAATTGCACTAGAAGGAAAATTAAAACTAAAAAAAAAAAATGGTACGTGATAGGAACTTCCTGGCTTGGAATTTGATTTCAACATGCTAAAATACCCCAAAAACATTCAAACTTTTGAGGCAGCAATTTCATCACAATGAAAGCAGTGTTGTTAATCAAACTCAGTAAACTATATTATGTTGTATGTATGTGTTGGATAAAATGGTGGTATGTTTTCCAGTATCAGGTAGCAGCTTTTAACAGAATAGAAAACATATCATCAGTCTTGTGTATCTTCCTTTCAGAATGTAGTTTTCAAATATGCTATCTCTATCCCACCATGCTTTTCTTATTTTTAATTCTTTCCATTTGTATCCCTTTTCTTGAAAGTTTTTGTTTATTAGATTAATCCATCTTTCCCATGGTAATTTTGCTTGCATCTTGAGATTTAATATTCTCTGTGCTAATCTTCCCTTTTCCTTTCTTATCAGATATCCAAATCAATTTCAATCCATTTTTTCTATGTCTTGTTCATTCTTTTACCTTTAATGCCTCCCTAATTTTATCTTTACACATCCTATCTTTTGTTCTATTATTGAATACAATTACTTTTATTAAATATAATTAAATACAGATAATGGAGGAAAAATGCTAATGCTCCCTAGAGATCAAAATTTAATTAATTGGAGCATATTATGATATGAAATCAAATGTAAATGTAGGAGGAAGTTTTGAATCCACTGGTTTAATATATCTAAGAGAGTTTATTATACAAGATTTTTTGTGTTTTCACAGCCAGTGCTAGCATTTTACTTGTCTACTTCATCCAAGGTGGACTCAAGTATTGTGAAACAATTGAAAGAACTTCTGTCTTTATTGAATTCTGCTCTCAGTTCCAAGTACCTTGTTGGGGTAAGTATGTTACTTCTTGCTTGTAGACTAAATTCTATATATATATATATTATTTACACGACTGTGATTGGTTGTAAATAAAAAATCATTGAAATGTGATTGGTCATTTACTGCCATTTGGGGCATGAGTTAAATAGTCACAACTAACTTTTTGTAATCAATGGTAAAAAGAAAAAAATTTGCCTGAAGCGAGAATTGATTAATTAATTTTTTAAACTGGAAATGAAATTTTTAAAAATTGCCAGTTGCAAATTAATTTCACTTATTACTATGTACAAGACTCCCTTTGGTTCCATGATTCACAGGTTGTGTTCATTGATTTTTTTCTGAACATAAAAATCCTTAGTATGGCTTTAGAAGGGAAGTAAAGCTGTACGTCCCATGTCTTATAAAACTAGTTCAAGTCTGAAATAGGGAGGCCTATGAGAACAAATCTGTTGGCACTTCATTGTCCAGTTATAAATTGTGGGACTAATAATCTAAGATGTTGAAAAGCATATCTAAATATATTATTATTTTTACTAATTCCTCTATGTGGAACTCTTCTTTGCACATTTATATGTTGTGGTATGTAAACAGTGTTTCTTTGTGATTAATACATACTAAGATATAACTTAAATTAGGATGCTATTTTGACTATGAGATTGCTGTTGTATGTACAATGCAGTTGAGAGTTACTGGGGGGAGGAGAGAAATAACAACACATATACAGTTATAGAATGAAAATAGAACTAGCCTGTATAAAGTAACTGAAATGTGATACAGAATGTTCCTTCAAACAAAAGGTGTATGTAACATTCATCTTTTTTTTTTTTGCTGTTTTGTTACTAAGTAGCCTAGAATAAAAGAAATCAGATGGCAATATACTTGATACTATTGTTTATTTTTTATTATTTCACTCACCTCATACTTCATAATTCATAGCAGACCCTGGGTTTCTTCACATCTTTTGTGACATTCTCAATGCTGCGTCACGTTCACAACTGACGTCCAACGGCCTTCTATCCTGCAGACTGACCTCCGCGCCATCTGGTGGCCGACCGAAGAATTTCCAAATCAGTCCTCTTTCTTTATAACCGGGTATTTCAAAATTCATAGTTGTATTTTCATTCTTGCATATGTAAATTTTTTCCCAAAAGAATTTCCAAATCAGTCCTCTTTCTTTATAACCGGGTATTTCAAAATTCATAGTTGTATTTTCATTCTTGCATATGTAAATTTTTTTGGGAAAAAATTTACATATGCAAGAATGAAAATACAACTATGAATTTTGAAATACCCGGTTATAAAGAAAGAGGACTGATTTGGAAATTCTTCGGTCGGCCAGCCACCAGATGGCGCGGAGGTCAGTTTGCAGGATAGAAGGCCGTTGGACGTCAGTTGTGAACGTGACGCAGCATTGAGAATGTCACAAAAGATGTGAAGAAACCCAGGGTCTGCTATGAATTATGAAGTATGAGGTGAGTGAAATAATAAAAAATAAACAATATTAAAAAACCTCATAGTGTTATTTCCTATCTACATAACTTAATACTTGATACTGTTTAGTTTATGTTTACTTTTGTCCTTCATATCCATATTTATAATAAACATATGTTATCTGATGATACAAATTAGTTATATTTGAGTTGTGAAATTTGACTCACCTCACATTTCTTGATTTTTATGCAGAGCTAGGTTTTGTCACTAACTTCGTGATATTCTCGATGCCACACAACTGCCGTCTTGCAGTTGTCCCTTCTGCAAATGATTTCTGTGCCCTCTGTTGGCTGACGGATGAACTTCCAAATCAACTTTTTTTCCTTTTCACCAGGAATTTCGAAATTTATGGTTTTTATTTTTATTCTTGCATATGTAAATGTTCTCCCAAATTGTGAGTTCCTTAGATTTTTCTAACTGTTTAAGTAATTTTGCCTTAGTTTCAATTCTGTGTTTTTCTGACCATGTATGTGCAGATATTGCAGATTTTTCTATTTCTCCATTTTTAACATTTCTAAAGTGTTCTTTCAATCTTGTATTTAAATTTCTTTTTGTTTTTTCTATGTATATTTTTTCACAATCTTTACAATCAATTTGATAAATCCCTGATTTGTTGCCATCTTCAATCTTCATATTTATTCAAACTGTAATCATTTTTTGGTGCTAATTCAGTGTTACATTTGTTGAACATTTTTCAAAACTTATTAAATACCAAAGGGTGGATGTAAATTTCTTGAAATTTTTACCAATTTCTTTCTGTCTGATGAAGAGTACTTTCATTTATCACTTTTTGTTTATTGAATTTATTTATTTTCTTGAAAACCATTATCTTTTGCTATTTTTATGTGTTTTGTCTCTTTTTAAAAATTTCTTTACTCATGGGAACGTTCACAAGTCTGTATGTTAAACTATTAAATACTGCCAGTTTATGTGCAATATGGGTAAACCCTGTTGCTTTAATATAATTATCAATGCGAGTTTCTTTCCTGTAGATTCCAAATTCTATTTTCCTTTCTTCTTTTTTCCTGATCAATTTAAGGTCTAAAAATGGTATTTCTTGGTTATTTACCACTTCCACAGTAAATTTAATTGTTTTATTATGAATATTCAAAAGTTTAACTGCATCTTCTAATTGTTTTTGTTTGACTATTGCTGTGATATAATCCACATATCTATTCTAAAATTAAAGTTCAAATGGTATGCTTTGGTTATCTGACATTCAAAGTTTCCCATAAACATATTTGCCAAAAATGGTGATAACGGATTTCTCATTGCAAGTTTAGTTCTTTGTCTCTAGTATTTTCCTCTGAAAAGTGAAGAACATTTGATCTATGCATAATCTGGTTAATTTCATGTATTCTTTAATTAAATACCGGTATTTAATAAGTTTAAAAAAAATTTCAACAAATTTAACATTAAATTAGCATCGAAAAATTATTACAGTTTGAATAAATTAATCAAAACCAACAAAAAAGAAAAGATTAAAGACAGCAACAAATCAAGGATTTATCAAACTGATTGTAAAGATTGTGAAAAAATATACATAGGAAAAACAAAAAAGGAATTTAAATACAAGATTGAAAGAACACTTTAGAAATGTTGAAAATGGAGAAATAGAAAAATCTGCAATAGCTGCACATACAAGGTCACAAAAACACAGAATTGAAACTAAGGCAAAATTACTTAAACAGTTAGAAAAATCTAAGGATCTCACAATTTGGGAGAACATTTACATATGCAAGTATAAGTAGAAAACCATGTATTTTGAAATTCCTGGCAAAAAAGAAAAGAAAAAATTGATTTGGAAGTTCATTGGTCAGCCAACAGAGAGTGCAGAAATCAATTTGCAGGAGGGACACCCGCAAGACGGCAGTTGTGTGGCATTGAGAATGTTGCGAAGTTAGCGACGAAACCTAGATCTGCATTAAACATCAAGAAATATGAGGTGTTTCTAAATTCACAACTCAAATATAATTAAAATAAACCTCATAGTGTTATTTCCTACATATATTTAATACAAATTATTCCTGATTTCTAACATGGTTAAGTTAATATATATCATCATCATCCAGTATCATGGCAGCTGCCGCCATCTTCCGGAAACCAAATGCCATTCCTCTCTGTCCATCCATTGATCTTCCTCCAATCCTCTGATATTCATAGCTGCTTGTACCCCTTCTATCCAAGTTTTCTTCGGTCTCCCTCTCTTCCTCCTTTCCATTGGGTTCCGTTCCATAACAATTTTAGGCAATCTTTGCTCTGGCATTCTTTTGACATGGCCATACTACTGTAATCTTTTCTTTTCTATAATGTCTATGATGTCCGGCTCTTCTTGTACACCCATAATTTCCCTTATTTCTTTATTTCGTATTCTATCCATTCTAGATTTTCCAGCTGATCTTCTTAGAACATCCATTTCTGTACTTAAAATTCTTTTCATTTCCCTGGTAGGAATTTGCCAGACTTCAGCACCATATGTTAAAATGCTCTGAATTATGGTTTGATATATTTGTAATTTTCTATTTTTTGTAATATTTTTGCTCCACCAAACAGAGTTTAAAGCATTTATTGCTTAAGTTATGTAGATAGGAAATAACACTATGAGGTTTTTTAATATTGTTTATTTTTTATTTCACTCACCTCGTACTTCATATGAAGTATGAGGTGGGTGAAATAAAAAATAAACAACATTTATTACTTGTTTTGTTTGTGCGATTCTGTTTTTAATTTCCACTGTGTTATCGCCTGAATAGTCTAATTTTGTTCCTAAATAAGTGCATTCAAAACTAGGTTTTAGTTCTTCTCCATTGTTGAAATTTATATTTTCCATTTCTTCTCCTATACACAGGTATTTAAAAGGTAAATTTTTGGGTGAAATTTAAATTTTAATTTATTCCTAATTATTTTTGATGAGGCTATGAAATCTAATTAATAAATTAGGATTAGATACCCTATTATTTATGAATTAAAAATTCAAATGTCAAATTAATTTTCTCAATGTTTATATAAATTCCCCATTTTTCATATTCTTCTTTTAGTTTTTTAGCCATATATTCTATGTCATTGTGGTCTTGTGCTATTAATACCTGGTCATCTGCAAAATTTAGTGAATATATATGTGTATTTTGAATGGGTATGCCCATTTTTTGATATTTTTTCCTCCAGTCTTTTAGTACTCTTTCGAGATAAATTTTAAATAGAGTTGGAGATAAACTGCAACCTTGCCTTAAATCTTTTGTAATAGTATATCCCTTTGTTATGTGATTTCCAACTTTTATTTTCAAAATAGATCCTTTGTATAATGCTTTTATAGCTTCTACTAATTTTTTGGTAATGTTAGAATTGTCTAAAGTTTCCCATAACATTTTTTGGGGAATACTATCATATACCTTGGTTAAATCGACAAAAAGCAAATGTAAATCTCTGTTAGTAGCTCTTTTTTTCTGTAATTTGTGTTATGCAAAATATATTATCTGTATATGACCTACCACTTCTAAAACCAGATTGTTCTTCCATTTCTTTATCCTGGTATTCTATATCAACCATTTTACTTAGTATACGTCCATATATTCTACTTAATGTACTCGTTACTGATATGCCTCTATAATTTTCACACTTTCTCTTGTCTCCCTTCTTGTGTATCGATGTTATAATAGCGACTTTCCACTCTTCTGGCACTTCTTCACCATTTATTATTTTATTAAACAGCATAGTGATCATTTCCAATAACTTCTGACTGCCACTTTTAATTTAATATATATGATAATAATAAATTTTAATGAAAATAATATGTATATATATTTCCAACTTGTAATTTTATTGTGTACAGAACAATGTGAGCGTAGCAGACATAGCTATTTGGAGTACACTGTTCCCACTTGTGACAGAAATGAAATATAAGAAAGAACTCCTGACAGAACAGATACAGCTGCAAAACTGGTATTCACATCTTCAATCATTGTCACAAGTAAAGGTGAGCTTACGTTTTGTATACTTGAACCAGTTCCCTAAGTTAATTTAAGTGGATAAGGTACTATATGGCAATCTTAATAAAACATTATTGTTAAAAAATTGATCATGAAAGTAGTATTAGTTAGAAAATTGGGTTATGAAAGAAGTGTTTGTTAGAAAATTGAGTTTAAAATAAGTATATATGCGTGTGCATGCAAGATGAATAAAAAATCACAGACAAGCTTACCACACAAGATTCTATAGAAAATTATCTAGTTATTTTATCTGCAAAAATTTTCTTTGATGTTTAACTATTATTTCTGGAAAATTCCCATTAATCATTTTTGAAAGAATCAAAGAAATCTTTCTTTTCTACCTAGAGTTGGAGGACGTTATGTAACAACCGGCTATGTGCCATCATGTAAGTTCCGAGAAAAATATGTTTACTTTTTTTTTTATATTTTAAACTCTAGCAAGAGCTATTTAATTATTATATCTGACTTAATAATCACTTATATGATAATATTGTATACACTGATTCGTACTGTACGAGTAAGGAAACAATTTTTATTAATTTTAACGGTTAGTATTCCAATATTACACTTAGATATAATGAGAATGATGTCATAATCGTTCTGCATCAATCCTGTTAAGCGCTGCAAGAGGGTGTTTACACTGTTGATGCATATTAATGTGGGATATTTTATTACGTTTCAATTAGCCAAGCTTCAAGGTAACATGTATAACTCTTGATGTAAAATATTGTATCATAATATTAGTAGTGTTTGTTTGCACAATACACTTATTGATATGTGTTTATATATTGTATTGTTTTGTAATACTTCATAAATATTACTTTATGAATGTGTGTGCTAAATTAATAATGATTCCTAAATAAATCCAATTTTTTCATACAATTACAGTACATATGAAAAAAATAACATAAAAATAAGGAAGAAAAAAGAGACACACTGTAACAATTTTGTGAAATCAATTTATTTATTGCTTAGAGTAAAAAGTGTTGATAGACATCCATCAACTTGCACACTAAGTTTTTATGTTGAACTATAATACGTTTTTAAAGGCATATACATGACTAATAATATACTTATGTAACTGTAAACAATATTTTAAAAAGTGGAACAACAGTAAATAATACAAATAATTTATATCATTAATATAATAAATTTGGGAATTTATATCATATTCTTAATATGAATTATTAATATTGGAAATTTATATATATTAAAATTATCCTAGAACAAATTTAGAAAAAAAATATACACTTTTCATTTTGCAAAAAAAAATAAGGGAATAAATTTTACAAACTGATGAACAGTGGATCTTTCTTTTTTTTAAAAATTACAATAGGAAGTAACATTCCATTCCATAGTAATTCTGCCCAAGGGCAGGTCTTTCACTGCAATCATAGCATTTTCATGCTATGCTTTGCAGCTTAACTAGGGAATTATAGGTGTGGTAGCTTCTCGTTGCTTTCCACAACGATGAAGGATGATGATGATAATGATAAGGATTATGATAATGGCCAGATGATTTTTGGGGACTGTTGGGCCCTAAGCTTCCTAACGTTTGAGGGAGTCAGTGGAATAAGGGCCCATCCCAACTGCACTAAGTTTGGAGAAAAATAGCATTTTATTAAATTCTACATTGAGTAAAATGTATAGAGCACACATTGATAATATTTGGTACATGTCTTGTATATAAAATAAGCTTTCTGCCTGCAAATGTATAGGTCACTATACTGTTTCCTATGTCCAAACAAAGAAAAAGAAAATTGAGAATATAAAAAATAAACAAATTAAATAACACTTTTTAACTTGAATATTGCATTAATCTACGTATTCTACGTTTGCAGCATTTGTATCATTATCATCATCTGATTTAAGGCTACTGTTAAAATGTCTGGTGTACAGGTGGTACAAATGTCATGTCATTTGTCTTCTTTATCATCCTACCATTAGGATATGTTGTTGTCAATATTACATCTCATAATACAGGACACTTTCCTTTCCCTTTTTTAAACGCTTATTACTTCCTCTAAAGCCAAATCACCGAAACTGGATTTTACGTACATTACAAGTCTGTTTTCCACAAAACGAAACTTAGATGCTTTTCTGATGTCTACCTTATGCTTCCAGCGTCACATTTCTCTTTGTGAACATTTAAGTTATCCAAATCTTTAAAATCTTCTGCATTTATCTCAATTACTGTAAATGGTTTATTTGTTCAATTCTTTCTTATGAGGTGAGCCCACTGTTCAGGTGTATAAACCACTTGTGTTTTTCTTTTAACTTTTCAATCACACCAAAGTCAACATCACAGGGAAGGAAAGTGTGACCTGGTACAAGACATTTATATTCAATTTCTTCAAACCAACCACAATAAATCATGTACAACCAAAGTCCCATTATTGTATAATTCTTGTTTTGAACAACACATGAATCACTATATATATTACAAGTTTATTTTTATTAGCACCTTTTTCAATCAGTGGCACAGCTTTTAATAAACAACTAGCAATTTCGTCCGCACCTCTTGAAGCAACTGATTCAGGCCGATATATATTCCTTTCCATTGTTGCGTAAAATGTTCTGCTTCGTTTTATTTCACTGTTGCACATTTATTTTTCTTTTCTTATATTTTATTACACTATTTCCATTTGTACAAGAACCTGCCACATCAGCCATTCTGCATTTATTGATATTTGCCAGCAATGCTAGTCAGTATTGCAGCAGACTACAGAGTAGCGGACAATATACGGTCACGTGTCAGCAGTTGGGATGGGCCTTTATTTACCCTCTTTTGAGCAAAGTTAGAATTATGAGCTTTAAAGATTAACAGAAGATGGCCATAGGATACATAATCTGCAAATAATTAAAAATCAACTATTGGTTGGGATGGGCCCTTATTCCACTGAGTCCCTCATTTGTCTTAAAGGTGAGGAAAAATCCTGAAAAAAAAAACCTCACCTAGGAGCCTGTCCCGAGTGGGAATCGAACCCGGGCCCGCTACATGACAAGCCAGCATGCTACCTTGAGACCACAGTGGTGAACTGAATTAATATTAAGAGTTTTTATTATTCATTTCATACATCTCAATGCTGGATAAATCATATTTGAAGAGAAAAATTATATGCCCAAACTGGGGCGCAAACCCAAGACCTTTGCTTTCTGGGCCACTGCTATACTGACTAGGCTTCCGGGGCAAGTTCCAATCTGAACACATTTTTTTTCTCTTATATACATTGTAAATTCCCGCCATTTGTAAAGATAGAAACAAAGATTTCATAGCATTTGGTGTGCAGGAATTTACAACATATATAAAAGAAAAAAATGCATTCAGATTGGAACTCGCCCTGGTAGCTCAGTCGCAAGAGCATTGACCCGGAAAGCCAAAGATCCTGGGATCGAGTCCCAGTCTGGGCGTATAATTTTTCTCTTCAAATATGATTTATCCATCATTGAAATGTATGAAATGAATAATGAAAATATCAAAAGAAGCTGTACTAGCTTATATTGTAATGTAAAAATTCCCAAATAAAAATGTCTTCTTAATAATGAAGCCGCCATTTGCTAAGATAGGAACAAAGGTTTCTTAGCTTTTGGTGCGCGGGAATTTATATCATATATAAGATAAAATATTGCACTCAAATTGGAACTCGCCCCAGTAGCTCAGTCGATAGAGCATTGTCCTAAAAAGCCAAAGATCCTGGATTTGAATCTCAGTCTAGCGTATAATTTTTGTCTTCAAATATAACATTAAGAAGTTTTATTTAATAATTAAGATTTTGGTCTGTGCATTCCTACCTCTTATGGTTGTTTTTGTTGAACCTATGTTTCAAAGCTTCTGAGCACCATCTTCAGTGATTACAGACTAATTTTTCTCAAGTTGTCAGCCATATTTCTTGACTCCTGCTCCCTCTCCCTGTGGTCCAATGAGCTTGCTAATGAGATTCCTTTCTCTGGGAATTTCAAAATTCATAATTATTTCCTTGTTTTTCTGTAAGTAGATTTTTTCCCATATGGTGAGTTCATTTTTGATTTCTAACTGTTTTAATAATTTTGTATTTACATCTATTTTGTGTTTTTCTGACCAAATGTAAGCAACCACTGCAGATTTTTCTACTTCCCTTTTTTTACATTTCTTATGTGTTCTTTAGTTCTAATGGTTAAATTTCTTTTTGTTCTCCCTATGTATATCTTATCACAGTCTGCACATTTTTTCTGCCCCCAATCTTTACATTTTTGTTGGTTTTTATTAAACTATAATCATTCTTCGGTACTAAACTAATATTAATTTTTTAAAAATCTTTTGAAATTTATTGTGTGCTCAAGGGTGATATGTGAATTTCCTGTATTTCTTATCTTTTGGTCATTCTATTTGAAGAGTGTTTTCGTTCCTCAATTTTTGTTTTTTTGTACTTCTCAATTTTTTTTGTGTATCATTTTGTCGCTGAAATCATTTTCTTTTGCAACCTCAATTGTGTGTTTTTTCTCCAATGCATAATTTTTCTTGTTCATGCATCATCATCATCATCATCCAAGCAAGTATTAGGCCATGTGGCCTGTTACGGTCTCAAAGAGGAATTTTCCATCCAGTGCTTTTTTGGACGTCCCAGCGATCTTTTGCAATGGAGGCAGAAACGAAGCATGGCTTTTGGAATTCTATGAGATGGCATTCGTTGAAGATGGGCTTTCCAATTGTTCTAGTAGTTTTGTATATGGTGGAGAATGGGTATGAGTATATTTACCAATCTAATGTTCTAGGCTGTTGAAGACTGCCATTTTGTATGAAGTATGATTGGAACCTGTTGATTTAATATAGTTATCTGTATGTGTTCCTTTTCTGTGAATGCTGAATTCTATTTTCTTCTTTTCCTCATTTTTATGTAACTTCAGATCTAAAAACAGTAATTGTTTCTTCATTTCTTTTTCTAGTGTGAATTTGATTGTTTTCTTCTGTATATTTGAACGTTTTAAGGTATCTTGTATGTGTTCATATTATTCGTTTTTAAACATCTTAATGATGGACAAATTATATTTGAAAAGAAATATATACGCCTAAACTGGGGTAGAGACATAGAGGGTGGATTTCTATTCTCAAGTTTTGATCGAAGTCGTAACTTTTTGATTTCTAATAACAAATCGAAAAACCTACCCATGTCTCGGTCTCGAACATCGTTCGGAGGATCCGCCATATTTGTTTACGTCAGCATACCTGGATGGAGGTGTGTCAAATATGGTTATTACATTTTCGTATTTATCTTCGTTCTCAAGGATAACAATAAAATGTGCTTCGATATAAGGAAATTAAAGGCGGGAAGAAGATTCGGAAAAAGCGTACTCCATTATTTTATTAAGTGGATGTGGGATTCCATATAAATCTGGTATTATTAACCTTGATCGAGATGTGGATTTTCACGTATAAAAATTTCAGGTAAGTTTCTCATAATTTCTTAAATGTTTTGAATAGTGACCTATAAATTAACCAGTATAGTTAAAAATAATGTAATGTTTTCTGCATTTATAAATTAACCAGCATAGTTAAAAATAATGTAATGTTTTCTGCATTGAATAAAATATTGCATTACTTTTATCATTTAGGCCTAAATTTATGCAACTTAATTTTGAGATCAATTTATTTAAAGTTATAACTATTTTCAATGATTATTTTAGCCTATAGTATAGTCTTGTTGATAACTTGAATTCTTTAATGTGAAATTGGATAATGTAGTTAATATTATGGCATTTTTATGTTTTAGGTTATGAGCAACGAAAGCTGTTTGGTTATGCAAGGACAACAAAAATCTGCCTTCTTGATGCAAGACCGTGTTATTAGAAAAAAGTGGTTGTGATAAGTTCTGTGTGTGTGTAAAATATATTTTAAAATTCCATACATTGAGATATTTATTTTGTAAATAATCTTGAAGAATGACATTAAAATTAAATTCTCGTGTGTGTGATTACATAGAACAGTAACACGTATCTGTACCCACATGTATTTCAATCTCATGTTCTATATTATAAATAAAACAAAAAAAAATTACAGTAAAGTCTGTTCCATTAGCGTGAGAAGGGAGGAAGCTTCAAAAGGAGAATTTCGTATATTACTTAAGTGCTGAAGTTTCCATTGAGTGCAGTGACAATTTTTTCTAAGTCCCAGGCAGACACCACGCGCATGCGCCAACAGGGTTTTATTCTCAAATTATTTATCACCACTTACAATAAATTTTACATTTTTTCTAATGATTTCAATATATTTTCCTATGATATTTAACTACATATGTAACATAATGACGTGATAGCATATTAAATTCAACGAATATACACAATACATGTTCCAATGCAGCCAACATAGAGTATGTACTTCACAATTTCACTTTGCATTCTTTCACAGGTTAGAGTGCTTAAATTGCATTAGGTTAGCTTTTAGGTTCATTAAATATTGTGTATATGTTGGCAGCATCGCGTGATTCCATAGTGTAAACAACTTTGCATTTGTTGGCGCATGCACATGGTGTCTGTCTGGGACTTTGAAAAATTTATCACTGCATTTAATGGAAACTTTATCCTTATTTAAGTGTTGTCAACCTAGGATTTCACTCAATCTCAATTGTTCAAATGAACAAAAATTCAGTTTGGTGAAACTTAGGTAATGTTACGTGTAATCTCTCAGCTTTAGTCTCTTCAATATTAAGGTGAGTTATTTTTTATCTAGAAATATTAAAACAACCTATTCTAGACGAAAGGTACAAATATAAAGTGCAGTAATTTCGTACATATATTAAATAATTTCTATAGTTTAATAATATTGACATCAGGAAACAATTTAAAAATGGCACATTGGAAACCATTTCTTCTTAATATAGCCATGGTTACATTTATGATTATAATTGGATTTAAATTAATCCACATATCAGAAAAAGATGGATTAACATGTTTTTAAATGACATAATATGCAAATTTGATTAATGAATAAGTTAAAATTGTTTACATTATTCTAGTGGCATAAAAATTTGAGAACAGAAATCCACCCATTGTCACAAGCGACATGAAGTTTTAATAAATCTCGGAAATCACCTTTTTTTTTTTTCAAATATCAGCCAAACTAATAATATTAAAAAAGGTTAGGATGAGTAATTTACAGTTTACAAGAATAAACTGAAAAATCAAGGATAAGGTAATGTTCAGCCAGTTTATACATTAGAAGTGCAATGTTTTTTGCTACATTTGCCATACAGAACATAATTAATACCTTATAATAATAAATTAGACTAAAGGAGAAATATAATGTTAGTGCAAATTATTTAGGTTTATCTTTTTAAATTTAAGACCAATGTGGGCAATCATCAAGCAGTATTGGGAGGAGGGAGAAATTGTACAATAACTCAACCAATGATTTTTCTAAGTTTGACAGAATAGCAGTATGCATGCGAAAGCATTTATGGAATTCTCGCCAGATGAAACCACATGTCTATAAAATTGGTATGACCAACCTTCCGTACATGTTTATAAGAAATGGATGTACACTAACATGCTCCTTCACAACCGAACAAAATAAATTACATGCCTATTATTTAATAAACTAATCTGGTGTACACTAACTTGTCCCATTGCAACCTAACAAAATGAAGTGAGTGAACATTCATATATTTTGGAATTAATTGCAAAGTTGGTCATACTGATTTCTTAAGTATTTCATTGCTATAAAAATTGAATCATGCTACATGGGCACTGGTACTGAATAACAACCAAATTTACATAAGAAATGCCTTTGGAATCAAAATGAGAAAGTTGATAGTAGGGACAAGTCAACATGGAAGGATTCTGAAGAAAAAAAAAAATGAATCAGAAACTTACCTTACCTCTAAAAGTATGATCCTATGCTCTTAATATATTTTGAAAACATCATTCCCATTCTTAACCCTATGCATGCTAAAGGAAAAGTGTTTGTATAGAAGATTTGTATATCTTTCTAAAAATCAACAAACAAAAATTTATAAGGAAATGTCATGGTTTGTTGACGAGGGAAACAGATTGAAACTTTATCACTCTAAAGGACACATGAGGTTGTGTTTAAATGAAAACTCACTGTCATTCAATAATTAATGCACATAATTTTAGTTCTCGATTGCCTTCCATTGGAAATGAATGAAACTTTACAGAATATATCTTCAATCCTTCCTTTATAACATCATGAAGTTTCATTGTTTTCCGACAAATAATTGCAATGTACTTTAATTTTAAAATGGTGGCTGCTTACAAAACATGTACATATCAGAGAGACATGATTGAATTTCTTTCTGCAGAACAGCAGACCATTTCAAACATTCACAGACACTTACGAAATGCATATGACAATCAAGCAATGGATAGGAGTACTATCGGTTGTTGGGTTGATGTCAGCGGTAGAATGAAGACTGTCAGATCCTCCTGATCTTCAATCACAGATCTATGCTTTGAACGTGTTTCATGAGCAACTGGCATTTTAAAACTAAAATTCATCACAGCCATCTGTTGGAAAACAATGACATTATAAAGGAATGATTGAATATATATGTTCTGTAAAGTTTGTCATTTCCAATGAAAGATAATGAAGAACTAAAATTATGTGCATTATTTACTGAACGTCCCACATGTAAGCACTTTCATGAAAAAGAAGCAAAATTAGTGATGAAATATGAACATCTTCAGAGAGGATAAATTTAATGATTTTAATAATATACATTACATGCTTTCATCCATTTTTATTTAATAATATTACATTAATTTAAAGCTGTCATCCATTTTACTGCATCAGCACTCTTCATTGGACTTACACACCCTGGAAAACAAATTAATTTTATTAAATTCTGATATTGTCTTATATTAGTTAATTATCATTACTGAGAGAGTAAAAAAGTCTCGGATCAATCCACGAGCATTAAACATCCCTCAGTAGCATGTTACAATGTCTAGCAAATATTTGTTAGGAAGTATTTAGCAGAAACAGCAGTTTCTTACCCAACAATGCGCATGTGCCAGAGTTTATAGAGTCTGTGATAACCCACCATTGAACCACATATCGATTATCATCCTTGCCTAGTGGATTATCACTGCTCACCACACATAGATTATTATCGATATTGTACTAAAGTTTATACAGCTTTTGCCAGATGGCAGAACGTCGCTGTGAAATTTGAATGACCAATCTTTGCAATAAATCCCCAAACCTATTAAAAAAATATATTAATAAAATTCAAATTCCCAAACGTTTATTAAAAATGGACTAACTTATCTCTTCCTAACATCGTTGCAACCAGCAATAACGGTGGAAACAACATTGGAAGGAGAGAGAAAATAACTGACCAAGTAATATACACTGTGGAGAAAATAGCAATCAGCATCACATTATTGTCTAACAGTATCATTCATAATGTTAGTGTTTTGCATATTTAAATAAATACTTAAAAATTGTCAAATAATGTTATAAAAATTGTTTGAAAGACGTTTAAGATATTAAAAAAGTTAGTAAATATAGAAGAAGAACTACAGTTTACAACAAACTGAAAAAATCAAGGGCGAGTTAAATTGCTGTTGAGCCTTAAGCTTATACAGTACATAGTTATTCCATTGGACTTAGAAAATTTGTAAAACTTTATTGTGATTTCCACCATAAATTTTCTGAGTTCTACAGAATAACACTGCGCATGTGCAAATTTTTATAAAGTAGACACTAGATGGAACCACGTAGCTATGAAACTGATGGGATCAACCTTCACAATAAATTCCCAAATATTTATTAGAAATGGATTACACAAACTTCCCCTTCCTAATGTAACAAAATAAATTATGTGCACAATATTTAATTAAGTGTACATTAATCTGATGTACACTAACCTGTCCCATCAGAACATAACAAAATCAAGTTAATTTCATTAATTATGTGTGGAATTAATTGCAAATGTTGGTAACTCTACTTTTACTGACATATTGTGAAGTTACATTAAGCATTCGAGCATGCACACTGTAATTCTGTAGAACTTTGAAAAGAAATCATTGCATATGTAAATAAATATTTAATAATTATAAAAAAATTGGCTCAACTGCACTTCTACTAGCGCTTGATTTTTCAGTTATATTGATGTAAATTATAGCTCTTCTTCTGTATTTACTAATATTATTTAATATTTTTAACTTTTTCAAACAATTTTTATAACATTATTAGACAATTTTGAAGTATTTATTTAAATATGCAAATCACAATATTATGACACTATTAGACAATATTGTGATGCTAACTGCTATTTCCTCCACAGAGTATATTACTTAGTCTATGATTTTTCTATCGCTGTTTTGGGTTATCGCTGGTCGGATCAGCGTTAGGGAGTGATAAGCAAATGTACACCCATTTTTAATAAACGTTTGGTAATTTTAATATTATTACCATATTTTTTAACATAGATTTGGGGATTTATTGCAAATATTGGTCATTTAAATTTCATAGCGACGGATAGTAATCGAGGATGATAATTGATATGTGGTTCGATTGTGGGTTATCGCTGGCTCTATGAACTCTGGTGCATGCGCACTGTTGTTCTATAGGACTTTGAAAATATTTCACGCTAGTTTAAGTGCAGTTTTTCCACAAAATTATAAGATTTATTGTAAAACTTTTAAAATAGTATGAAATGTTAGTAAAGACAGAGGAAGTATGTAGTGCAACAGAATTACAAGAATATAGTATGGAAAATCAAGTGGAAATCAAACTAAAGTTTTTTCGATGATCATTAACTATTTGTCAGAAACATTATAAATATGAACATACCTCAAGACGTTAATAACTCCATTCAACTTTCAGCTAAGACACAATCTTCTTAAAGTCCTTGTTTCTTTTGCCTTTATTTCAACACAGTACCTAAAAATAGAATTAAACAGTATTATCTACTGATACATTTATTATGAGCATGTATAAAATTAGTTAATCAAAATCAGTATTACAGACAGTATAAAAATGCCGGTAGGTCTCAATAAAATGAGTAAAATAGTAAAAAATACTAAATATGATGCTCTGTCAAATATTATTCAAGACTTAAGTGTATCAAAATTAAACTATAAAAATACAGGTATATTTTGGAAATTATACAGGTTATCCTCGTATTGAATAGTTAGCCTTAAAGGTTAGGTTTTAAGTTTATCTTTAATTAAATTTTCTAATAAATAAAACTTAAAACGTTAAAAACAAAAGTTAATCTTAAAATACAACACGTATACATAAGAACATAACCTATATAATATATTATTATTTTCAATTACATTTAATTCTTTGTAAAATATAGACGTTATATATTTTTTATTTGTACGTTGAGGTACTACTATATTATGAGATTCAAAATGAGCATTTTCGTAGTTGTATTTAAAATATATTCTTACCTTTCTTTTTCTCGTTGTTTCCTTCGGCTATGGTTAGTTCAATTTCCTGTCGCTAGTTGGCTCTTGCATCGAAAAACCATAATGCAATCTTTTTACCGCGTTGCCATATGTTATTTTAAACGTACCTGTACCCGCCTGTATGTCGTCATATCGGTGTATGACGTCACTATCGGCGAAACATTACTTGAGTACACAAACCACTGCGCGACCGATATATGGTTTTCAGGTAGGTGCCAATGTCGTTTTTTCTAAAAAAAGTTAGAAATCCACCCATTGAGACATAGGTCCTGGGTTCAAACCCCAGTCTAGGCGTATATTTTTCTTTTCAAATATAATATCTTGTATGTGTTATTCTTTAACTATGGCAACAACATCGTCTACATATCTGCACAAAAATTTGAACATAAGAGGGTGTGCTTTGGTTATTTTGTTTTGAAAATCACTCATGAATAAATTAGCCAAAAAAGGGGGTAATGGGCTCCCCATTGATAGTTCAGATTTTTGTATATAGAAACCAGCTTTACATGTAAAAAAAACATTTGGTTGATGCATAGTTCAGTTATAGTTCAGTTAATTTTTAGTATTCTTTCCTCCTTTCTTTGTTGATATTGTTTTTGATAAGCCATATTTCTAATGTTTCTTCTTTGGTACACTGGTGAACAATGCTGTGACGTCAAAAGAAACTATTCTGTCTACTCCTAAATCCATTGCCTATTACAATGACCTCTGAATTGACAAGAACTGATTTTTTATCTTTATGTTTATAAAATAGGAATATATGGGCTTCATGTACGAAAAATATATGGTTCACATAATAAATAAAACTCTCACATACCTGCAGTGTGATATGAAATGTCTTTCCATTTTCAGGACAGTTCTTATAAACCATATTGAAAATTTTCTGAGTTATGAATGTCATTATAACATTAAAAAATCACACTGACTTGACAATCTTCACTATTTATTGTAGCGCCAAACCAACAATACTCAATTATGCATCAACAATATAAGAGTGGGAACATTTGGAGCTAAGCTGCATGACACATTTAGATTAGTATTTATGAAGAAGTAGTGGACAACCATTTAAAAGATGGAGCAAGCAACTATAATATGGAGCCGGAATAGATCAGAAATGGTCTAAACTGTGATGGCAGATGATGCTAATTTATGAATATTTAGTTTCATAGCCATGTGTTGCAAAACACAGAATCTCGTATGGGACTGATAGCAACGCTATCAATATACATTAATAATAGGGCTATATTTAAAGATTTGGCACTAAAAGTGAGCCAGTGCAACAGATGGCATCAAAATCAAAATTTTTTTAAAATGGTGCTTAGCTGGTTGATGTATAACGCCATCCAGTTCTTAGTCGTATATCATACCTCTTGAGTTAACAGTCTGCAACAATGAATGGAGCATATGGAAATTTATGACTTTTTTTAATTATAATTTTTTGTGTTTTAACAGGAAGCTTTGGCTCGTTTATGCCCAAAGCAAGGTCTGACAGCTTTCCAGAGTGTTGCAGATGCAACATGGTACCCAGCGAACAGTATCGTCACTCAGTCAGAGAAGCCATCTCGGGCTGAATTGTTGTCTGTCAACAGCATAGATGTAAGACTATATAATAATATTTATATTGTAGAGTAATCACTCCATCACTGATTCACCTTTAGAATTTTTTTACTAGAGGGATCTTATATATTTAGTTGGGATAATAATTTCAGAGTACAACCAGGGAAGCGCCTATTTCTGAAACTGAGTTGAAGTTGGCTGCAGAAGCTTGGAAAAACGGTGCTGCAAGAAGACCTAAACCCAAACCTCAAGTAACTCCTGTGTATGTATGAACACATTCTATTTTTTTAACTGATTTATTCTGAATCTATCATCCCGAATTATATAGTATTGATAATTTAAAAACATATTAAAAATTAAATATATCTGTTTGTGTGTGTTTGTTCATTCAACTCCATTTCCACTGCATTATTTTCTTTTGTGGGGTTTTATACTCAGCAATTAGATAGCATTTATTTTTTTAATTTATTCATCACATCAGCAGACCATTCCTTATATAATGTATACTTGTATTGCGTCCAGAGAGGACTATAGGATGAGTGTATGTTTTAAGTATTTGTGTAGGTAATGTTTTTACATATCTTTATATATTACCGGTAATAGGCATAACAGAACATAATAATAGTATAACTATGTTTGTAAACCAATAAAGTACTTTTGGGATGTATTCCTGAAAATATGATTCTCTGTTTGATGCAATAGATAGCATATCTGATTATTGATTATGTTAGCTTCTTCTTCTTCTTCTTCCTTCCAAGTATTAGGCCAAGGCCTGTTACGATCCTATAGGAAATTTTCCATCCAGCTTCTTCCGGAAAATTCTCGTATAAGACTTGAAAGCAATTATGTTAGCTATACCACACAAAGTTCTTTTTCTATATAGGGCTAGTTTAAAAAATCCCGATCAGAAGGGTACAGGGAAAAACCAGGTAAGACATACTTTTAGTTGCGAAACATACATACTTTCTTACCTATATGCTTAACTTTGGAAGTAAATAAGACTATAACTAAACTTATCTTTTATTTAAATTATTTTCAGTCTGATCATCTTACCTCAATATTAATGTTGATTTGTTCTTGAACATGTTTCGATTATGTCATAATCATCATCAGCATCTTGCCCAGACTGGTTAGATTTATGTTGCACATCCTGGATGTCGATGTCAGCTCCATTCTGTGGTTGGCCAAAGAACCTCCAAACAAGGTCATGCTCCATCGGTATTTCAAAATTCATAACTCTGTTTTTGTTCTTCTCAATATAGATTTTTTCCCAAATAGTCAGCTCTTTTGTATTTTCTAACTGTTTTAATAATTTAGTGTATGAATTTATATTATGTTTTTCAGACCAAACATGAGCAGCGACTACAGATTTTCTTATTTCTCCATTTTTAATATTTCTTATGTGTTCTTTGTTTCTAATTTTTAGGTTTCTTTTTGTTTTTCCTACATATATCTTTTCACAACCCGTGCATTCAATTTGATATGTTCCTGATATTTTATTTTTATCAGTTTTTTCATTTTTTTTGTTTTTATTAGTTTGTTTAAACTGTAGTTATTTTTAGGTGCTAATTTAATATTAAAACTTATCAAATATCTTTTGGAATTTATTGTGTACCCCAGAGTGATATGTGAATTTCCTATATTTTCTCATAGGTGGTTTTTCTTTTTCAAGAGTACTTCTGTTTATCATTTTTTGTTTCTTATACTTTTCTATCCTTTTGTGTACCATTTTTTCATCAAACCCCATTTTCTCTTGCTACTTTGATTATGTGTTTTTTTCTCCTGTTTGAAATCTTCTTTGTTTAAGGGTAAGTTCCAATCTATGAGTAAAACTATTAAAGGCTGCTAATTTATGTCCAATTGGATTGAACCCTCTTGATTTTATAAAATTTTCCGTATGAGTTTCTTTCCTATGAATCCCAAATTCAGTTTTTCTTTTTTCTTCTTTTCTGACCAATTTAAGATCCAAAAAAGGTATTTGTTCTATTTCTTTGGTAAATTTGATGCTTGTACTCTGTAAATTTAACAGTTTTTGGGAATCTTTTACATGTTTTTCTTTTACAATACAAATTATATCATCTATATCTGCTCCAAAATTTAAACATTGTGGGATGTGCTTTAGCGATTTTACATTCAAAATCGCTCATAAATGAATTTGACAGGAAAGGTGATATGGGTTTCCCATTGAGAGCCCTGATTTTTGTCTATAGAAACTCCCATTGAATGTAAAATTTGGTCAATTCATAACTCGGTTAATTTTAGAGAAGACTATTTGAAATTAACTGAGTTATGCATTGACCAAATGTTTTTTACATTCAATGGGAGTTTCTATAGACAAAAATCAGGGCTCTCAATGGGAAACCCATTATCACCTTTCCTGGCAAATTTATTTATGAGTGATTTTGAATGTAATATCACTAAAGCACATCCCACAATGTTTAAATTTTGGAGCAGATATATAGATGATATAATTTGTATTGTAAAAGAAAAACATGTAGAAGATTCAATATTAAATTAAAAGATTCTTACCTCTCCTCACATTATTCTGTTAAGTAGATCGCGATTTCAGGCCTATAGCAGGCCCATCTTCAGTACACTGTTGTTGACCGGTGTTATGTCGCTCGGAAGAACCACTTCTTCTTCCCTCTGTTGGTGGACCGATGAACCTCTTGATAAGGTCAAAATTTGCGGGAACTTCGAAGTTCATAAGTTTTCCTTTGTTTTTCTGAATGTGGATCTTTTCCCAAACTGTAAGTTCCTTAGGTGTCTCTATTTGTTTAATTAGACTAGCTTTTGATTCAATTCGATGTTTTTCGTACCAAGCATGAGCAGCTACTGCTGACTTTTCCAATTCTCCATTTTTGACATTTCTAAGATGTTCCTTCACCCTTGTTTTCAAATTTCTTTTCGTTTTCCTATATAAATTTTGTCACAATCTTTACATTTGATCTGATAAATTCCTGATTTATTTTCTTCTTCAATTTTTCATTTTTGTTGGTTTTAATTATCCTATTAAGGCTGTATTCATTCTTAGGTGCTAATCTTATATTAAACTTTTTGAAAATTTTTTGAAATTTGTAGTGTTTCAATGGATGGTAAGTGAATTTCTTGAATTTTATTTTTTCTGTTTGTTTTATCAGTGTGCTTTCATTAATTAATTTTTGTCTTTTGAATTTATTTATTTTCCTGTGTACCATGCTTTCATCATAACCATTATCTGTTGCCACATTAATTATGTATTCTTTTTCTCTTTTATAGTTTTCCTATGAGCCCAGAAAACTATAAAAGAGAAAAAGAATACATAATTAATGTGGCAACAGATAATGGTTATGATGAAAGCATGTTACACAGGAAAATAAATAAATTTCAAAGACAAAAATTAATTAATGAAAGCACACCTGATAAAAACAAACAGAAAAAATAAAAATTCAAGAACTTCACTTACCATCCAATTGAAACACTACAAATTTCAAAAAATTTTCAAAAAGTTTAATATAAGATTCGCACCTCAGAATGAATACATCCTTAATAGGAGTAATTACTGAAACCAACAATAATGAAAAAATTGAAGAAGAAAATAAATCAGGAATTTAATCAGATCAAATGTAACAGATTGTGACAAAATTGTATATCGGAAAAACGAAAAGAAATTTGAAAAGGCAGAAGGAGGTGAATGAAAGGTGAAGGACAATCTTAGAAATGTCCAAAAATGGAGAATTGGAAAAGTCAGCAGTAGCTGCTCATGCTTGGTACGAAAAACATCGAATTGAATCAAAAGCTAGTCTAATTAAACAAATAGAGACACCTAAGGAACTTACAGTTTGGGAAAAGATCCACATTCAGAAAAAACAAAGGAAAACTTATGAACTTCGAAGTTCCCGCAAATTTTGACCTTATCAAGAGGTTCATCGGTCCACCAACAGAGGGAAGAAGAAGTGGTTCTTCCGAGCGACATAACACCGGTCAACAACAGTGTACTGAAGATGGGCCTGCTATAGGCCTGAAATCGCGATCTACTTAACAGAATAATGTGAGGAGAGGTAAGAATCTTTTAATTTAATATTGAATTGAACCTCACAGTGATAATTCCTATATAAAAAAAGGTTAATGTAGAAGATTCCCTAAAACTGTTAAATTTACAGAGTACAAACATCAAATTTACCAAAGAAATAGAAGAAAATAAACAAATACCTTTTTTGGATCTTAAATTGGTCAGAAACGAAGAAAAAAGAAAAATTGAATTTGGGATTCATAGGAAAGAAACTCATACAGAAAATTTTATAAAATCAACAGGGTTCAATACAATTGGACATAAATTAGCAGCCTTTAATAGTTTAACTCATAGATAGGTAAACTTACCCTTAAACGAAGAAGATTTCAAACAGGAGAAAAAACACATAATCAAAGTAGCAAGAGAAAACGGGTTTGATGAAAAAATGGTTCACAAAAGGATAGAAAAGTATGAGAAACAAAAAAAAATGATAAACAGAAGTACTCTTGAAAAAGAAAAACCACCTATGAAAAAATATAGGAAATTCACATATCACCCTTGGGTACACAATAAATTCCAAAAGATATTTGAGAAGTTTAATATGAAATTAGCGCCAAAAAATAACTACAGTTTAAACAAACTAATAAAAACCAAAAAAAAAAAATGAAAAAACTGATAAAAATAAAAAATCAGGAATATATCAAATTGAATGCACGGGTTGTGAAAAGATATATATATAGGAAAAACAAAAAGAAACCTAAAAATTAGAACCAAAGAACACATAAGAAATATTTTAAAATGGGGAAATAAGAAAAATCTGCAGTTGCTGCTCATGTTTGGTCTGAAAAACGTAATATAAATTCAGACACTAAATTATTAAAATAGTTAGAAAATACAAAATAGCTGACTATTTGGGAAAAAATCTATATTGAGAAGAACAAAAACAGAGTTATGAATTTTGAAATACCGACGGAGCGTGACCTTGTTTGGAGGTTCTTTGGCCAACCACGGGATGGAGCTGACATCGGCATCCAGGATGTGCAACATAAATCTAACCAGTCTGGGCAAGATGCTGAAGATGATTATGATATAATCGAAACATGTTCAAGAACAAATCAACATTAATATTGAGGTAAGATGATCAGACTGAAAATAATTTAATTAAAATAACCTCAAAAATCACTTCCTAAAATTAAATACTATCTTTTATTCTTTCATGCTTCTAAATGATAGTGCCTTAACCAACTATGTTACAGCATGCCACCAAAATTTTAAGAAAACACTGAAAATAAGGTTTAGGTACTATATCTTGCCAACCATATGATTCTCTGTGCTGTTGCTTTCTAAGAAGTGACAGGAACGTCCTCTGCTCTGTGAATCAATCATGCCACAGATCTATTGTATTCCTAAAAGTGTTGTGTTACTAAAAAAAGAATATTAAAAATAACTCGCACAAACTTATTTCTCAGAATACACTATTTTAGCATGCTTAAGAATGTCTTATTGGCTCATAGTGTGTTAACTTAAGTGCAAGGTAAATGGGTTTAATCGTGGGAAAGATTGGTAGAATTTGGGCAAGAAAAGTAAATGGAAGGTAAAATGAAAAAAAAAAACAGGTAAGACACTTTTTATGTTTTTATTATTCATTTAACATTTCTCAATGAAAGATAAATCTTCAGAATTTAGATTTGGAAATGTATCACCTTCATATGAAATTAGATAAACAACTAGGTTATGTTTGTTTTGAAAACTTAATTAAAAATCATTTTGAATATTTGAATTTGGAAATAAAGAAAAAAGTAAACATACAAAAGAAGAAATTCAGGAATTTAGTTCAAAAATATAATACAGATATCAAGGACAGAATTAATACTGAAGATAAAGAAAAAAGAAAAGTTAATGCAACATCAAATAGTTTTCAACAAATAATAGATCACAATGAAGAAAATGTAGTGAATCTGTCAGAAGTGGTTTTAGATAAAGAAGAAATTAAATTACTTAATAATGGCTTAAAAACCTGCATCAGTTTTTCAGACAAAGTTGAAGATTACATTGCTGATATTGAAATTGGAATAAATGATATGACAATTGAAGATAAGGTAATTATTAGGAAAGAAATTGGAAAAGTTTTAGAAGAAATTAAAGACTCTCAAAAAAATTTAAAAGCAAAGAAAAATTTGGCAATTTTGAATAAAATTAACAACAAAAATTTAATACTTTCGAAAGCAGACAAAGGAAATAAAATAGTTATTCTTGACAAATTGGATTATACTGCGAGGATGGACAATCTCTTAGAATCAAAAGAATTTTTGGAATTGAAAAAAGATCCTTTACCTAAAGCTATTAAATCATTTGACAATACTTTGAAACAAATAAAATATACTTTCACAAAACAAGAAAAATTTAAATTAAAAGTGTCCAATCCATCGAATCCTAGAATGTACGGTCTACCAAAGATTCATAAAATTGGTAATAAGATGAGACCTATAGTCAACAATATTGGTTCACCATGCTATTATTTATCTAAATGGCTGGTACAAAAATTTAATGAGTTTCCCAAATTTGACACTAAAAGTATTCAGAACTCTTTGGAATTGGTTGACAAATTGAAAAATATGAGTCTAGGACATGATGACAGATTGGTTTCATTTGATGTAATTTCATTGTTTCCTAGTATACCAGTTGAAAAAATGCTAAATTTTTTGAGGAAATGGTTAAGTTCTCTAAATATTAAAAATGAAATTTTAGAGGAATATATAACTCTTACTAAGCTATGTGTCAGTAATTCTTATTTTACCTATAATGAAAAATTTTACCAACAGGTTTCGGGTTTGTCAATGGGTAATCCGCTCTCACCATTTTTAGCTGATTTGTTCATGAGTTACTTGGAGTGTCAAATCACTAAAGCATACCCATGGATGTTTAAGACTTGGTACAGATATGTGGATGATATTTTTGCAATAATAAATTCTAAAGATATTGAAGATGCTCTTAAATTATTGAACCTTCAGGATGAATCAGTAAAGTTTACCGTTGAATTAGAAAAAGAAAACAAAATTCCTTTTTTGGATTTATGTATAATTAGGAATGATCAAACACTGAAAATTGAATTTGATATATTTAGAAAAGGAACTCATACAGATAATTACATTAAATCATCAGGCTTCAATCACATTGCTCATAAGCATGCAATATTCAATAGCTTAATTTACAGATTGACAAATGTACCATTAAACGAAGAAAATTTCAATAAAGAGTTTAAACATATCTTAAACACTGCTAGATTAAATGGTTTTGATAAAGAATTAATTATAAATAAGTTGAAGAAATTCAAACACAATAAAAGACTTAATGAATATACTACTCTACAAAATTGCAAAGAAAAGAAAAAATACAATAAAATTACTTACCATCCTGAAATGCATAGGAAATTTCAAAAAAAATTTTGACAAATACAACATTTCTTTGGCACCAATAAATAAATTTAGTCTGGGTAATCTTCTAAGTACCAATAAAAAAGTCAATGTTCCAGACAGTAAGAAATCTGGAATTTATCAAATAAATTGTGAAGATTGCAATAAAGTTTATATAGGAAAAACAAAAAGGAATTTGGAAATTCGGACAAAAGAACATTTCAGAAATATTAAAAATTGTGAAATTGAAAAATCTGCAATTGCTGCACATAGTTTATTAGAACATCATAAAATTGGAAGAGAAGCTAAACTTTTAAAACAAGTAGAGAAACCTTTGGAATTGACAGTTTGGGAAAAAATATACATTCAGAAAAACAAAAATAGATCAATGAATTTTGATATCCCTAACGAAATTACATTGATTTCGAAGTTCATAAATTCAACCATAGATGGCAGCACTGAAGATGGCGACAATAGAATAGTTGACGGCCGAAGAATTTCATCAGTCGGAGTTATGGCTGACGAACATGATTATGTTTGAAATCGCGATATCATGGAAGCATGAATCCTATGAGGTGAGTTGTTTAAACAATATGTTCTCCGATGAATTTTAATGATTATACCTCATAATGTTTACTTCCCAACATTAATTAAATATAAATTTTTCTCTTCAAATATAATTTATAAGTCACTTTTTCCTTGAAACCTAAGAAATATACTTTTAGTCATAAAACATACATACTTTCTTACCTGTAGGCTTAACTTTGGAAATAAATAAGTCTATGATTAAACATACCTTTTACTTTCAATGTTCTTATTTAAATTAACTTGATTTAAATAAAAATATTGAAAATATGAGCTTTACCGCTAAAAAGTAATGTATAAATTCTCAATAAAATTACTTCTGTATAGAAGATGGTGTGATGGTAACGACAGCTATTAGCCTTCGCATGGACGAGAATTGTATAAGTTGAAAGAAATGTTAATGTTTGTATCATTGTTTGAATGATGTAATGGACAGCACACTCGTACGGAGAAAGAGGTCCAAGGTTCAAATCCCGGTTCAAACATTAATTTTTTTTCATAAATTAGACTGTATCTTTTACTATTTCACACTTCTAAATAATAGTGATCTCCATGGAGAATCAAATGACACTTCAAACTTAATTTTGACAAAAAAAAAGTGACTTACTAGTTTTCCCTGTACCCTTCAAATTACTAAGCTTTGTTTTGAGGGGAAATGTCTGGGATTCAAGAAGTATTATCCCTTAGATAATCAAGGTTGCAATTGACTTGGGAGGAGAAATATGCTATGAAACAATTTCTGAATGGTAATCACTTTCTGCAAACCTGCTGTAGTATATTTGAAGAGAAAAATTTTCACCTAGACCGGGACTCGAACCCGGGACCCTTGGCTTTCCGGGCCAAGTGCTCTACCAACTGAGCTACCGAGGCGAGTTACGATCTAGACGCAAATTTTTCTCTTATGTACGTTGTAATTCCCTCGTGCCAAATGCTTGAAACCATAGCTTCTATCTTTGCAAATGGCGGCTTCTTAGTTAAGAAGACATTTATTGGGAATTTAACACTACTTTATAGCCAGTAGGGCTTCTATTGACGATTTTATTATTAATTTAACACTTCTCATTGAAGGATAAATTAGCCAAGGGTCCCGGGTTCGAGTCCCGGTCTAGGCGAAAATTTTTCTCTTCAAATATAATTTATCCTTCAATGAGAAGTGTTAAATTAATAATAAAATCGTCAATAGAAGCCCTACTGGCTATAAAGTAGTGTTAAATTCCCAATAAATGTCTTCTTAACTAAGAAGCCGCCATTTGCAAAGATAGAAGCTATGGTTTCAAGCATTTGGCGCGAGGGAATTACAACGTACATAAGAGAAAAATTTGCATCTAGATCGTAACTCGCCTCGGTAGCTCAGTTGGTAGAGCACTTGGCCCGGAAAGCCAAGGGTCCCGGGTTCGAGTCCCGGTCTAGGCGAAAATTTTTCTCTTCAGATATAATTTATCCTTCAATGAGAAGTGTTAAATTAATAATAAAATCGTCAATGCTGTAGTATCTTCCACAATGTGCAAGTTCAAATTTGGTCAGGATAGATGGTCTCAAATATTTCATTAAAGAATGTACTATACCAACTTATAGACATGGATCAGTTGATGAGTTAGTTTAGTTGATTGTGTGACCATCAGATTTAAATCCAATGCATTATTTTTTATAAACTTGGTGTGTGTTCTATTTTAAGAAATATTTTCTCAAAATATTTGACAGCATTCTACATACTTACTTTTTAAATAATTAAATATTATAAATTAAGTATTTAATTGTTATCAGATATTACATTTTATGAGATAGAAATATTTAGACAGTATGTTTTTTCTCTAGAGAAATAAAATGACACAATGCAATGAAGATTTGAGATGTTTATTTAGGTATGAGTTGGAAATATTAATTTATATTTTATATATTTGTAGACTGCCTGTCGCAGGAGAACGGAATATTCTGATAACATCAGCACTGCCTTATGTAAATAACATTCCACATCTCGGCACTATCATCGGTTGTGTTCTTTCTGCTGATGTTTTTGCCAGGTATTTATTATCGTGTTTATTTATCTAGCATGCTGGAGTTAAGGCTTTCTGTTCCATTCAACTAAACCAACTTAAAATTCAATAATCACAGTACACTTTCAGATAACATGAATATGAAATATTGGCCAAATTTTATAAATGTCTTTAGGAAGTAACACTGTAACGTTTCTTGATATTTCTTGATAATTTCTCTTCAAATATAATTTGTTCTTCAGTGAGAAGTATTAAATTAATAATAAAAATATTGAAAGCAGCCCTAGTGGCTTTATAAAGTAGTGTTTAAATTAATGAATGAGACATTTATGTTACTTTATGTTTTCTTAAAACCGTTTTCGACCGACATTATGACTACTGGATTTTCGTTGGAATCTCTATATATATAATGTTGCAATCTGGTGTTGATTTAATGAACTTCAAATTCAGGTCCTGTTCATCAGGAATTTCGAAATTCATGGATCTAAACTAGTTCTTTTGAATATATATCTTCTCCGAAACTGTTCATTTGAAAGGTTTTTTTCTAAATGTTTTAGAAGTTTGGCCTCTTTTCCAATTTTATTACTCTCCAACAAACTATGTGCTGCAGTAGTTGATTTTTCAATTTCACCATTTTTAATATTTCTGAAGTGTTCCTTTGTGCAAGTGTCCAAATTCCTATGTTTTTCCTATGTATACTTTATTGCAGTCTTTACAACTAATTTGATAAATTCCTGATTTTTTACTATCTGGGGTGTTCAATTTCTTATTGATTATTAATAGATTACCAAGGCTAAATTTAATCGGTGCCAGTGTAATATTGAATTTCTTGAATTTTTTTAAAATAACTATTTCCTTTTTTAAAACCATTTAATTAGCTATGTTCAAAATGTGATTGTATTCTTTCTTAAAATCTTCTTCATATAGTGGAACATTTCTCAAATAAAATAGAAAAAAAAAATACTATGAGGTTTAATTTAAGATTCAATTAAAATGTTTCATACCTCATCTTATATCCAGTCTTCTAATTAGACCGCGGTTTCAAAGCCTGGGCAGTTTTATCTTCAGTAATTTCTCGTCGACTGATGTTATGTCGATCTGAAGAACTACTTCTTCCCTCTGTTGGTGGACAGATAAACCTCCGGATCCAATCAGAATCCGTGGAAATTTCGAAGATCATAAGTTTTTCTTTCTTGTTTTTTTGAATGTGGATTTTTTTTCCAAACCATGAGTTCTGTCAGTTTTTCTATTTGTTTAATTAGACTGGCTTTTGATTCAATTAGACTGCTGACTTTTCCACTTCACCATTTTTGACATTTCTAAGATGTTGTTCACTTTTGTTTTCAAATTTCTTTTTGTTTTTCCTATGTAAATTTTGTCACAATCCCTTCATTTGATCTGATTGTTTGGGCAAGCTGATGAAGATGATATTGAAGATTATATCGAAACATGTTCGAGAATAAATCAACATTAATTTGAGGTAAGATGTTTCCCAGTCTCAAAAAAACTTGATTAAAAAAACCTTAAAATATTACTTCGTAAAATAAACCATTAGAATGAACCTTATTTTAAATTTTAATGAATATGAAGAAATGACATACAATCCACTCCCAAAAGCGAAAATTGATTAATAATACATTAAAAAACATCAAATGTACCATCAATGATCAAGAGAAATATAAGTTAAAAGAATCACACCCACAGAATCCAAAATTGTATGGGCTACCAAAAATACACAAGGAGGGGAATAAGATGAGACCCATAGTTAATAATATTGGCTCACCTTGTTACATTTTGGCAAAATGACTTACCAAGAAATTTAATGAATTACCAAGTTTTGACAGCAAAAATATTGAAAATTCAATTGAATTAGTAAAAGAACTGAATCATGTTTATTGGATTGTAATGACAGATATGTTTCTTTTGATGTCGTTTCTTTATTTCTGAGCATCCCAATTGGGAAGATGTTAAATATTTTAGAAAAATGTGTAAATTCCTTGAAACTAGAAAGAGAAATAATAGAAGAATTTCTTACAAAACTTTGTATCGAAAGTAATTTTTTTCACCTTCAGTAGGAAATTTTATAAACAAATCTCAGATCTGGGCTATGTGAAACCCACTTTCACCATTTTTGGCAAATTTATTTATGGGTTATTTAGTGTGTCATATGCTTATCCCTGGATGTTTAAATGTTGGTGTAGATATGTGGATGATATTTTCTCCGTAATAAATTCTAAATATATTGAAGTTACTCAGTCTTCAAGATGAATCTATAAAATTTACTATGGAAGTAGAAAAGAATAACCAAATCCCATTTTTGGACCTGTACATAATAAGGAATGAACAACAACAAAGAATTGAATTTATTATATACGGAAGGATTCTTCTTCTTCTTCTTCACTTCATGGGCTAGGCAAATTGCCTGTTCTGTCCATCTTTTCACTGGCCTTCCCCAAGGATACTCATACAGACAATTATATTGTCAGTTAATGAGTTATTTTTTACATCTTACCTCATATTTCATACCTCATAATGATATTTCCCATATATAACTATGAATTATATTGTCGTCATTCTGGCAGATTTCACTAAGTCCAATATTGTTGTTTTGAGGTACAGCGAGATTACAATTTGATCACACATCGGAAGTTGTTACGCCAGGAAATATTAAGCGTGTAAAAATTAGAAAAGACAGGGATAGCACTTAGTGGCTTTTGTCAGACTGTGAAGAATCATTTTCATAATATAATAGTGCACAGAGTACCAGAGAAGAAAGTGGACGAGTTGCGCGTACATGCCACAGGCAGCGCTAGTGTAATACAACTAATGACACCTAAATTTTTTCGGTTCTTTTTTTGGTACTAATATGAAATTCAGCACCGCCTGGTGGTAAAATTATGAATTATAATTATATAACGCCATCTGGTGAATAATCATGGAATTTAACTTTTATAGGAATAAATAACGTATTAATTAATCTTAAATTGTGGAATTATGTATACCCAGTCTCTCAGACCTACAGATTTTCTTTAATTTTAACAGAAAGGAAGAATGGAAATAAATAAAACATGTTAATTTATTTTCGTTTATTAAAATTTTAAAACATGCATTATGAGCTCTTTTAATAAATATGTACAATTGACCTACCCCCTTATTCTCACATACATATTTTATACAATATTTATTAAATAACCTTAGCCATGTCGTACATCTGTCCATTATAAAGTCACATTTTTAAAATGTTTATTAGAAATGGCTGTACACTGTACTCTGTGACTCTTTCTAACCTAACAAATCTTAGAATTTTATCACTTCTAGTAGGTTTACCTTTGAAAATAGATTCACATTAAAAATGTAAACAAGCTTGAATTTACTTACAAATTAGAGTAAAATAAAATCTAAGTAATGATTTTAACTTTCGATAATTTACAGTACCGTCTACATAGAACGAAAGGATAGCAGTTAAAAATTTAAATTTACAAAATGGCTAACTTCCCATAATCCCGAGTGAACACCGTTAAACACGCCGTGAACGACGCCGTGTGCCTTGCATTTGTTTTATTTAGTTACATATTCTGTTACTACGAAACAGCGCTACCATTGTAGTTTGCTCATTGTAGTTCATCGTAAACGACCGAAATTTTTTAGATGTCACTGTACTCAGTTTCCCCTCTATTCGAAGTTTCTCTATGATAATAGTGTACATATCTCAAAACAGCTAATTTTGGACTTCTGCTTGAACGCCGTCGATATAGTCTTCAGGTTTCAATCCTATTGCGCATAAACATGCAATTTTCAACAGTTTGATATATAAATGTTACTCTAAATGAAGAAGATTTTAAGAAAGAATACAATCACATTTTGAACACAACCAATTTAAATGGTTTTGGAAAGGAGATAATTATAAATAAATTAAAGAAATTCAGACAACAAAAAAATATTAAAAGAATACACCACCCTGCAATCTAATTCAAAAAAAGGAAAACAATTCAAGAAAATTACTTATCCTGAAATACATAACAAATTAAAAAAAAAAAATCAAGGAATTCAATATTACATTGGCACCGATAAATAAATTAGTCTTGGTAATCTATTAATAACCAATAAGGAATTGAACACCCCTGATAGTAAAAAATCCAGAATTTATTAAATTAGTTGTAGAGACTGCAGTAAAGTATATATAGGAGAAACAAAAAGGAATTTGGACACTCGCACAAAGGAACACTTTAGAAATATTAAAAATGGTGAAATTGAAAAATCAGCTATTGCAGCACATAGTTTGGAGCGTCATGAAACTGAAAAAGAGGCCAAACTTTTAAAACATTTGGGTAAATCTTTAGAATTGACAGTTTGGGAGAATATATATATATTCAGAAGAAGAAATTTAGATTCATGAATTTCAAAATTCCTGATGAATGGGATCTGATCTCAAAGTTCATCAAATCAACACCAGATGGCAACGTTATAGATGGAGATTCTAACGAAAATCCGATAGTTATAATGTCGGTTGAAAATGGGTGGGAAGTTCTTTTTGAAAACTGCAGTTCACTTGTTTAAGAGAACATAATCTATGAGGTAAGATAAGGTAAAATCAAATATTTCATACCTCTCTTCATATTGATCTTCTAAGTAGATCGCGATTTTGGGTTCATGGCAAACCCATTGTCAGTACCATCTTGCTGACTGAAGTGGTTCTTCTGATCAACATAACATCAGTCGGCAAGATGGGACTGACGATGGATTTGCCATGAACCCAAAATCGCGATCTATTTAGAGGATTAATACGAGGAGAGGTATAAAATATTTGATTTTATCTTAAATTAATCCTCATTGTGATTTGCTCCTATAATGTTCAATATATGAGGTATGATATTTAATGACTCATTCATTCATTGAATAAGAACCTCATAATGTTATTTACTTATTTCCCATATTTTACTATGAATAATGTTTAAGGCTCGTATCTATGAATGCATTGAAGCGTAAAAGACATACTCGTGTACAAATAAGTGAATAGGTTCCATCCAAAGACGTACTCAAGAATCTGTTCATGCGATAATAATTGCCAATTCAAGTGGAAATTCCATAAGCTACCTGGTGAGGTGACTTTGCGCTTTCAAGCGTGAAATTATGACTGCTTCAATGTATATTTTTTCTTAATTTCATAAAATATTTATGTCATTGTCTGTTACGACTTATTTGTCTCTTATTTTAAATAAATAATTTGTTAATATTGTATGTTTCTTGAAATATGTCATAAACATTTTGAGGTTAGATCTAATAATATATAAAATAATAATGGTTAAAAAATAATCTTTAATAATTTAATGAATGAATGATTTTTCTATTATTTTGTATGTAATTATAGTTAGTTACACATGAGTTTATGCTTTATTAGAACTTTTGTATGTTAAATAATTAAAAATCATAACAGCATTTTTACTTTGATTTCAATGGGTGATAATACGAATATTTAAGGATTTTTTATTAAAATAAATAGGTATCAAATGGTAGTCCAAACTAACAATTTTGCTCATCACGATAACAAAGTTTAAATGAGGATTGTACTCTGTGATGATAATTTAACTTATTTAAGAAATTTACAAGAAATTAGTTTATGCCTATTTTAAATTTTTTTAGAGGCTTTCATAATATGTATGTGTGTACATTTTGCAAAATGATCTATGGCAGTTAATTTTTGATAAAGAATCGTCATTCATGGGTTTAATGATTGATAGGGGTATATTTGAATTAATGCCATGATTATTGCTAGGGATATTTAATTATATCCCGGTATAAAATAATCGCAACATTACTAAAAAATCTATCTCGTAGTCTAATATTTGTTATCATAGAGAGCCTAAACTTTTATACATTGCATTAGAACTCTGTCAAATATTGCAATAAAATATATATATTTGTTAATTTACTCAAGTTAGTAGATAAACTCTGTATGATTTTTTTTTCAGCAGACATAAAAGTCTTTGGAAATATTGCATTTATGTAACACTAGGTTAATATCCCTATCAAACAACAGTACAGTATATTTGCTCATACAATTAATCCAGATATTTGGTATCTACTTAATCTCCAATTCCATGGCACAAGAGGTCTAGAAGGCCCATGACCTTCTGCTGGCTTCACATCCACATGTGTAAATCACAGAGGTGGATGATCATCTAGCCAATATTAGGGTGAGATGTAGTCAGCATATCAGATCCCCAGTCATTATAGCTGGTTTTCTCAACCTGGAACTGCTACTTATTGTAGCTACCCAAATTCCAACAATGTTGGGTGGGCAACGGTCCCATATTGGCCGAATTTAATTGGAAAAAAAAAATTCTGCTCTCATGGGGATTTGAATATGCACCAATGCATCATGTGTTAAACTGCTTGGCTATATGCAGAACTGCCCACTTAATCTTGTCAATACACTTCTTATATGTTGTTTTAATAACTAAAAAAAAAACTATCCCATGAGGTGTTAAAACTCAGATCTGCAGATCAACAGGCAGTGTGTTACCACCTGACCTAACATACAAGAGTATTTGGTTAATGCAAATATATAGAATTAAACAGTGCTGCTAATATGCAGTGTACCAAATTATGCCTTTGTTAACTACAGCATAATTATACTTCTTCTTAATAAGAATTAATGAATCGTGATTTCTTCTTACCTCATGCTTCTATGTTTTTTTAAACACAGCACTGCAGTATCAGCGACCCATTGTCACCATTGTCTCTTATATACGTTGTAAATTCTCGCGCACCAAATGCTATGAAACCTTTGTTAGAGCACTCTGTTCTGTCAGATGAAATGTCCAAAGTGACCTCCTTGTGCCTCAATACAGGCAGCTGCTCTTCTTCGCATTGAGTCTCCAACATGATAAAAAATGCCTAGTGTAGTGCATACTGTCTGACAGGCTGCCACAATGCATGCACGGAGAGTTATTACATCATCCACAGGGCTTGAATACACCAAAGACTTGAGGTGTCCCAAGGGGTTTAAATCGGGAGATAGTGGTGGCCAAGAAATTGGTCCTCCTCTACCAATCCAGCAGAGACCAAATGTTCGATTAAGGTACCTGCGAGCAGACAGACTGAAATGTGCAGGAGCACTATCGTGCATGAAGAACATCAGCCGTCGGGGTGCTAGTGGTATGTCTTCCAAGTAACGAGGTAATTCATTGTGCAAGAAACATGTGTATTCACGTCCATTGAGCCTGTTCGGAAGAACGTAGGGTCCCAAGAAACTATCATCAACAATGCCTGTCCAGATGTTTATTGAGAATCTCTGTTGGTGATGTGTTGCGATTGTTGCATTGGGATTCATGTCTGCCCACACGTGCTGGTTGTGCAAATTCTGGATCCCATCCCTTGTGAATGTTGCCTCATCCATGAACAACACGACAGCTCCAAAGTTAAGATTCACACCACACTGTAGGTGGAACCACTAGCAGAACATTACCTGTGCAGGATAATCCGCAGGAGACAAGGCTTGTACACACTGTAGATGATATGGATATAATTGTTGTTCCCTTAGTAGTCTCCATACCGACATGTGCAACAAATTGGTCTGCAGTCCTAAGCACCTTGTGCTTATTCCAGGATTTTCATCTACAGTGTTGAAAACAGCCTCCTCCTCTTCAGGCCTTACAACTGTTGGCCATCCCCCGGTCCTTGGTGGGCATGCAAAAGTCCTGTATTCGCATAAGCGGTGATGGATTCCTTCAAAAGTCTTACGATTTGATACAAACGACGCGCCCTCAAAGCATTACCATCCGCCAAACCATAGATGAAATGCATACAGGCATATTCTTCATTAGTGTACATCACAACAGCTTACAATCAACAGAAAACCTTAATAACCTAACATTCATAAAAGTTCGAATAACTCTGTAATTATCAATTTCTGGACCCATGTTGTAATACACTTTTTTTATTCTCTCCATATGAGGAACTCATTCCTGAAATGTTGCCGCTGAGTTATGTTACACCCTGTATAAAACTCCATGACATGACAGGCCTAGAATAGTCTGGTCTACCAGCCAGCTGCTGACCTCACTTCCACATTCGACATTTATATAGGTGGATGATCCTCCAGCCAGCATAGAGGTAGCATTTTTATCATTTCCAATCTCCCAGCCATTATACCTTGTTTTCCCATGCTACTTATTGTAGCTACATAAATTACTCACAACGCTAGGTGGACTCGACACTTATACTGACCGAAATTCAATAAGAACATTTATTTCATTGGTGGTACTCGAATAAGCACATATTGAATAGCTCCGCGCTAATGCATGTTGTAAACCACATGGCTGTACAAAGCGTGTGTCTGTCTGTCTATCTGTCTATACGTTTACCTCAAAGATATGTCTAATAGGCAATTAAGATATAACTTAGATCTTCAGACACGGGACCCGACTTTAAGTCCCTACCAGAAGACTTGTTCCATGGAATTAACCATCCTATAAACCTATGGAACCCTGATGGGTTTGACCCACGACCCTTGGAACCAGAGGCAAAAATTTAACCCCTTGATCACCAAGATCGATACGTGATATATATAAACTAACTCACTGGCACTATTGAACACATAAGCTCATCGCCGCGCAGACATAAGCTCTCCATACACCCATATCCTGAGCTAATGTTTTACAATCATCCTTGTATAGTCTATTTCTTTCAAATCATGGTTAATGTTATTCTCCCATCTCACTCTTGGTCTGCCTACAGGAATCTTTCCCTCTAGTTTTCCTAAAGAAGTTTCCATGTACCTCCTGCATTCCCCATTCGTGTCACATGCCCTGCCCATTGCGATCTATGAGACTTATATATTCTTATTATATCTGCTTTCCCATAAAGATTGTGTAGCTCATTGTTATGCAAGTCTTCTACATTTGCCTGTCTGTTCATCTCTCTTTGGTCCAAACATTATCCTAAGAACTTTATTCTCAAATTCTAATAATATTTTCTCCTCTAAAAGTAATAGTCCATGTTTCGGATCCATATAACTGGGAGAATATCCCGTGCTGTAGCCGAGTGGTTAAGGCAAGAAGCCTTGGTGCAGAGTTACGGAACTAGCGCTGGTTCGAGTCCCCATGGAGAAGAAATTTTTTCATGGAATTTCAGCCAGTATGGTACCGATGCCCACCCAGCATCGTGAGACATTTGGGTAGCTACAATAAGTAGCGAATCCTGGTAGAGAAGACCAGCTATAATGGATGGGGGACCCAACATGTTGATCATATGTAATCCCTACATTGGCTAGATGATCGTCTACATATGTGATTAACACATGTGGATGTGTTGCCAGCAGCCGACTGGTAAAGTAAAATAACTGGGAGAATGACAGTTTTTATATATTTTCATGTATACACTATAATTAACCAAAGTTTAAATATTTAGTTTCTTGTAACTGTTGAAAATAACTAATACTAAATAAATATTGTACATTTTAACTGAATATTCCGAAAAAAGAGTATAAAAACTATCCACGCTGGGCAGAATGTACCGTGAGAAAGATACATGTTTTCTTTACTGTCAGTACTGAACAACAGATGACTTAGCACCATCCCTTCACTCTGCAAATAGCCTACTTAAAGTAGGTAGAGGGGGAAAGAAAACCTTTCATCCTCTATCTAGTCCTTTGAAATACAGTATAGATGCATATTCTGGGCACAAATGCAGCCATCAGGCAGATCTGACAACCCTGTAGACATCCCTTGCCTCTTGTCTATAAAGATGAGAGCTTCAACATGCCACTACCCCAAAAGCCCCCCAAGACTGTAGTGGAATCACTTTACCTTAATAAATCAAAACTGAGTGGTTATAAATTATATAATACAATTAATTCATATATTTATTTATTTATTGAATGATATTTAATAATGAAATCCAATATACAAGAAACAAACATGACAACCAAAACAAACAGACTTCCATGAAATATACATTAACAAAATTTAGAGCAAGGTACAGTTTGGATTATTGCTATTTTTACATTGCATACAGATATTAAATTCCTGTAGATGTAAATGTAACAATAACATTACATTGGATGATTCAGAACACAAGTAGACAATTCCAGTATGTCATATTTGGAAAAACAAAATGTTAAGTTATAAAGGAGTAATTTGTTGTAGCAGGTTCTTGTTGTGGCAACATATAAAGATGGAAATTGTTAGTTGGGACCCATGTTGAGGTGGTCATATAAAGGAGATGATGGTCCTTGTTGTAGGAGTCTTGGGTTCAACTTAACTTTGCCTCGGCTTTGAGGTTCCCTTCAGACGAACATAGGGAAGATTCAAATTGGTTATCACTCGAATTAAAAGTCACAAATTAAATTTGAATAAAATCTTGGTATTTTATTCACCAATAAAGTTATTTAGATGTTTATGAAACTTGTATATAGCCTTTCTTATTTGTCAGTTAATATTATGACCGTTTCAAAATGGCAGTGATGACTCAACTGTCATATATCAAATTAATCAAAATTCTTTATATTTCGAGCTGAAATTAACTGCACATATGTTTAAATGTACGTGTATTTAAATTATGCACTTTTTCTTCAATTATAAATGAAATTATGTTCAATTTCATTAAAATCACGGACAACCGTTTTTATGCAGGTCTTATCGCCATGACATCCACTAGTAGACTCTCTAGATTCAGAAATATCTCATTCCCACAATCCTTCGTTTCAAGTTATGATATACAAATCTGATTAGTCATAAACTTGGCTTATTGGTTGACTCATATCCAGGTATCCAATCTCTTTAAAGTCAATGTCAGTTGATATTTTTAAACTCCTTTGAAATTCTTAACTGATTCTATAACTTCTTAGAACCACAAAATTATTCTCAACAATAAATTATCGGTTACCATTTTTTATAACACAAAAAATATGAATTTCTCAATATTGATGCTTATAATATTTTAAATCATTTTCATTGAATATAAAAATTAAAATATTAAAAATGTATATATATTAAATAAATAAAGTAACCCCTATTATTATTAAGTATGGGTAAATATCCGGCTTTAGTTATTAGTCCATAATTAATTCTAGGGATTTTTTCAGAACTCACTTTGCTATTACAGTTACATTTAATATTGAACTACAAACATGGTGAAATGCAGTGAGAATTATTTTAAGGTTAGTTTTTTTTTATATAGTGGGTCTAGCATAATGTCTAGTCTTAGTTTACTTGTGCTTTGAACAATCCAATTGTCAATTCTGTTCATAATGCACAGAAGTTTTTTCTATATTTTTTATAGTAAACTATAAGGCCTGTCTGCCAGAATTGTTTTGCATGATGAAAAATGATGCTCAACGTCACACAATGTTATAGCAGCTTACTTGTATCTTGCTATATTTGATAGTTTTATGTAACTGAGAAAAAGTTGTCCTTACCTACATGAACTTAACTAATTTCACAAAGTACTGCTTCAAGTTTAGTAACAGCAGTCTTTCCTACATTTAAATGCTGTAATCTGTTCACGAAGTCAGGACTGCTCTCAGATGGCAAGAAAAAACTGACAGCTAACTGACTACAAAATATTCCAACATTGTTCTTCTACTTATTCATCTAGGCTCATGATCTTGTTTTGGGGATTGAGTTTAGGACAAAAACCTCCATCTGACTTGGTCACTCAATGCTCCTCATCCAATTATTTGCATTATAGAATCTATTTATTTTGTTCAGAATGGACACTGAAGCATTTTTACTTGTCTACCACATTACACTGTCAAAAGTTACATAAATACATTCATTTTAAAAATATTTTAATGAATTCCTAGAACTTTTATTAAAAAAAACTGGAATTTGAAAGTTGAAATATATGAAGGAGTATGAAATTTTCACTAAAATAGGAACATTTTGCCAAAATATTATGAAATATGAAAAAAAGTTTTGGTCTTATTTGATTTTACATATCATAAAATGTAAAGATACTTAATCTCAGCGCTCTCTGACTAATAGTTTAAAACATGAAATTTCATAAAATTCCTCGCTCTATGTGTAACTGTGAGGGAGCATGCCATAGTGTATTGGTTAAGTCAATACACTACAACCTGGAAGGTCGTGGGTTTGAGTCCTGGCAGTTTCATGATTTTTAAAGTGGTCTGAACCTTCTGGCAGTACTTTGTCCCTGGGGTAGATTCAGCCTCTAATGGAAATGAGTACCAGACATAAAAGGTCGTTATGCAGGGCCAATAACCTGACTGACATCTTATGCTGATTGTCAGAAAGGTGGGAGCCTTAATCCCTACCACCCCAAGGCCTGTAGTAGGATCACTTTATATTTATATTTCTTCTTCTTCTTCTTCCTTCCAAGTATTAGGCCAAGGCCTGTTACGATCCTATAGAAAATTTTCCCTCCAGCATTTCATGGGATGGTCCAGAGATTGTATAAGACTTGAAAGCATAATAATAGTTCCTTTGATTGGTTGCTGGCCAAAGGAAGGCAAGACCAGTGATGGGGCTGCCATCTTATAGCCTCTGATCAGGCTTTTCTGGAGAAGAAAAGAAAATAAAGGAAAGAAGAAATGGAAGAAAGGAAAGACTCCCTAGCCCTCAGATGCCCTAATAGCGTCGGGGTCGAAAAAACATGAGTTAACCAAGAGAGGTTAGATAGTAAAGTTAAAAGAGTTCAAAACACAAGTAAGTGGAAGAAATGTTTTGCTCAGCTTGGGCACCTTGTGATCGCCATCCACATATCCCCTAGATGAGGATCCCTGAGGGGTATATTTATATGTAATCATAAATAAATGTAACTTTCAATTTGATAATTTACAGGTACTGTCATCAATAGCTTTATATTATTTCTATCCAGAAGTAATCATAATAAGCGGTATTCATTATTATTTAATTTTAGGAAGTTATATTTTGAGGTTATTTTAATTATATTATTTTTGGTCTGGACATCTTACCTCAATATTAATGTTGATTTGTTCTTGGACATGTTTCAAAACAATTCTGTTTTTCGTCAGAAAGCTGACGATAAAACAGAATTGTTTTGAAACATGTCCAAGAACAAATCAACATTAATATTGAGGTAAGATGTCCAGACCAAAAATAATATAAGGTATTCATTATACTTATATTTTATGTTGATATATTGTTATTGTTGTTTAATGTTTGGCCTCTATCATTGAAGCCATTAGCTCTCTTGAACTTCAGTATTTTTCTATGATTGATCTGGCAGGTAATGTTTTACAAGATTAAAGATTCATAGTTGAGTTGGATAAAATATTTTTACATCTCACCTCATATAGTACTCAATTATAAATTGTAAATTACCTCATAGTGTACTTCCCGCTGTTATTTTGATTAAAAAAGATTAAAGATGTTCTTATTTAATTAAAATTACAATGTTTTAACATCTCACCTCACAAAGTTGCGTGTCTTCATGATACTGGTTTCAACCCATCTTGGGTTGGAATTTGACTGAAGATGGAAGTAATACTATACTTTTGAAACTGGTATAGTGAAGACATGCCGCAACTTTGTGAGGTGAGATGTAAAAACATTTTCTCCAACTCATTTATTAAAGATGTTCTTCTTGATTGTTCCACAGAGGACAATTTGGATTGGTGTAAATTCTCATTTTATTTAAGTGTTTTTATCTGTGATAAATGTAAATTTTGATACTGCAGTTTAACTGGCATTTGAGGAATAATTTCTGGTTTATTAATGGTATTGACATACTTTTGTCCTAGGCACTTTTTAATTGATTGTTATGAATTTGACAGATTTTCTCGTTTGTGCAATAACAATACTCTGTATATCTGCGGGACAGATGAATATGGAACTGCTACAGAAACAAAAGCACTGGAAGAAGGACTGACACCACAGGAAATCTGTGACAAATATTTTAAGATTCATGACTCGGTCTACAAATGGTTCAATATCAGCTTTGATAACTTTGGAAGAACAACTACACCAGAACAAACTCAGTAAGTTAATTAATTTGTTTTTTAATATTTGATAACATACATTGTAGTATAAGATTGAAGAGTGAATGATTTCATTATCAAGTGCTCGACATTAGATACCAACCAACCAGTATAAGATTGAATTAGGAATGTACACCTCTCCTCTCATACAATACATATTTTTCCCAGAATGTTTCAGAGATTCTTTTAGCATATATTAAAGCAAAGTGTATGTAATGTATTTGTGTGTGTGTATATATATATATGTTACATTGCGGATATAAGTATGAATAAGAAAGTTTTCTTGGGTTGTCCGCGTCATGGACTCAAGTTTGGCCTCTGGCCACTGATTCCGACATTTCGACATGATCCCACATGCCATTATCAAGGAATGATAAGTTCAAGTCACAGGTTTAGGTCTTATATAATTAGACACATAGAGTTTTCGCTGTGGTCCGTTTCTGAAGCCGTACACCCATCCAAGGTTTAGTTCTTATGTAGTTAAATATCTTCAGTTTTCAGTGTGGTCTGTTTTGGAAGCCATACACCCATCCAAGCATCAACCACACTCCATGTTGCCCAACTGGTAGATCTGCTCTCAATGAATTTCTGACACACTTAAACAGCCAACATGATCAGATTAATAGTGGAATGCAGGCTTTCACGGCCGGTAATCATGGTAGTAAAAGATTCCGGGCTATGTGGCCGTGGTCTATAACTGGCGTTTCTTCCAGAAGTTTCTCCCTCAACTGCGGAGGGCATCTTCAGTGGCGAGCGCTAGAATCTGTTGTTTCCCTGTCGTAGACTCGACTGCGAATGAACAGCAGAAATCTGGATGCTCTTATTTATACTAGTGCTGACGTCACGTGAGTCGCAGCTGTTTGGATCATACTGGCTTCTGATTGGTTCGGAACTCTCTCCTTGTTATTGGTAGGTTTTGACTTTCTATTGTCTAATATGTGATACCAGGCTTTGGCTAGTTTTATTCCTTCATCTTTTCTATTGAAATTGTCCTTGTGTTTATAAATTTCTATGGCCTCTCTGTATAATCTTGGGAAATAATATGGTGTTGTGGCTAAAACTTGTGTTTCATCGTAGTGAATCTGATGTCCGTTTTCAGTAAAAACGTGTTCTGCTACGGCCGATTTTTCTATTTGCCCTAGTCTGCAGTTTCTTCTATGTTCAGTCAAACGGGTGGCTATGCTTCTTTTTGTGGTTCCTATGTAAGATCTTCCACAAGAACACGGAAGCCGGTATACACCGCAAGTGGAGAGTGGTGGTCGAGGATCCTTTGATGAGCGAAGGCAGTTTTCTATTTTTCTTGTAGGTCTATAAATTATTCTAATATTGTGTTGTTTTAGTACTTTGCCGATCCGATCTGTGACGCATAGCCACCCGTTTGACTGAACATAGAAGAAACTGCAGACTAGGGCAAATAGAAAAATCGGCCGTAGCAGAACACGTTTTTACTGAAAACGGACATCAGATTCACTACGATGAAACACAAGTTTTAGCCACAACACCATATTATTTCCCAAGATTATACAGAGAGGCCATAGAAATTTATAAACACAAGGACAATTTCAATAGAAAAGATGAAGGAATAAAACTAGCCAAAGCCTGGTATCACATATTAGACAATAGAAAGTCAAAACCTACCAATAACAAGGAGAGAGTTCCGAACCAATCAGAAGCCAGTATGATCCAAACAGCTGCGACTCACGTGACGTCAGCACTAGTATAAATAAGAGCGTCCAGATTTCTGCTGTTCATTCGCAGTCGAGTCTACGACAGGGAAACAACAGATTCTAGCGCTCGCCACTGAAGATGCCCTCTGCAGTTGAGGGAGAAACGTCTGGAAGAAACACCAGTTATAGACCACGGCCACATAGCCCGGAATCTTTTACTACCGTGATCAGATTAAATTCACTATGGAAGTTGAACAAGAACAGCGACTACCATTTCTAGATGTACTTGTGATAAGAAGACCTGAAGAAAGACTTGCACACACAGTATACTGGACACCTACTCATACTGATAGATATCTGAATGCTGCATCACATCATCACCCGGCACAAATAACTTAAGTAATCAACAATCTCGTCATCCGATCACTGCGACTTACAGACCAAGATCATCTTCATAAAGAAGAAAAACAACCAAAACGGCATTTCTATCAAATGGCTATCCCGAACATGCAGTGAAAAGAGTGTTTAAACGAGCAAGAAATGCACCAAGCACTTTAGAGAAGAAAGAGCAGACCTTAGGCACTGCCTTCTTACCGTATGTGCAAGGCACTACAGATAAAATAAGCTGAGTACTACAAAAACATCAGATTAAAACTACATTTCACTCGGAAAACATCATCTCCAACTTACTCAGGTGTGCTAAAGATAACATACCTCTAGAATCACAAGGCATCTACGAGATCCCTTGCACCTCTTGCGAACAAACATATGTAGGACGTACCAACAGATGAATTTCCTGCCGAATACAAGAACATAAGGCTGCAATAAATCTTCAAGAACCTACTTCAACTCTGGTGCAACATATGAAACAGAGGGATCACAAGATCAACCTCACAGGATCTAGAACGTTGGCTAAAAGATATCATGAAAAATCAAGAATCTACAGAGAAACAATAGAGATTGAGAAAAGGCCACATTCTATGAACACCCGAGATGATGCCCAAAGATTACCATATATATGGAAAACTGCTCTCGCTGCCCACCATGTCATCCCCAGAACAGCGAAGAAGATATGAAGAAAACTTTGGTTGGGCAACATGGAGTGTGGTTGTCGCTTGGATGGGTGTATGGCTTTTGAAATGGACCACACTGAAAACTGAAGATGTTTAACTACATAAGAACTAAACCTTGGATGGGTGTATGGCTTTGGAAACGGACCACAGTAAAAACTCTTATGTATCTAATTATATAAGACCTAAACCTGTGACTCGAACTTATCATTCCTTAATAATGGCATGTGGGATTATGCCAAAACGTCGGAATCAGTGGCCAGAGGCCGAACTTTAATCCATGACGTGGAAAACCCAAGAAAACTTTCTTAATCATATATATACACACAAACAAGAGGGTCACTCCAAAAGCAATGCACACTATTTTTTTCTTAAGTTATTTTTCATTCTACATCTTTTCAATTTATGGAGTTCATAGATACATCCTTCTTGCTTGTGTTCAAATGTATTTCAACCCTCTCCCATGAGTGACGCTATCATAGCATGTTTTCAAAATGGTTGTTGCACTTGACACAGTCAGAAACAACGTGCTGTTATAGAATTCCTCTGTTGTGAGAATGAGATAGTGGGAAACATCCACATGAGGTTGAAAAATGTGTATAGAGATGCTGCTGTCGATCACAGTACAGTTAGTTTGTGGGCAAGCAGATTACGTGATGAAAGAGGGCTTGCCAATATTCGAGATAATCTTCGCAGTGGTAGACCCACACTGCACAAACTCCTGAAAATGTGCAGAGAGTTTTGCATGGTTTTGGCTGACAAACGCCTATGTGACAACTCTGAAGAATCAAGCATGACTGTGTCGTGTTTGGCCACATTGAGAGAGGCAGGATGTTTTGCTGCTGCATGACAATACACGCCATGTCAGTCACCAAACCACGAAGGAGAACAGAAAACTTGGATGGACAGCATTGAAACACCTGTCTTATAGTCCTGACCTAGCTCTATGCAACTACCATCTCTTTGGTAAACTGAAGGAATCCCTTTGTGGAACAAGGTTTGAAAATGACAACTCCCTCATGAAAGCTGCCAATCTGTGGCTCAAACGTGCTGGTCAAGAATTTTACCATGTGGGTATATAGGCCCTAGTTCCAATGTGCCTAAGGCAGTTGAAAAGGTTGGGGTTATGTGGAAAAATGAAATGTTGTTACTAAAGCATGTATCTGTACATTGTAAAAATAGGAGAGCTATAGGATGAAAATGTAATTTATAAATAAATGTTGTGCATTACTTTTGGAGTGTCCCTCGTACATATACACATATACATACAGGATGCAAGTGTGCTAATTTAAGGAGGTGTTAAATTATAATAAAAGAAACACATCTTCTCTCTTTCATTTTGTGATTAACCTCAAGTTTATTAAATACTTAAGACCAAACTTTCTGAAAATTGTAACAGTGCATGTAAAGTTATATTTAAATTAATATTGGGAAGTAAACATTATGAGGTTATTTCATTAATAGTGAATGGAGAATATATTTTTAACGACTCACCTCATATATTTTCAAATGTCTTTGATACCGGCGGTTTCAGACAATATCTTGTCCCTCTTCAGTCATGGCTTCCACTGATGAAATTCTGTGGTTGTTGATTTCTCTAAGGACATCACCTCTTGTGCTGCCATCTTTCGTTGGGATTTAATTACAAAGTTTATAATCCCAACGAAAGATGGCAGCACAAGAGGTGATGTCCTTAGAGAAATCAACAACCACAGAATTTCATCAGTGGAAGCCATGACTGAAGAGGGATTATAAACTTTGTAATTAAATCCCAACGAAAGATGGCAGCACAAGAGGTGATGTCCTTAGAGAAATCAACAACCACAGAATTTCATCAGTGGAAGCCATGACTGAAGAGGGACAAGATATTGTCTGAAACTGCCAGTATCAAAGACATTTGAAAATATATGAGGTGAGTTGTTAAAAATATGTTCTCCACTCACTATTAATACTTGTAAGATCTGCATGATTGTTGTGACAGGACATAAACAATAGTTCTGAGATCATTGGTTATGACCAACTCTTACTTGCAGTTCATGCAATATCTCTCTCTTTTTTTTCCAAAATGTCAGAAGTTTTCATTTAATTTACATGAAAACTATCAATTCTATTGCAAAACTGCAAAGGACTGGCTTTAATTACATAAGTAAACATTAGATGGCAAATATTTATTGAGTTATATGGTATGCAAAGTTTAGGAAAAAACAAGAAAAATATTTGATGCCAAAATGCTACTGAAGCTTTTTTTTTGTACATGTGTGTGTACATGTATGCATCTAATGCCAACCAAGTTACATTTTAGTGTTTTGGGCGTATTCAGTAGATAGGTGGAAGTAATGATCCATTTTCAATTCACATCACTTTGACAGACCATGTTTCATACATATGCACAGAGAGGAGTGTAGGTTGTCTATATACAGTATTATCCCTCTTTTATACTTTTCAAGGGACCATGGGAAAAATTGTGTAACATAGGGAAAAGTGTAAACTGAGGGAAATGAAGTGGGTTACAATTATGCCATTGCCAGGAGAGAACACCAGAAATGTCTAAAAGGCAAACTGGGGGCATTAAAAAAAAATTACTTAATATCCTCAATAGCCATGCATTTTAAAAGAACTTATGGTATAAATCATGATAATATATTTGTGTGTGCAGAATATGTCAGGACATGTTCCTACAACTGTATGACAATGGATTCATGAATACAGAGACGGTGGAACAGTTGTTGTGTGAAAACTGCAACAGGTATCTGGCAGACAGGTTTGTGGAAGGCACATGTCCCCACTGTGCATATGAAGATGCTCGAGGTGACCAGTGTGATGGCTGTGGTCATCTAGTTAATGCCACAGAACTCATAATGCCTCGATGTAAAGTCTGCCAGAAAAGTCCTGTCATCAGGAAGTCTGAACAGTTCTTCCTGGAACTTCCAAAGGTATGATGTTACATTTAAATTTATATATTCATTGAAAGGTAAATTATTGTTTGAAGAGGAACATTTTTCCCTGGACTGGGAATTGAACCTCTGACTTCACGCACCAGTGCACTGAGCATTATGCCATTCAGGGCTTCCTAGATCAAATAGAATTTTTTTCTCTTTTCTTATACAATAAGTGGATCCAGTTGGTATATTAAAAGGATTGATATCTATTAATGCATTGGCAACTTTTTTTACTGCAGGCACATGACAAGGCGACTTTTACAAACCAAATGGACAAATTAATATCAATGTAAAACAATCCTTATTGTCACTAAGCCTAAAGTTCGTTGTTAAAAGCTACCGCCATTGTATTTCACGCTCCATTATGTCCACTATAAATGCTGTCCTCGCCAGGAAAGGTGTATTATTGTTTCAACTTGTCATTCGTTGCAAATAACACATGTCTCTTCTGCTTTGTTGTCAATTTATAATGTTGAGTAAAAGGAAAGAAAATGAGTTCCAAAGCAGAAAAAAGTAGTGTTGCCACTAAAGTAAAAACAGAAATGCTTGACCATTTACACATTGGTGAATCGTTTGCATCTATATCACGTTGTTTCAATGTTAATGAATCAACTATATGATTCATCAAGAAATCCGAAGACAAAATAAAGAATTCTATCGTTGAATTCACAACTGAATATCAATCTGAATTGAAAGACCTTTTAAAAGCGGCAAAACAGAAAAAAATTACTAATTACTTCAATAATTTTTATTTTATTCTGGAACCTTGAAATATATCCTCTATATACCCATACAAATTACCATTCCATATTCGTGGTTTCTGTATTCGCGGCATTTTTGCAGAGCATATCCCCCGTGAATAAGGAATTTTTACTGTATAACTCAATTTCTCTGTAGTATGAAACTTTGTTAAAAAATAAAATGTACCTTCCAATCATCATCATTTGATATGTCCGTATAGTGGATCGTGTATATAAAACTAATTTTCTTTTAATATTAAATATAATGAATGCAGATATCATTAATTGAAACATGCAATTTATACCTACCAAATCCTATCTATACATTTATATAATAAATTTGGGAATTTTTAACATTATGAGGTTTTATTAATAAGAATTACATGAATCGTGAATTCTTCTTACCTCATACTTCTATGTTTTTTTAAACACAACACTGCAGAATCAGCGAGATCTTCTTCTTCTTCCTTCCTTCCAAGTGTTAGGCCAAGGCCTGTTATGATCCTATAGAAAATTTTCCCTCCAGCGTTTCATAGGACGGCCCAGAGATCTTCGTCCTCTTGGTATGTAATTATAAACAGCTTTGGGGATCTGATTTGAACTCATTCTTTCAAGATGGTGTTTCCAATTTAGTTGGTACTGTTTAATATATTCCAAAATTGGCGTAGTCTTCAATTCTTTTAAGATATCGGTGTTCCTTTTCCGAACCCATCTGGTGTAACCCACTGTTCTGCGCATGAATCTCATTTCACAAGCCGTTATTCTGCTTTCATGTTGTCTTTTTAGTGTCTCTGCTTCACTGGTCTAGCCAAAGTGTTATATAAACATAATCTGGTGTTTTTTTGTACAAGGGATGGTTTCATAACTTGATTAATAATTCCCAAACTTGTATTATGAGATATTTACATTTTTGAGTGGAGAAAATGTTTTAATATCTTACCTCATAAAGTTGCAAGTTTTAAAGAAGGAAGTAGGAAGATGAAGAAGACGGCACCATGTCGAGTGATATTTAAAGAAGGAAGTTGTAGTTGCCACCATTTCGCTTTCCACTGGGTAATTGGACTTCTTCTAGATGTCCTGGGTTCAATTCAGTTTGCCACAGCTTATAAGGTTCCCTTCAGGGGAACACAGGGAAAACTAAAAGGAAAATGGTTTTCACTCTTCGACTTTAAATTAACTGCACATATATTTTCACTTATATGTGGTAATATGATGCACTATTCTTTCATTTATTAATGCATTTGTGGTCAATATTAAAAAAATCATGTGCGACCATTACTGTGTAGGACTTGTCACCATGACATCTTCCAGTGCAATGTCCAGATTAAGAAGGATCTCCTTCCCACAATCCACTATTCCAATTAAGCCATTCAAATCTGATTAGTTATCTAACCTGGACTATGAGTGCTATTGGTTGACTCACATCCATGTTATCCAATCACTTCAAAGTATGTAGCAGTTGCTATTTCAAACTCCTTTAAAATTTAGATAAAATTTTAATCACTCATCTCATATTTTTCTTCTTATTTTAATTGAAACTAGTTTCGGAACTTTAAATTTCAGTTCCATCATCTGTATCCCCATGACCGTTATTCTGTCGTCTTGAAGAGCCGTCTTTCGCTCCCTCTATTGGCAGACTGAAAAACCTCGAAATCAGGTCATTCTCCCCAGGAATTTCTCCTTTTCGCTCCTTTAAATGTAGATCTTATCCCTAACAGTGAGTTCTTTTGGTTTTTCTATTTGTTTTAATAATTTAGCCTTCTTTTCGGATCATGTATGGGCAGCCACTGCAGATTTTTCTACTTCCCCTTTCTTGACATTCCTGAAATGTTTCTTTAAAATGAACTGATTTTAGAACTTTTCAGAACCACATAATATTCTCAACAATAGTTATATACAGTTACAATTTTTATATGATATAAAAAAATATGCATTTCTCAATATTCATACTTATGACATTTTAAATGATTTTCCTTGAATATAAAAATAAATAATAAAGATATATATATTAAATAAAGTAATGCCTATTATTATTAAATACTGGTAAATATTATATTGTATTGTAAGCCTATGTTTTCCCATTACAGAGATTTAGGCACTCTCCCCTACAGGGAAGAATTTGAACCATACTAATTTAGTTACACTTGTTTTTGTATAGATGCCATTTTGAGTGGAATGTGGTCAGCGTTCCGCCTCATACTGACATCTAGGAAATGAAGGTAGTACTAGGATGGGAAAAATTTGGTAAATTTTCGGGACCCACAGCTTAAAGTCCCTCCCGGAGGACTTGCTCCTTGGATTTTTCCATCCTAAAAAATCCATCGACCCTGGTCGGGTATGAACCCGCGACCCTCGGGACCAGAGGCAAGGAGCATAACCACTAGTCCACCGCGGCCGACAAATACTTGTAAAAATCCGGCTTTAATTTTCATGATACCGGTTTCAAAAGTATAATTTTACTTCCATCTTCAGTCAAACTCCAACTGTCAAAATTTTTGCCGTTAACACCATCTTCTGAACTGCCATCTGCTGTCGATTTTATGAACTTGGAGATCAAATTATTCTCGTCGGGAATAAGAAAATTCATGGCTTTATATTTATTCTGCTGAATATATATCTTTTCCCAAATGTCAATTCCAAATGCTTCTCTAAATGTTTTAAAAGTTTAGGAATTTAGAAACTCATACAAAAGAACACTTTAGAAATATTAAAAATGGTAAAATTGAAAAATCAGCAATTGCAGCTCAATAGTTACTAGAGAATCACAAGATTGGAAGAGAAACTAAACTTTTGAAACATTTAGAGATGCCTTTGGAATTAACAGTTTGGGAAAAGATATACATTCAGAAGAATAAATATAAAGCCATGAATTTTAATATTCCTGACAAAAATAATTTGATCTCCAAGTTCATAAAATCGTCTCCAGATGGCAGTTCAGAAGATGGTTTTAACGGCAAAATTTTGACAGTTGTAGTTTGACTGAAGATGGAAGTAAAATTATACTTTTGAAACTGGTATCGTGAAAACACACAACTTTATGAGGTGAGATATTAATACATTTTCTCCAGCTCATTCATAAAAAAAAAATCTATGCCTGAACCATGAATCGAACTCCGAACATTTAGTTTTATGTTGTGATGCTGTAGATTAGGTATCTCCAAACTATGGCCCGCAGGCTACATCCGGCCTTCAGCAGTATTCTAGGTGGCCTACCAACCCAAAGTATACCCTAATTCAATTTAATCATGACACAGGCTTAACATTCTATGCAAGATTTATAATCTGGTTTCCTACTGTTACACACTCTTTTGTCCCGATATTAGCCATGTTGTGAGTGTCATACCATTGTGAAACCTACATAAAGAATATTCAAATGCCTGCAAATTTTTACCATTGCTAGAATAGTTTTTTTTTATTCCTTCTGTATATTCCAGATTCTATCTTGATTTCTTCATTTCTTGTCAAATTTAGATCTAAAAATAGAATTTGTCTTTCAATTTCAGTTTCCATGGTAAATTTTATAAATCTGCTCTAAATATTCAACAGCTTTAAAGAATCATCTTCGTAGCATTTGGTGCTTGGGGAATTAACAACATATAAGAGAAAAATTTGCATTTAGATTTGAGTGCTCAGGTAGCTCAGTTGCTAGAGCATAACTGAATCATTTGTCAACAATAATCGATACATCACTGTACATATTTTTAAAAAAACGAACAGAAATTAATCTATACAAAACATCCAATAAATAGATTCCACTTATTTGTAACAATCTTATATTTTTAACTTATCCTCATATAAGCTAACAAAATCAGTTACTATTACACGGATGCATTAACTTATTAGCAGGTGAGGGGAAGCAAATGGCACTAGTGTTGAAGAGGGGAAAGTGCCTCCTTCCACCATTAGTACATGCAAATGACTGGACAAGTGGTATAATCAGTGACAAAATATAGTGGTAGACCTATTTGAAATAGGAAATGAAGTTAACTAAAGATCATCGGAATTTGTATGCGTACAGGTTTCTGGATAATGAGACGTACAAAGAAATTATATCAGTACTGATTTCTAGCTATTGTCTGTCAGATTTAAATGTTGTAGGAAAATAAACATTACTGGAGCACTAGGTATTCATTTATTGTATTTGTTTCAAGTTAAAATGGAGAGATTATTATTATTATTCTGTGGTCTCGAAGTAGCGTGCTGCCTTGTCATGCAGTGGGCCCGGGTTCAATTCCCGGTCGGGACACATTCCTGGGTGAGGTATTTTTCGGGTCCTTCTTCACTTGTAAGACAAATGTCAGGAAGCTTAGGGCCCAACAGTCCCTGAAAATCATCTGGCCATCATCATCCTTATCAATATCATCATCATATTTCACCGGTGTGGAAAGCAATGGGAAGCTACCACACGTATAATTCCCTAATAAAGCTGCAAAGCATAGCATGTAAATGCTATGAGTGCAGTGAAAGACCTGCTTTCGGGCAGAATTACTATGGATACTATGGATTATTATTATTATTATTATTATTATTATTATTATTATTATCTGAGGAAAAATAATCACAAATAGGAATGAGATGCACAAAGAAATTATACATAGGCTCAATTCTGGAAATACGTGCTATTACGCATTACAACTCCTTTCAAAAAACGTTAAACTGAAAATATATATAACTATTATTCTACCAGGTATATGGATGCGAAACATGGACTCTTACTTTAAGGGAGGAAAGGAGATTACAAGTATTTGAGAATAAAGTTCTTAGGAAAATTTTTGGACCAAAGAGAGATGAACAGACAGATGAATGGAGAAGACTTACATAACAGTGAACTACATGGTCTTTATAGGAAGCCAGATATAATAAAAACAGTTAATTCTCGTAGACTGCGATGGGCAAGACATGTGGCACGAATGGAGAATGAAAGACGTGCATGGAAGTTTCTGTTAGGAAAACCAGAGAAAAAACGCCCAGTTTGTAGACCAAGAATGAGGTAGGAGAATAACAATAACTATATTTGAGGGAAGCAGATTATACAGGGGATGATTGGAAAACATTAGCTCAGGATAAGGATATATAGAGAGCTCATGTCTGTGCAGCCATGATAGTGCCAGTGAGTTAGTTAGTTTTGTAACAGTTGGCAGATATTTAACCTGCTATACTGTCACTCCGTTTTGTTTTTACATCTGTGATTACTAGTAATCATTAATTTAGTTTTGTTCTTTACCTGAAAAAAAAATGCATTCTGTCCTTCTTAATCGGAGAATTCACTGCTGAAGCTGGAATCAGTGTCAAAATCTCCACCACCACACTCTATAACAATTATTTTCTATTTCTTCTTCCACCAAGCAATCCCATTCTCTATACTTATTTTCAATTGTTTTTACTTTGGTGATCACTTTCTTCCAGTCCTCTTCAGTTATGTTTTCCACTACTTGAGTCATAATATTGTTAATTTCAGAAGAACTTTGTGCCACTTGTCATTCAACAATATTACAAATGTACTCGATAGCATTGAGGTCGCAATGATAAGGAGGTAGTCTAATAGTTTCATGGCCGTGTTCTTGTAATAGGGAATCTGTAAAATATTTCGGAGTTGGACGATCAATTCTAACAATGTGTAACAATTCGGATTTTGTCTTACTTTCTGTGAAACTTATACCATTTGTGTTTAACCAGCTCTGAACTTCACATTTCCTCAAAGCCAGAGTTGGTGGTTTATTAATTTGGACTGAATGATATGGGGCATTATCCATTACAATGAGGCAATTTGGTGGAAGATTCGGTAGGAGTTTCTCTTCGATCCACTTTGAAACATTTTTGAAATTCATTTCATCGTGGTAGTCCCCACTCTTTGTTTTTTATTTAAAAATCAAAAATGCCCCTTTTCAGAACCAGCATGCACAACAATCCATTGCTGACCTGCACTGTTGTTCTTTAGCAGCCCATTAACGTCATCAGCTTGCCAACACTTACTAACCGTGTAAGTCGAATGTATCCAGGTTTCATCCAAATATACAAGTTTTTTTGTTTTCCCCTAGATCATCATTCTTTTTAATCCTCCTCAAATATCGTGCTCTCTGCGCTACTATGTCATTTCTCTCCATTTAAAACAGCCTCTTGTTTTACACTTTTTAAACCTGAAGCCAATTTTGTGTAAGAGTTTCCGTAAATACTCTTTTCCTCTCTTGAATCCAATTTTCTCTTTTAATTTCGCTAGCACACTCTTCTATGTAGGGACTTCCTTGTATGTGTTATAAAAATTGCTTACCATTTGCCTAATTTCATTTATGTCAAACTCATATATTACTATTTTTCTGAACTGGTTGTTCGATTTTTTCCTGGCAACTTAAGTTCTTCATCATTGCTGATTGTTATCGACTCTTTCCTTATCTTGCTTATTGTGGCATCTGATTGCCGGTAGCTTCTGCTGCATGTTTTGTTGCATTCAGGATATGAATTTTCAATTCCCACTTTATTTTCTCCTCATTGCAAAACTCGATAACTTTCTTAATAATTTCATGGCCTTCACTGTAAATATAAGGTGCACTTGACATTGTCACTAACAGCTGACTATACATGACTAGCGGAAAGTAAACACTGTCACTGCAACCTGGGACAAGGGTCTGCTACCTCCACCCCTTATTCACTCTTACCACATTCTTTTAGTTCTTACTTTTTCTACATTGAATGTTAATGTTGTCTTGTAGTACATTACACTCTACCATAAACTAATCTTAATGTAAGTTATGTAGATAGGAAATAACACTAGGATGTTTATTAATATTGTTTATTTTTTATTATTTCACTCACCTCATGTTTGCGAGGAGTTACGAAGTATGAGGTGAGTGAAATAATAAAAAATAAACAATAATCTTAATGTGTTGTGTTTTAAATTGAATTTCATGTATCTCTAATTTATCTAAATTCACCACATTGTGTTGTATTGAATCTTTACCTATTCATCCGCAAAGTAAAAGGAATGTCACTCAGCGTTATATTGTATCTAGGAATTTGATGTAATATGGAGTAAACAAATGGGATGTGGACTGTATAGTGTTTCATAAAATGTTAATTTTCTGGTTTGTTTCTGGATGATCCACAATTTTTTTGTTTTTTGTGTTTTCATCTTTGGTGTTTCTAAGCTTCATTTTAAGAATAAGATTATCACACTTTTTGCACTGCAATGTATTTTCAAAACAATCTGTATATTACAAAACCTAAGATTAAACACATGTCTCGCTGGCTTTTAATGGTTAAAATTGTAGAACAATTAGGGGCTTGTATAACAAAAAATAAAGCATATGGAATTTTGAACACAAGATAATTAGTGGACATCATTCAATTTTCAAGTTCTGGTGCAGATATGTGGATGACATAATTGCAATAGTTAATCATAAACAGATAGATGATATGATGATCTTGAAGAAGATTTCCACGCTGTAGGCCATGGTCTCGAGGCTTGAAGTTCCCCAACGTTTCGCTAGAGACTGTGTTTGGCATCCTCAAGGGTTATCTTGAGATTGGCAATTTGTCCACTGTCTGTCCTATTTATACCGTTCACCGCGATGTGTGCATAGGTAATATCTGCCTTCTGATTGGTCAACAGTAGGGACTTCCATTGTTCCAATGAGGTTGCTGTTTGATGGTCTAGTAAAGTGTTCTTTTAGAGGTTTGCATTCTGCGTTTTTTAGAACTGGTATCCATATTTTGTTGACTTTTAATGATTCTTCTTTTCTATTAAAACTGTTTTTATGTTTGAATATTTCAATGGCTTCTCGTTGTAGACGGGTAAAATAGTGTGTGCAGTTAGATAATATGTCTGTATTCTGGTATTGTACTATGTGGCCATCAAGTAAAGAGTGTTCTGCTACTGCCAACTTATCCATTTGTTTAAGATGACTGTATCTTTCATGCTCCTTAAGTCTGGTTGCAATGCTGCATTTGGTGGTGCCTATATACACTTTTCCACAAATGCATGGTATCCTGTATATGCCAGCTGTCTGATGGGGATGGAATTGATCCTTTATAGGTCTGAAAAGGTTCTTGATTTTCTTGGTAAGCCTGTATATTGTCTTTATGTCTTCTTTCCTTAGTAGTTTTCCAATGCGGTCCGTTACATTCTTAAGGAACGGTAAAAATACCCTGGTTGAAGTTTTTTCTTCTGATTCCTTGCTACTGTTGCTGTTGTATCATCTGGGATGATTGGCTCGGTTGATTTCTTTCCTGGTGTAACCATTGGCTGTGAATACCGTATGGAGGTGTTGAAGTTCCGTTTTTAATAAATCAGGATGACAAAGTTTCTTGGCTCGATCTGTCAATGATTTGATGATTCCAAATTTTTTTTTAGGGTGATGATTCGAGGTTTTATGAAGATACCTGTCAGTGTGAGTAGGTTTTCTGTAGATCATGTGATAAATGATGCTGTCTTCTTCTCTTTTGATCAGGATTTCTAGGAATGCTTTGCTGTTATCTGTTTCTTTTTCTACGGTGAATTGTATACTGGAGTTTATGTTGTTGATGTGTGTAAGAAATTTGTCTACTTTCTCTTCCCCGTGGTTCCAGATTACAAATGTGTCGTCTACATAGCGAAGCCATATCTTGAGGTTGAGAGGTGTCGTATCTAAGCATATTTGCTCAAAGTTTTCTATGAAGAAATTGGCAAATACTGGGCTCAAGGGACTGCCCATAGCTACTCCATTTGTTTGCTCGTAGAAGTCGTTGAATAGAAAATAGCTGGCGGTTAAGCAGTGTTTGAAAATGTGTTCACGTAGACTTTCACGGCCGGAGTTGCTATGATGATCTTGATGAAGGTTTTCGGGCTGTAGGCCTTGGTCATGAGGCTTGTAGTTCCCCGACGTTTTGCCAAAGACTGCGTCTGGCATCCTCAAGGGTTGTCTTGAGACTGGCAATTCTGTCCGCTGTCTGTCCTATTTATACGTTCACCGCGATGTGTTCATAAGTTGTTTCTACCTTCTGATTGGTCAGCGTTAGGGACTTCCATTGCTCCAATGGGATTGCTGTTTGATGGTCTAGTCGACTGTACTTGTAGAGGTTTACATTTTACGTTTTTTAGAACCGGTATCCATACTTTGTTGACTTTTAATGATTCTTCTTTTCTATTGAAACTGTTTTTATGTTTGAATATTTCAATGGCTTCTCGTTGTAGACGGGTAAAAAGTGTGTGCAGTTAGATAATATGTCTGTATTCTGGTATTGTACTATGTGGCCATCAAGTAAAGAGTGTTCTGCTACTGCCGACTTATCCATTTGTTTAAGATGACTGTATCTTTCATGCTCCTTAAGTCTGGTTGCGATGCTGCGTTTAGTGGTGCCTATATACACTTTTCCACAACTGCATGGTATCCTGTATATGCCTGCTGTATGATGAGGATGGAGTTGATTCTTTATAGGTCTGAGAAGGTTCTTGATTTTCTTGATTGGCCTGTATACTGTCTTTATGTCTTCTTTCTTTAGTAGTTTTCCAATGCGGTCCATTACATTCTTGACGAACGGTAAAAATGCCCTGGTTGAAGTTTTTCCCTCTGATTCCTTGCTGCTGCTGTTGCTGTTGTATTATCTGGGATGATTGGCTCGGTTGATTTCTTTCCTGGTGTATCTATTGGCTGTGAATACCATCTGGAGGTGTTGAAGTTCCGTTTTTAATAAATCCGGATGACAAAGTTTTTTGGCTCGATCTGTCAATGATTTGATGATTCCAAATTTTTGTTTAGGGTGTTGATTCGAGGTTTTATGAAGATACCTGTCTGTGTGGGTAGGTTTTCTGTAGATAGTGTGATAAATGTTGCTGTCTTCTTCCCTTTTGATCAGGATGTCTAGGAATGCTATGCTGTTATCTGTTTCTTTTTCTATGGTGAATTGTTTACTGGAGTTTATGTTGTTGATGTGTGTCAGAAATTCATCTAGTTTCTCTTCCCCGTGGTTCCAGATTACAAAGGTGTCCTCTACATAGCGAAGCCATATCTTGGGTTTGATAGGTGTCATATCTAAGCATGTTTGCTCAAAGTTTTCCATGAAGAAATTGGCAACTTCTGGGCTCAAGGGACTGCCCATAGGTACTCCATCTGTGTGCTCATAGAAATCAATGTTGAATAGAAAATAGCTGGCGGTTAAGCAGTGTTCGAAATGTTTTGTGATGTCTTGAGGAAACTTGGCAGCAATGAGGTGAATAGTCTCATTTATTGGAACTTTGGTGAATAGTGAGATCACGTTGAAACTCACCATTATATCTTCCGGTTGCAATGTTATCTCTTTTAGTTTTTCTAAGAAGTGCATTAAGTCCTTGACATAAGTGTCACTGTTGTTAGTATGTGGTTTCAATAAAGTAGAGAGATATCTAGCCAGGTTGTAAGTAGGTGATCCTATTTGGCTGATGATCGTGTATTTTCCTTATGAATTTTAGGCAATCCGTATAGTCTTGGTGGCTGGGCTTCGTTCTTCTGAAGTTCTTTCTTCACGTTGTCGGGAAGCGAGGAGGCCTTTATTAATTTGTTAGTTTCTCATAGTATCCATTTGACGAAACGTCGGGGAACTACAAGCCTCACGACCACGGCCTATAGCCCGAAAACCTTCATCAGCATCATCATAGCAACTCCAGCCGTGAAAGTCTACGTGAATACATTAGTCACCTCTACGGGGAGAAAATACACAGATACATACGACGATTTGAGAAACTGCGCAAGAATAATGCACGACTGCTCTCGTCCCTTATATTTCTTCTACGTCACAGAGGTAACAAGACGATCCCTAAATTCATCGGGATAAAAAGAACATTAATATCTGCACAAACGCAAAGGATTTACCAATGCACTGAGATGTCATTATTAAAAGAAAGCATTCACACAACTCGCAAGAACCTCACCAACACAGACACCGAACTTCTAGACATTCACCTTCTACTCAGCAACAGACTATTGGAAAAGACTGGAACAAAATAGATGGAATCACCTATCAGTCCATGGTATCAACGTGGGACCAATCCACCAATACACAGAAGAAAAAATTTGAGTCTATGGCCAGACAGAAGTCCATCACAAGATTAGACGACACACGCACCGTAGTAAATATCAGCAACCGTCAACTTTCAGAGGCAGAAACTTCACTTCTTACTAAAGGGGGCAATTTCGCAGTTACACCTTCAGTTATACCTGTCGAAGAAATAATTTCTAATGTCGAATCTGCTATAGGAGTGTTACCAGTGGAAAAGGCCGAAATAATCCGCAACGAAATCTCTCGCATTCTAAGAAAAGCTCCGAAACCTAAACTCAATCTCTCCACCGAAGAAAGGAAGGCTAATAAAACCTTAAAAACAGATGAGAAACTAACAAATTAATAAAGGCCTCCTCGCTTCCCGATGACGTGAAGAAAGAACTTCAGAAGAACGAAGCCCAGCCACCAAGACTATACGGATTGCCTAAAATTCATAAGGAAAATACACGATCATCAGCCAAATAGGATCACCTACTTACAACCTGGCTAGATATCTCTCTACTTCATTGAAACCACATACTAACAACAGTGACACTTATGTCAAGGACTTAATGCACTTCTTAGAAAAACTAAAAGAGATAAAATTGCAACCGGAAGATATAATGGTGAGTTTCGACATGATCTCACTATTCACCAAAGTTCCAATAAATGAGACTATTCACCTCATTGCTGCCAAGTTTCCTCAAGACATCACAAAACTTTTCGAACACAGCTTAACCACCAGCTATTTTCTATTCAACATTGATTTCTATGAGCACACAGATGGAGTACCTATGGGCAGTCCCTTGAGCCCAGAAGTTGCCAATTTCTTCATGGAAAACTTTGAGCAAACATGCTTAGATATGACACCTATCAAACCCAAGATATGGCTTCGCTATGTAGAGGACACCTTTGTAATCTGGAACCACGGGGAAGAGAAACTAGATGAATTTCTGACACACATCAACAACATAAACTCCAGTAAACAATTCACCATAGAAAAAGAAACAGATAACAGCATAGCATTCCTAGACATCCTGATCAAAAGGGAAGAAGACAGCAACATTTATCACACTATCTACAGAAAACCTACCCACACAGACAGGTATCTTCATAAAACCTCGAATCATCACCCTAAACAAAAATTTGGAATCATCAAATCATTGACAGATCGAGCCAAAAAACTTTGTCATCCGAATTTATTAAAAATGGAACTTCATCACCTCCAGATAGTATTCACAGCCAATAGATACACCAGGAAAGAAATCAACCGAGCCAATCATCCCAGATGATACAACAGCAACAGCAGCAGCAAGGAATCAGAGGGAAAAACTTCAACCAGGGCATTTTTACCGTTCATCAAGAATGTAACGGAGCGCATTGGAAAACTACTAAAGAAAGAAGACATAAAGACAGTATACAGGCCTACCAAGAAAATCAAGAACCTTCTCAGACCTATAAAGGATCAACTCCATCCTCATCATACAACAGACATATACAGGATACCATGCAGTTGTGGAAAAGTGTATATAGGCACCACTAAACGCAACATCACAACCAGACTTAAGGAGCATGAAAGATACAGTCGTCTTAAACAAATGGATAAGTCGGCAGTAGCAGAACACTCATTACTTGATGGCTACAGAGTACAATACCAGAATACAGACATATTATCTAACTGCACACACTATTTTACCCGTCTACAACAAGAAGCCATTGAAATATTCAAACATAAAACAGTTTCAATAGAAAAGAAGAATCATTAAAAGTCAACAAAGTATGGATACCGGTTCTAAAAAATGCAAAATGTAAACCTCTACAAGTACAGTCGACTAGACTATCAAACAGCAATCTCAGTGGAACTATGGAAGTCCCTACCGCTGACCAATCAGAAGGCAGATATAACGTACAGTCGACTAGACCATCAAACAGCAATCCCATTGGAGCAATGGAAGTCCCTAACGCTGACCAATCAGAAAGCAGAAACAACTTACGAACACATCGCGGTGAACGTATAAATAGGACAGACAGCGGACAGAATTGCCAGTCTCAAGACAACCCTTGAGGATGCCAGACGCAGTATTTGGCGAAACATCGGGGAACTACAAGCCTCACGACCATGGCCTACAGCCCGAAAACCTTCATCAAGATCATCATAGTGTTCGAAAAGTTTTGTGATGTCTTGAGGAAACTTGAGGTGAATAGTCTCATTTATTGGAACTTTGGTGAATAGTGAGATCACGTCGAAACTCACCATTATGTCTTCCGGTTGCAATGTTATTTCTTTTAGTTTTTCTAAGAAGTGCATTGAGTCTTTGACATAAGTGTCACTGTTGTTAGTATGTGGTTTCAATAGAGTAGATAGATATCTAGCTTGGTTGTAAGTTGGTGATCCTATTTGGCTGACAATCAGTCTTAAAGGTGTATTTTTCCTTATGAATTTTAGGCAATCCATATAGTCTGGGCGGCTGGGCTTCGTTATTCTGTAGTTCTTTCTTCATATCGTTGGGAAGCGAGGAGGCCTTTATTAATTTGTTAGTTTCTCAGAGTATCCATTTAGTTGGGTCGTCTGACAGCTTATGGTAGTTACCAGCATCGAGTACTCGGTGATTTTTCAGTTCTATTTTTCTGTGTCGATAATAACAGTAGAATTTCCTTTGTCCGCCGGTAGAATAATAATTGTTTCATCTGTTTTTAAGGTTTTAATAGCCTTCCTTTCTTCGATGGAGAGATATTGGTTAGGTTTTGGAGCTTTTCTTAGAATGCGAGAGACTTCGTTGCGGATTGTTTCTGCCTTTTCCACTGGTAACACTCCTATAGCAGATTCGACATTAGAAATTATTTCTTCGACCGGTGTAGCTGAAAGTGTAACTGCGAAATTGCCTCCTTTAGTAAGAAGTGAAATTTCCGCATCTGAAAGTTGACAGTTGCTGATATTTACTACAGTGTGTGTGGTGTCTAATTTTGTAATGGGCTTTTGTTTGGACATAGACTCGGAACTTTTTTTTTCTGATTTCTGGTGGATTGGTCCCATGTTGATACCATGGACTGATAGGTGATCCCATCTATTTTGTTCCAGTCTTTTTCTGATAGTCTGTTGCTGAGTAGAAGGTGAAGGTCCAGAAGCTCGGTGTCCGTGATGATGAGGTTCTTGCGAGTTGTGTGAATGCATTATCTTAATAATGACATCTCAGTGCATTGGTAAATCGTTTTGCGCTTGTGCAGGTATTAATGTTCTTTTTATCCCGATGAATTCAGGGATCGTCTTATTACCTCTTGTGACGTAGAAGAAATGTAAGGGACGTGAGCAGTCGTGCCTTATTCTTGCGCAGTTTCTCAAATTCTGTAGATTTCCTCCCCATAGAGGTGGCTAATGTATTGACTTAAGCACACATTGCAGTTGAACCGAAAGTGGGTTTTTCGGCTCATTATTGTAACATCGTTCTCCTCCCTAGACTGGAATATTTATGAACTATGCCAATATCGCTTTCTCCTTGTATTTACCCCCTCTCTCTACTCTTTACCCTTCCCGCTGCGCAATGTCTACGGCGCATCTCCCCTCTACCTCAGAACCTTCATATACGTGGTGCACTAGCAAAACGTTATCATTCAATCATTCAAGCATTCATCGTTTAGTTCTTTGAGCAGATTCAAAGTTTGAATCAGCATCCAGTTCACGATGCGATTGAAGCTCTAATGGACAAGCTGGTCTGAAGCCGAGAAGCGGCGTGGTTTAGTTGGTCCGGCAGACCAGGGAAGAAGTGGCTCCTGGTTCGGACGTTAGCATGAGTGTGGCGTGAGGTATGGTGTGGTTATTTCTATTGTAAGAATATCGTTATTTATTTGTTTATATTTTTTAAATTGAATGATCCAAATGTCTTTGTTAATTTGTTTTTAATTCAGACAACTTGTTTCTATTAAAAGTCATCTTTTATACATTTATCTGCTGCTTTATTGATGTGCACGTAGTTGTTTTCAATCCTGTACGGAAATTCACTCACGTAGGAAATTATTTCCAGCTCCCTTGCTATTATGCTGTTTAGCTTTCTTGAATGACAATTATTATCATTTTCACTCACTCTATGTATTTGAGAATCATTATTTATTTATGTCAATATATCTGAGAGAGAAAGATGAATCAATTGCTGCCTTCTATGGGCCCAAGGCAAGCAACTTCGTGATTGATAACCTTGCAGGAAAGCAGATCCACGTTAATAGAGACAGCAGTAAAAAAACCCGATCCCGGATTTATGGTAGTTGTAGCGTGGTTATTTAACCCGCACAAATGGTTGCGCAGTAGCGTGGTTTGGGTTATCTCCCTCACCCCGCCCGCACACAGTGAACGGTATAAATAGGACAGACAGTGGAAAAATTGCCAGTCTCAAGACAACCCTTGAGGATGCCAGACGCAGTCTCTGGCGAAACGTCGGGAACTTCAAGCCTCGAGACCACGGCCAACAGCCCGGAAATCTTCTTCAAGATCATCATAGTAACTCCGGCCGTGAAAGCCTAAGTCAATACAACAGATAGATGATACGTTGAAATCATTGAACATTCATGGTCAAACTATAAGGTTCACTATGGAAACAGAAATTAATAGAGAAATATCATTTTTAGATCTCAACTTAAGAAGGAATGAAGAAAATAAGATGGAATTTGGTATATACAGAAACAAGACACATATCGTCGCTTAAGAAACAATACCGCATAACTGACACTTTTGGTGAAATTGACATTTTTATACTGTTAGCATCATGGAAGAAGTGCGCTCAGTTCTAACATAGATTGGGATGAAATTTTGTAACATGACCTTGCTATACTTATAGATACAATGGTTTCAATGTACAGGTTCTAAGGGGAAAAGTAAACAGTTTTTTATTTCTCGTGTAAAATGTTCATTTTGTTATTTACGCAGTATTGTTTCTTAAGCGACGATATATTAACTATATAAAAGCTTCAGGTTTCAGTCACATAGCTCACAAAGAAGCAGTTTTCAATAGTTAGACACATAGATAAACGAACATACCCATGAACAAAGAAAATTATGAAAAATAAAAAGAACATATAATCAACATGGCTACAAAAAATGGTTTTGAAGAAAGAATAATACACAAGAAAATAAACTAGTTCAAAAGACAAACATTTATTAATCAAAGCACTCTTCTAAAAGGAAAAGAAGAAAATGTAAAATTCAGGAAATTCACATATCATCCATTGAAGCATCACAAGTTTGAAATTTTTTTTTTTAAAATTTTAACATAAAGTTGGCACCTAAAAATGACTATAGCATCAGTAGATTGATTAGACCTAACAAAAATGAGAAAATAGGAGAAGAAAACAAATCAGGGATTTATTAGATTAAATGTGAAGAATGTGAGAAATTATACATAGGAAAAACTAAGAGAAATTTGACAACTAGAGTGAAAGAACATAACAGGAAAGTCAATAAAGGGGGAGTAGAAAAATCTACAGTAGCTGCCCGTGCATGGTCCAAAAATCATCTTACCAAAAAGAAGGTTAAATTATTAAAACAAATAGAAAAACCAAAAGAATTCACTGTTTGGGAAAAGATCTACATTTAAAGGAGCGAAATGGAGAAATTGATGAATTTTGAAATTCCTGGGAAGAATAACCTGATTTTGAGGTTTTTCAGTTTCCCAACAGAGGGAGCGAAAGACTGCTGTTCAAGATGACAGAACAACGGTCGCGGGGGGATGCTGATGATGAAACTGAAATGTAAAGTTCCGAAACTGGTTTAAATTAAAATAAGAATGAAAAATATGAGGTGAGTGATTAAATTTCACCTATAAGGAATGGGATTAATTATTGGAAATACATTCTGAAAAATCTTATTACTTCAGAAAATTTGAGAAAGTAATGAAATTAAAAAAAATTAATAAAGAAAAAAGGCAAGTGAAAAATACTGGAATCTCATATATCACTTAAAGGATTGGAAATAAAAGAAACAGTATGGTTTAGAAGGGTACTGAATTTCATGGGTATATGATGTGTATTCATAGTTAAATATGGGAAATGATACTATGAGGTTCTTATTTCAATGAATGAATGAGTCATTTCTTATCTTACCTCATAGTTTATGTTTTCTTAAACACAGGAACTGCAGTTTTCAAGAGGAACATTCCTCTCATCTTCAAGATGAATCTGTAAAATTCACTATGGAATTGAAAAGAATAACAAAATCCCATTTTTGGACCTCTACATAATGAGGAATTAACAACAACAAACAATTGAATATACAGGAAGCATACTCATACAGACAATTATATACAGTCTTCAGGTTTCAATCATATTGCGCACAAACATGCAATTTTCAACAGTTTGATATATAGATTATTAAATGTTCCACTAAATGAAGAAGATTTTAAGAAATAATACAATCACATTAATTATTAAGAATTTGTTATTTTGACTCACCTCATATTTCTTGATTTTTATGTAAACCTGGTTTCGTCACTTTTGCGTGACATTGTCCATGCTTGCAACTGTCGTTTTGCAGTTGTCCATCCTGTAAATTAATTTCTGCTGATGAACTTCCAAATCAAATTTTTTTTCTTTTTCTCTGGGAATTTCAAAATTCATGGTTTTCTTTTTATTCTTACATATGTAAATTTTCTCCCAAATTGTGAGTTCCTTAGATTTTTCTAACTATTTTAATAATTTGTCCTCAGTTTCAATTCTGTGTGTCTCTGACCATGCGTGTGCAGTTATTGCAGATTTTTTTCTATTTCTCCATTTTTAACATTTCTAAAGCGTTCTTTCATCTTGTATTTAAGTTCCTTTTTGTTTTTCCTATGTATATTTTTTCACAGTCTTTACAATCAATTTGATAAATCCCTGATTTGTTGCCATCTTCAATCTTTTCATTTTTGTTGGTTTTGATTAATTTATTCAAACTGGAATCATTTTTTGGTGCTAATTTATTGTTAAATTTGCTAAATTTTTTTTTAAACTTATTACATACTAACGGATGGTATGTAAATTTCTTGAATTTTCTACCAGATTCTCTATTTGTCTGAAGACTACTTTAATGTATCACTTTTAGTTTCTTGAATTTATTTATTTTCATATGAATCATCTTTTCCTGAAAACCGTTATCTTTTGCTATATTTATAATGTGTTTTTTCCTCATAGTTAAATATGGGAAATAACATTATAAGGTTCTTAATTTGTAAATTAATGAGTCATATTTTAACATCTTACCTCATATTTTATGTTTCTTCAAACATGGGAACTAGTTTTTGAGAGAAGGTTCTCTCTCGAAAACTAGTTCCCGTTATATTTAATTAATGTTGGGAAGTAAACATTATGAGGTATAATCATTAAAATTCATCAGAGAACATATTGTTTAAACAACTCACCTCATAGGATTCATGCTTCCATGATATCGCGATTTCAAACATAGTCATGTTCGTCAGCCATAACTCCGACGGAGTTATGGCAATATGGTTAAAAACCTGTTGAATTAATATCATTTATCAATGTGTGTTTCTTTTCTGTAAATTAAAATGTAATTTTTTTTAATAATACCTCAACAAACTTTATCACAAATCTTATTAATGTTGATTTCTGTAAATTTCAAATTTTATTTTCCTTCTTTTTTTTTTTTTTTCATTTCTGATCAATTTATGATCTAATATTGTTTCTTGGTTATTTTCCACTTCCATAGTAAATTTAATTGTTTTATTATGAATATTCAAATAAAGCAAGTGAAACAAACTAAATATTTGGTAATAATTATGGATAACATTGAAGGTATAGGTAAAGAGAACATAAAGCATAGAATTGAACTGAGTAGCAAAATAATATCATCATCAAATTCCATATGGTGGGATAAGCATATTTGGAAAGACACAAAAAAAAATGATAAAATCATATGTTTTCTACCTCCCCTCATATAAATCTTCTAAGTAGATTGCGATTTTGAGACCATAACGGTCTCATCTTCAGTACAATCTTGGTGACTGATGTTATGTCGATCGGAAAAACACTTCTTCTTCCCTCTGTTGGTGGACCAATGAACCTCTGGATCAGGTCAGGATTTGTGGGAATTTCGAAGTTCATAAGTTTTCCACATTCAGAAAAACGAAGGAAAACTTATGAACTTCGAAATTCCCACAAATCCTGACCTGATCCAGAGGTTCATTGGTCCACCAACAGAGGGAAGAAGAAGTGTTTCTTCTGATCGACATAACATCAGTCGCCAAGATTGTACTGAAGATGACACCGTTATGGTCTCAAAATTGCAATCTACTTAGAAGATTTATATGAGGAGAGGTAGGAATCATTTGATCTTATCATAAATTAAACCTCATAGTGATTAATTCTTATAAAAGTTAAACAAAAAAATATATTGGTAAAACATTGGTGGAATCTTTTGCAATGTATGGAAGTGAGTTATGGACAATCAATAAGTACTATAAGAGTAGACTAATAGCTCTAGAAATGGATTATTTACGCAGAAGTGCCAGAAAGTCAAAACTAAAACATATAACAAATAAGGAAATTAGAAACATAATGGAAGCAGAAGGAAGCATAATTGAAAGAATTGAGAAGAAGGAGTTAAAATGGTTAGGACATATTTTAAGAATGGAAGATGAGTGATGGCCGAAACTACTATGATATAATGGCAACCGACCAGAAAGAAGAAAAGAGGGAGACCAAAGTTAACATGGAAGGAAAACATGAGGATAGTAATGCAAGCAAGAGGGCTAAACATGGAAGATGCCCAAGATCATAGGCTTTGGAGGTTTGGCATGGGAAAATGGCAGCAGCTGTAAAAATCCGAAGATAGATACATAGATGAATATTCATCTTCTAATTGTTTTTGTTTGTCTATTGCTGTGATATTGTCCACATATCTACTCCAAAATTTAAGTTCAAAGGGTATTGCTGTGATATTATCCACATATGTACTCCAAAATTTAAGTTCAAAGGGTATGCTTTGGTTATCTGACATTTGAAGTTTCCCATAAACAATTATATTATTTTTGGTCTGGACATCTTACCTCAATATTAATGTTGATTTGTTCTTGAACATGTTTCAAAACAATTCTGTTTTATCTTCAGCTTTCCCAGATAAAACAGAATTGTTTTGAAACATGTTCAAGAACAAATCAACATTAATATTGAGGTAAGATGTCCAGACCAAAAATAATATAATTAAAATAACCTCAAAATATAACTTCCTAAAATTACATATTCCCATAAACATATTTGCCAAAAATGGTGATAATGGATTTCCCATTGCTAGTCCTCTTCTTTGCCTGTAGTATTTTCTATTTTCCTCTGAACGTGAAGAACATTTGATCTATGCATAATCTGATTAATTTCATGTATTCTTCCATAGGGGCGGATTTCTCTGACCTAAAAAATGAAAAATATTCATGCATTTATGACCTAAAAAAAAAAGGCTTAAATATGACCTAAAAAGACAAAAATATGACCTTATAATTGTATGAACTTTTTACCTATACTATATTAATTGTTCATTCAAAAACATTTTCAATTGTATCGTAAGAAAAAGGAAATCTTTATAGCAGGATTTTAATATCATAATATATATGAAAGTTTAAGTTAATAATTTTATATTTTAAAATTCTTTTAATATTTAAATATAATTTAAATAAAGAAAAACATCTAAATAATTCATTGTTGAATAAAAATGTCTCAGTAACAATTAAAGAAATTGTATTATATAACAGTCTTTCTAAATAATGCTTTTAAAAATTGTTTTAAGTCATTGTTGTCAGAATTATAAAGCTTTCTGTTATAACTGTAATAAGAACACCTGCTTAATTTCTTATTTTTAAATAAAAGTATACTGAACTCTGATTGGATGTTAAAACAATTAACTTCTTGATTTAACAAATCAAATTTAAACATTATATTAACCAATAGAATTTAAATATAAAATCATGTGATGTAATAATGTTCTTTAAAATTATAATGAATTACACTAGTCAGTCTTCATATAACTTTCCACAAAGATAGAAGCAAATAGAACTCTCCTGATAAAATGTGATATTACAAGAAGAATAGTTGACTCAAGAAATTAAAATAATTTAATTTTAATTGACGGTGAAGAATAATATCACCTACATTTACTTGATCTGCTGGGAAGTCAAGAAGTGAATAAATTTACAGTTATTTCTACAAGAAACAGTTTTTAGTGATTTTTAAAGTGTTTTCCTATCCAGTGTACCAACTTCCGACCTTGAGAAGAGATTCCAGCTCTACCGAAAATAAAACCCAACCTGAACCAGTAATTCTTTTTGGGACTCCAATCCTTCAAAATGTTACTACAACATCGGGCATGAAGAGAGTTAGCTGCTTCAAAACATCACCACAACCTGGGAAAAGAATTACTTCTTCATCTTCTTCGCTTTTTAATTCAGCAGTGTATTAGAGAAGAATAATTATTGGAACTTTAAAAAACAAGAAAAAGAATAATTAAGAGAAATAAAATATTCATACCTGGGTTAGTTTTCATCTGCAGCAAAATTTCATTGGATGATGACATGCATTTTAAGGTCAAACTGGAAGCCTCTTCTACTGTCAGACAGAATGTTCTTATATCTGGAGAAACTACGTTCCACATCACATGAGGTTATAGGTTATATTTGAAATAAGTTAATTCATCTGGGGAAAATTACGGCTCAAATCTTTGCTTCAATCCCACAAAAACTCACTGATCTGGGAAGGGTTGTATAACCTTTATTAGCTATTAATACTCTTTGCAGTTTTGCAGTAATATTTTCAGCCACTTTACTCTTTTCTCACTTTAATTCACTTTCAATTTCTCTCACAATTTGTAATGCATCACTAAGTGAAAGTCCCACACTTTCTAGGCAGGTAATTGGACCTGATATTTGACCAAACTTCGACTTTATATATGCCAAATTTGCTGCCAGGGTTGTGACAAAAATGCATCTTGCACAATTTTAATGGATGAATCAATAGAATCAAATTCTTGAACTACTTTTTTTTTTTAACTTTTATAGGAATTAATCACTATGAGGTTTAATTTATGGTGAAATTAAATGTTTCTTACCTCTCCTCATATAAATCTTCTAAGTAGATCACGATTTCGAGACCATCTCGAAATCGCAATCTACTTAGAAGATTTATATGAGGAGAGGTAAGAAACATTTAATTTCACCATATCTTGAACTACTGTTTGTAAAGCATCACAATTGGTACAGTAATATGTGGCAGCATTAAGCCAAGTTCCCCAACGAGTCGAACAGGTTGAGGAGGAAGAGGTAAAGTAGGAGCAATTTCTTTGAATTTCTGTATTCTGAGTGGAGCTGTCAAAAATATTTTCTTCCCATTCGAAATCAGCCAGTCTACATCAGGATAATTGCTGCGAACCTCTTCTGCCACTCTATGTAAACCATGCGCAAGGCATGTAACATGGGTAAAGTAACTTCAGTCCTTTGGCCGCCTTTGTCATATAAGGGGCAGCATCGGTCAAAAAGAGTAAAATGTTTTCTCTTTTTACACCATCTTTCCAGAGTAATTTCATTGCATCATCGAAGAGCACTGCAATAGTTGAATGATTTACCTTTTGAAGAACTTCACATGTTAGGAGAAACACTTCACCAGGCCGATCATCTTGTAGAATGCCAACAATGATAAAAAATGATGGAAAAAGAAAAGAAATTTGAAAACAAGGGTGAAAGAACATCTTAGAAACATCAAAAATGGAGAAGTGGAAAAGTCACCAGTAGCTGCTCATGCTTGGTCCGAAAAACATTTAATTGAATCAAAAGCCAGTCTAATTAAACAAATAGACAAAGAAAAGGAACTCACGGTTTGGGAAAAGATCCACATTCAGAAAAACAAAGGAATACTTATGAACTTGGAAATTCCTGCAAATTTTGACCTAATCCAGAGGTTCATCGGTCCACCAACAGAAGGAAGAAGAAGATTTTCTTCCGATTGATATAACATCAGTCGCCAAAAAAGTACTGAAGATGAGACCGTTATGGTCTCGAAATCGTGATCTACTTAGAAGATTTATATGAGGAGAGGTAAGAAACTTTTAATTTCACCATAAATTAAACTTCATAGTGATTAATTCCTATAAAAGTTAAATAAAAATAAAGAAAGATTTCAATTTGTTTACGTAAAATTCAATACAATCACAATTCTTAGTTACTTTACGTAAACAATAAATAGAGATAATAACAACATCAATTCTCATCACTTAGATTATGAAACATTACAATTTATCTATGGAATTTTGAGTATAACAAATATTTCTGTACCGAAATTCTCTCCGGCCAAAAATAACCCAACGTTTTTCTACCATTTGAAGTGGCGCATACTATCTCTATCGTGTGAAACCAATATTTAAATACAAACCTAGCTCGTATCATACAAGCTTCTTGGCAGAGTCTATAGCTGGGCCCACGATTACAGACAATTTCATCTTTCATTAAGTAGACCACTTGTGGAATATCCTTTAGCATGAATACTTTTAAATTACGGCTAATCTTTCTTTCTATCTTTTAATATTAATGACTGATCATGAAAGGAATGGGAACGTGCTCTACAGCACTCAAGACTCAGGTTCAAGTATGCTTCAAGACAGCTAAACAAATTATAATAAATCGACATCAAGATTCTTTAACTAAAAATATGTATAATTAAAATTGTATGATAAACAAACAATAGAATTAGCTGTCAACTTGAATAGGAACATAAAGAACAGAAAACAATAATGAACAGTCGTAAATTGAACTTAACAAAGGTTTACATAATGAATCCTTACATGCTTTCACTATAGTTCTTAAGTGTCCTCATTCATTCCAACAAAATATGTCTTCTTAACAGCTTCTTCTTTAATAGAAAATGGAACAATCCTTGGCCAGGGGATCTTCCCTCGATCCCCGGCGACCTTCCAGGAACAAAACTTAACTCTAGCGACTGTTTATGAAACATGTCTCAGACATTGGTATCGGCGCACACCTAACCGTGCCTATGAGGTAAGGAGGGGAATAAGGAAGGGATGAGCACAGAACATAGTCTTTCACAACCATAGAGGATAACATGTTATGTCACGGCAGTACGTTTTTCGTCATCACTGCACATTTGCATATTAATTTGATAAATTCCAGATTTTTTGTTGTCTGGGGTGTTAACTTTTTTATTAGTTAACAGGAGATTACCCAGGCTAAATTTGTTAATTGGACCCAATGTTATATTCAATTTTTTGAAAATCTTTTTAAATTTGTTATGAACTTTAATTAAAATTACAGTGGGAGGAAACACTATGAGGTATTTATATTAACAGATGAGTTGGAAAAAATGTTTTAACATCTCATCTCACAAAGTTGCATGTCTTCACGATACCGGTTTCAAAAGTATAGCATTACTTCCATCTTCAGTCAAATTCCAACTCAACTTCTAGATGGGAAGTAAATTTTTTGAATTTTTCATCTTTCTTGGAATCATGTTGTAGTGTGGTGTATTCATGTACGAGGGCGGATCGGAAAGTAATGCACAATAATTTTTTTCTGCCTTGGTATTGCAGCTAGAATGTTGAAATTTCACAGAGATATAGTTTGAAGTTTTCACTACAGATGGTATTTTTTTCTCAGGTGCACCTCTTGCGAGAGAAGCTTGAACTATGCAACAAAGATGGCGCGCATGCTACAGTCGTCCACCTGTGAGGAACAGAGAAGTGTTGTTCGATTTTTGTGGGCCAAAGGGCATAAACCCAGTGAAATTCACAGGGACATGCATGGCGTGTATGGGGATGATTGTATGGACCGTAGCAATGTCTCCAGGTGGTGCACATTCTTCCAAGAGGGACACGTGAACCTTAGTGATTCGCCACGCTCCGGCCAGCCGACAACAGCAGCAATCCTGCAGAATGTCAGAGGCATTGAGGCGGCAATTCTGAACGACCGGCGTGTGCAACTGCGAGCCTTATCGCAGAAGTTCAACATTTCCTATGGTGCGGTGTACGATATTGTTCATGAAAATTTGAAATTCCGTAAAGTTAGTGCTCGCTGGGTGCCTAAGAACCTGACAGACGACCACAAGGGCCAGCGAATGATGGCAAGCTTGGACCACTTAACGCAGTACACCGCACAAGGACATGATTTTCTGGAAGGAATCGTCACAGGTGATGAGTCGTGGGCGTACCACTACACGCCCGAAACAAAGCAGGCATCAATGGCGTGGAAACATGCTGGTTCCCCAGTAAGAAAAAATTCAAAGTGACTCAATCTGCCAGGAAAGTGCTTGTGACAGTGTTCTGGGATATGCATGGTGTTTTATTGGTGGACTTTGCTGAACACGGGACCACTGTGAATGCTGCGGCCTACATTAAAACGTTGGTGAAGTTGCGTCGTGCCATTCGTGACAAACGTCACAACATTAACATTAAACTTCTTCATGACAATGCTCGCCCCCATGTTGCTGCTGTTGTTCGTCAGAAAATCGCCGAATTTGGTTGGGAGGTGCTCCAGCATCCACCATACAGTCCGGATCTTGCACCATCGGACTTTCATCTGTTTGGTCCCATGAACAAATTCCTGGCCGGCAAACGCTTTGAGACAGATGTGGAAGTGAAATCAGCAGTGTGCAGATGGCTACACTCCAACCAAACGGACTTCTACGAACAGGGCATATTGAAACTGGTAACACGATGGGAAAAATGTGTTGAGAAAGTTGGTGACTATGTCGAAAAGTAGGTAAAAGATGTAAGTTCATTTGTGATTTTTTTCCTTTTTTTTACTATTAAACTTTTTAAAAAAAATTATTGTGCGTTACTTTCCGATCCGCCCTCGTAACCTTTTTTGTTGTTTAAATTTCTTTAATTTTTTTTTATTATGTCTTCATCAAAACCATTTATTTTAGGAATGATTATATCCATTATCAAAATCTTCTAAATTAAGTGGAATATTTATTAATCTGTGCAACAGATTATTGAAAATTGCATGTTTATGTGTAACATGATTAAAACCTGAAGATTTTATGTAGTTATCCATACGAGTGTCTTTTCTATAAATATTAAATTCAATTTTTTGCAGTTGTTCATTTCGTATTAGGTATAAGTCTAAAAATGGGGATCTTGTTCAATTTCAATAGTGAAATTGAACAAGATAATTTCTTATTTATTTCCCAACATCAGATGACAATGTTATAGATGAAGATTCCAATGAAATTCCAGAAGTTATAATATTGGTTAAAAATGAGAGGGATGTCCTCTTGAAAACTGCAGTTCCCGTGTAAAAAAAAAAAAAAGGTATATGAGGTAAAATAAGAAGTGACTCATTCATTCATTGAATTTATTGAGAGCTTAAATCGTAATTATACACCTCACCTCATATTTTCTTTTCTTTTCTGAAGCATCATCACCAATCTCAATTAGAATCTGATATTAACAGCTTGAATTGGATTCTAATTAAGAAGTTCACTGAAACATGTCCAGGCAAGAAAACAGAGTATGAGATGAGATATATATTTCCATTTCGAGCTCATTTGTTGTAATGTTTTGTCTTAATGTCTTACAGATTGAACCACTTCTTAGAAAATGGCTTGAGGGAGTTATTGGAGGTTGGTCGAACAATGCACGAGTAATAACGAAGTCATGGTTGAAGGATGGATTGAAACCTCGGTGTATAACTAGAGATCTCAAGTGGGGCATTCCAGTACCAATGGATGGGTTTAGAAATAAGGTAAGTATATGTAGACTAAATATGAGATGCTGTGTAGTAAATTTTGATAGTATTTAACTATGTAGTTGTAATAAATTCAGTCTTAGTGATCTTAGGTTTAGGATAAAATTATGATTTATTTAATCATAAGATAGTGAGCTTTCATTGTATCATAAGGTTCTAGTATTATATTGTCTTATAGCCTAATGGACACAACCCTATGCTCTACCACTGAAATCCTGAGCATTGGCCTGGAAAGCCAAAGGTCCTGGGTTCAAACCTCAGTCTGAGCATATAATTTTTCTCTTCAGATATAATTTATCCTTCAGTGAGAAGTTAAATTAATAATAACATCAAAAGAAGCCTTACTAGCTTTATAAAGTAGTGTTTAAATTCCCAATAAATGTCTTCTTAAACAAGAAGCCGCCATTTGCATGATCGAGCAAATAGTCGTAGCATTCAGTGATCAGTGATTAACAATGTATAAGAGAAAAATTTGCATTTAGATTCGAGTTTCTCAGGTAGCTCAGGTGGTAGAGCATTGGCCTAGAAAGCCAAAGTCTGAGCATATAATTTTTCTCTTCAAATATAATATTTTTATTGTATTTTATTTAACATTTTAAATTACATTTTCAACAAAAATTGTTTTACTAATATTTTTAAAAATTGAGTTTTTAAATATTAATGTTTGTAAACTGTGCTATTTTTATTTTTATGATGTTATATATACATTTATAAACTCAGATTGATCAATAAATTATTTTTTGAAGAGAAATGTTTTTCTAATAAAATATTTATTTTATTATATGAAAGAAAATAAATCTGACCATATGTTAAAAGAAACATTTTTTTCTGACCTGGACTTGAACTCAAGATCTCTGGTTTATTGCACCAACACACTAACCATTGCGCTGTCTAAACTTGGATAGCATAATGGTTATTGCACTTCTGTGTAAAACCAGAGGTCCTGGGTTCAATTCCCAGAGGGAGAAGAAGCAAAGGAATACCAATTGTCAAATCAACAGTTAGATGCCTGTTGACAATGAGGAAAAACTCCTTGAAACAAGTCTTAAAAAGGATACAAAATATGGTCTGGTATAAAATCTGATTCAATTACTGATTGTTACATCCTATAAATACTAACAATCAATATATTATTTATATTATATTTGAAGAGAAAAATTATATGCTCAGACTGGGGTTTGAACCCAGGACCTTTCGCACTCTAGTGAAAATGCTCTACCAACTGAACTATCCGACAAACTCCATTCTAAACACAAATTTTTTCTCTTATACACATTATTAATTCCCACACACCAAGTGCTATGAAGCCATTGCTTCTATCTTACAAATGGTGGCTTCTTTATTGGACTTTATTTGAGAATTTTACATTACATTATAAAGCCAGTACGGCTTCTTCGATATTTATAGTTTATAAATATATATATATATTATTTATAGTTTCTACTGCTTGCTATATTATTGTGATATTTCACATTTGAGATGATATATGTTTTCCTCATGTAAAATATACATCTTAGATTTATATTATAAAAATTAATAAAAAATCTGTTATAAATTTATTAGATTTTTATTTAAAAAAAGTTTTATTAGAAAATGCAATAGGAAGTAACATTATGAGGTTTTACTTAATAAATAAATAAATAAGTTTAAGAAAACATAAACTATGAGGTGAGATAAGAAATGACTTATTCATTCATAGAAATAAGTTTTGTCTGTATTCTTCTTACCTCATATATTTGTTTCTTTAAGACATATGTTTCAAAGCATGTTTTGCTCCATCTTCAGTTGGTATAGGGCCGACAACTTGGGAAATATCAGTCTGTACCAACTGAAGGTGGTGCAAAACTTGCTTTGAAACATGTGTCTTAAAGAAACAACTATATGAGGTAAGAAGAATACAAACAAAACTTAATTATTTATTAAATTATATCACCTCACTTCATAAGAAGAATATGAGATGAGGTGATACAATTTTACTTTAGTAAATAATACTTCATAGTGTTCATTCCTGTAAATGTAATATTAAATTTTATTTAAGCTGGAAGAGTTAATTTTTGACAAAATAAAATAATTTAATGTTTGTAGGAAATAATGATGCATCGAAAATGTCACATAAATGTGACGAAACTATAGTTTGCAGAAAATTAAAAAAAAATATGAGGTGAGTTAAAATACATAACTCATAACAATTAAAATAAAATTACCTCGGTGCACCTGCCTGCTGACTAGCAGATCCAGATTCAACACTTAGCAGGGATGGAAATTTTGATTAATATTTTAGGAAGTAACACTAAGAGGTTTTTTTAAAAATAAATATTAAGAATTGGAAAATTGACACCTCACCTCATAATTTGCAGATTCTTGAAAACCTGAAACATGTTCTCAAGAATCAGCAAATTATGAGGTGAGGTGTCAGTTTTCTGATTCATAATGTTTGTGGAAATTTAGTAGTAGTAGTATTCAAATGTTCTGAAGCTCTTGATTTGTCATCATTCGCTTGCGGGCTTCCCAATAATATTCAGCAATTTAGAATGGTGTTCCAACTATTTTCTGAAGATCAGCGCAGAACATCAAGTGATCCTTGTTCATTATTGTATTTGTGTCCTTGCATACTATGCAGTATGGAGAGTCTAGTAGCTTAATTCTATGTAGATGTGCTGCCAAGCAATCATGACCAGTTTTAAGACGAAATGATGCAACTGCTATTGATCAGGGGCTGTTTGGTATTGTATCTGGTTCTAGTAATGTCTTCCATATCTTGGTTTCACATTGGATTTTGTTTTGTTCGGCTATATGGGATTTTATTTTCATTTTGGTGTAGAGTTGTACTGATTTGTAAGATAGGTGATTGATCTTACTCTGTTGGATGAGTGTACCTTTTTTTTTTGCAAGCATATCAGCCTTCTTGTTATCTTCCATGCCACAATGTGCTGGAATCCATTGTAGAACAACATTTCTGTTTAGATTTTTCAACATCCTGATGCAATTTTTGGCTTCTATTATTCTATGGTCTTGGATAGTCTGGTTGTGTGTTAGTGTCATTATGGCTGAGCTAGAGGCAGAAAGTATTACAGCATTTTGGAAGGAATTGATATGAAGAAACAATTGTGGAAATTTTAATTGTAGAATTTTCAATCTCAGGGTTAGGAGGGGTATTGGTGTATAATTTCTTATTGTTAGATTATACATCATGCCTGGATTAAATTCCAGAAGGCAATTATATTACTGATAGCAATTAATCAAATGGGGTCATTAATATCTGGTAGTTCCCTGGGTTCTTTTTTGATAGGAATATGCTATGTGATAAGATTGAATTTCATCTTCTCCCTTTTAAAAATATTAATCATCACCCCATATTCAAGACATATTACTTAATATTATAGTCTCTAAGGAGAATAACTTTGTTGTTAACTCCAGAGAATTAGCTACATACATATTATATCCTATATGCTGCATACTCAACTTATACTCCTCTCTGTGGACCATTCATTTACATATCACCTACAAAACTTGATATGTGGTGTGTGAATTAAAAATGGACCACACTGTTGATATCTTTCTGCTTGCTACTAAACACAAGAAGTATAGTGGATTAATATTGAAAGACACACATACATAAATTAATCCATATATTATGTGTTCCAAAAAAATAGATGGTGCATATTTCTCAGTAGTCCTATATCTTATTCCACCAATGGAAATTGGACTTACACACACAGAGATATGTGGTTTACAGCTGATATAAAACAGAATAAATGTTTTGCTATTTGATTTTGCCGTTCTTGAATATTAAAATAAGACAAAATTAAATAAAAAAAATTATAACATATTATTACAAAAATAATTTTAAAAGTTGGGCATAATTATGTGAGTTGAAAAACATTCATAATAATTGACATTTTATTTGGTTTTTCTCATATTGTCTATCCTGAAACAGGTGTTTTATGTATGGTTTGATGCTCCTATTGGCTACATAAGCATAACAAAGAGATACACAGAGCATTGGGAGAAATGGTGGCGTCCTCAAAAGGATACGTCTGTTACTCTGTACAACTTCCTCGGGAAAGATAATGTTCCATTCCATTCTGTGATGTTTCCTTCCAGTTTATTGGGAGCCAACAAGAATTATACGCTTGCCACCTACATCATGGCTACAGGTAACTGTTTTTATAAGAGTAGATATATTTTATTTCCCATTCGTGACTTTTCAAGTTCCTTTTAATTTCAAATTTTCTTTCTGTCATTTCTATACCTCTGCTTTTTAACTTCTTTCAATTTATATAGTTTCCTCCATAACCTCTCTCCCCTTTATTTTGATCTATCTCATGGTATTTTATTATTTTCATAGTTTGTGTCCTTTTTCGAAAGTCAGATTTTTATTAAGAATTTCACAATCACAATCCTTCCAGATTTGTTTCCCCAAATATTTCCCACTTATTTTGTGTTCTTTCAACATTCCTCTTCAATACTAATAAAATTCATATCAAATTCCATTGAGGTGAATAGTCATAAGATAAAAATTAAAATGTACCTGTTGGCAGGTTCCATCATCCTCAACTTTGTTAAAATGATGTATATAAAATATTAACTGTAGGCCTTTCGGAAGTTAACTTCCATCATCAGCAGGAAAAGTATGCGCTACAGTAGTTAAGATGCTGTAGATGTTGTAGGTCCTGTTGCGTCTCCAGTAGGAACTGATTGGTTTTTAAGTATCTCATATAAGGGATTGTTTGTTTGGGGTGTGTTCTCATTCAAAAGCAAGTTGTTGTCGACTTGTTTCAAGATTTCAAGCTCTTCCAGTATATTGATTTTGGCTGGTATTGTTTCTCGGTGAACTATCAATAAAGTGTGTTCAATTGTGTTCATGCAATGTGCAGCTGTAATTACGTGTTTAGCATAGCTTGATTTGCCACCAGCATAGATAAAATCTCTGACATGTTCCTTAAATCTTATGTTGAAGTTTCTATTTGTCCTGTATTTAAATTAATGTTGGGAAGTAAACATTATGAGGTTATATCATTAATAGTGAGTGGAGAACATATTTCTAACGACTCACCTCATACAATTTCAGATTTCTTTGATACCGACGGTTTCAGACAACATCCTGTCCCACTTCAATCATGACTTCCACTGATGAAATTCTCTGGTTGTTGATTTCTCTATGGACGTCACCTCTTGTGCTGCCATCTTTGGTTGGGATTATAAGTTTTGAAATTCAATTTTTATCCACCGGAATATCGAAGTTCATAGATCGATATTTATTCTTCTGAATGAATATCTTTACCATTTGATTACAATAATCTACTCCCAAACTATTAATTCCAACGGTTTATCTAATTAAGTTATGTAGATAATTGTTATCTAATTGTTTCAAAAGTTTTGCCTCTTTTCCAATTTTATGATGTTCCAGCAAACTATGTGCAGCAATTGCTGATTTTTCAATTTAACAATTTTTAATATTTCTAAAATGTTCTTTAGTACGTGTTTACAAATTCCTTTTTGTTTTTCCTGTATATACTTTACTACCTACAATCATTACAATTTATTTAATAGATTCCAGATTTCTTACTGTCTGGGATGTTGATTTTTTATTGGGACTTAGAAGTTTTTCCAGACAAAATTTATTTATTGGTGTCAAAGTAATGTTGTGTTTGTCAAATATTTTTTTTAATTTCCTATGTACTTCCGGATGGTAAGTAATTTTCTTGAATTTATTCTTTTCTTTACTAACAGTTTATAGGGTAGAGTATTCTTTAAGTCGTTTTTTCTGTTTGAATTTCCTTAATTTCAAACAGAAAAAAATGACTTTTGTGTGTATTACGTTATTGTTCTTGAGTTTGGATTCTAATTTATGAAGATGTTCCAAATTCTTCTTTTCTTCATTATTGATTGTAGGTACAATTTCATTGATGGTCTTAGTGGCTTCATATCTTGCATAGTCTTTATTATTTATTTGTAAATTATTAATTGCTATTTCACTTTCGATTATCATGTTTTCTTTTATTCTGTTAGTGTTGGTTGTGGGGAAATTTAATTTATATCCATTTTCAAGTATTTTAGTTTCTTCTTTATTCAATGTTAATTCTGTTAAATTTATTAATCTTCTATCTTCTGTAGACCTATTGTAATTGTATTTATAATTTGTGTTGTATTTATTTGAGATTAGTTTTTGTAGTTTCGTGTTGATTTTTGGTATTTATTTTCCATAATTTTGTTAATGTCTTCATGTGTCCGTTTTTCGATTATGCACCAGCAATTACCAAAAATTTTGTTTGTCTCTTGTGATTAGTAGTATAGTTTATTATTGCAATTTTGTTTCTATTTATATAAGAATTTTATTTCATTTTTTATCTAGTTTATTTCGGCATACTTTTTGTTTTTATGGCTGAGTAACTTTTATTGTTTATTTTAATTTTGGCATAGTTTGGAGTGATGTTGTGTTTTAGACATTGTTTATTAAAATATATATTTGCTATTGTTTTATGTAGCGTCAATTTGGTATTAAAAAAGTTAAACTTGCTTTAGCCTGACTGGCTATAGAGTCAATACTAATAAAATTCTTATCAAATTCCGTTGAGGTGAATAGTCATACGATAAAAATTAAAATTAAAATGTACAGCCTTTGAAAAAATGATGGCGCAACTCTTGATGATGGAATGTTAGAGTTTTGAAGAGCGATTCACACCAGTATGTTGTTGCATGTTCTGACTCGTTCGAGTATAAAGCGGATGGCGTAAGTCTCTCTTCATGCAGCATTCGTATCGTTCGCTTCAGTGGAGCAGTCGATAAGATGCTCTTTTTCCGACGACACGGGCCCATGTTTGATTCTGGCCAGGTACAATGTTTTATGTATTATTATTTAATAATATGTTAATTTTCATAATGCCTACATGTTACCAGACTTTGTTATATAAATAAATTTGTATGTGTGTATATATATATATATATGTGGAAATATTCCTGGCCGGGACAGGCTCCGGGTGATATTTTTATAGGGGTTTTTCCTCACCTGTAAGATAAATGTCAGGATGCTTAGGGCCCAACGGTCCCCGAAAATCATCTGGCCACCATCATCATTATCATTATCATTCTTCACTGGTGTGGAAAGAAACGGAAAGCTCTACCACACCTACAGTTCCCTAGTAAAGCTGCAAAGCATAGCATGAAAATGCTATTATATGCAGTGAAAGACCTTGCCAATGGGCAGAATTACTATTGAATGGAATATATGGAAATAAATAAATTAAAGGAAACAGCTCATATATATATATATATATATATATATATATATATATATATTTATTTATTTAGATGTTTAACTATATTTTTGACATTTGGCAATGAAGGCAAATATGATATGAAAAAAAATTAATCTTGAGTCGGGATTTGAATCCGAGTCTCTAAACTCTGTACGTTTAGCGCTATAACCAACTGAGCTACTCAAGTATTCCAACACAAACATACATTTTTCTTACATATGTAAAGTAAAATGATCCCACTACAGGCCTCAGGAGGCCCTTGGGGTAGTAGGAGGTTAAGGCTCCCACTTTTTTTAGACAATCTGCATTTGATGTCAGCCCTGCGTGACGGCCGCCTTTACCCTGAGAACGAGCGTCTGGTACTCATTTACGTTAGAGGCTTAGTCGACACCAGGATCATAGTGCCACCAGAGGTTTGTGTCAGTTTAAAATCCTGACCCCCATGAGGCTCGAACCCTCGACCTTCCGGCTTGTAGCGCAGTGTCTTAACTACTACGCTATGGCACATCCCTCTTATATATGTCATCATCATCATCCATGCAAGTATTAGGCCGTGTGGCCTGTTATGTTCTCAAAGAGGAATTTTCCATCCAGCGCTTTTTTGGACGTGCCAGCGATCTTTTGCCTTGGGGGCATAGCGAAGCATGGCTTTTGGAATTCTATGAGATGGCATTCGTTGAAGATGGACTTTCCAGTTGTTCTGGTAGTTTTGTATATGGTGAAGATATATGTAGTATTCTCAATTCACACAAGAGGTAGCGGGAAGTCGTTCCAACTGACATCTAGTAGCCACCATAACAGATAAGTAAATTTTTAAAGAGAATATATATTTTATAGCAGTAACGCTTGTATATTTAGATGTTTTAACTATATTTTTGATATTGGCAATAAAGGCAAATACGATATGAAAAGAAAAATGAATGCTTGAGTTGGGATTGGAACCCGAGTCTCTAAACTCTGAACGTTTAGCGCTCTAACCAACTGAGCTACTCAAGTATTCCAACACAAACATACATTTTTCTTATATATGTAGTATTCTCAATTCACACAAGAAGTAGTGGGAAGTCGTTCCAACTGACATCTAGTGGCCACCATAAGCATTACTGCTATAAAGTAAATATTCTGGCCACTAGATGTCAGTTGGAATGACTTCCTGCTACCTCTTGTGTGAATTGAGAATACTACATATATAAGAAAAATGTATGTTTGTGTTGGAATACTTGAGTAGCTCAGTTGGTTAGAGCGCTAAACATACAGAGTTTAGAGACTCGGGTTCAAATCCCGACTCAAGCATTCATTTTTCTTTTCATATCATACATATATATATATATATATATATATATAATTAATAACGATTGTAATGTCTCATTACTTTGTTTACAAACCACATAAACACATGGCATAATAAAATTATTTATTTCTATTACTAATTCAAAATGTGTCTGATCAATTTAAATTAAGTTAATATCTAATTTCATTACACAAGTAAGTCCTGAAGTACTGCATCGCTTCATACAGACAATTTCTGGGAGAGATGGTTGTGGTCTAGTGGAGGGAGCTTCTGTTTCCCGTGCATGAGGTCGCGTGTTCGACTCTGCTGTCATGCTTTTTTTTTTCTCTCTCGTTCATATTTCAATTAATTGTTATCTTTCTTTTGTTTCATTTCTTTTGCTTTGTTTTATTTTCAGTATTTACTGCACTACTTATTTACACAAAATTGTTTTCCATTGCACGATATACAACGAAATAGAATGGATTTAGTTTCTCAAAAAGTTGTATGTATACTTGTGAACCAAATAGCTGATCTTTGATCATGCGCAGTGGCTTCGTTCTGAGACTTGAAAATTATCTATGTGCCATCAGTTATTTCAAAGACTGTACCTGTTGGCAGGTGCCGTTGTCCTCAACTTTGTTAGAATTATGTATATAAAATATTAACTGTAGGCCTTTTGGAAGTTATCTTCCTTCATCAGCAAGATGAGTATGCGCTACTAGTAGTTAAGATGCTGTAGACATTGTAGTCCTGTTGCGTCTCCAGCAGGAACTGATTGATTTTTAAGTATCTCATATAATGGATTGTTTGTTCTCATTCAAAAGCAAGTTCTTGTCTACTTGTTTCAAGATTTCAAGCTCTTCTAACAGGTACATTTTAATTTTTATCTTATGAACATTCCTCTTATTCTTCTTGTTCTGTGTCTAGGCCTCTATCCCTATGTTTTTAATTCTGAAGTTTTGGAAGTTTTTTATCATTCAACTTTTTTATAAGAACAAACATGTTTTTATTTTATACTATTTTATTTATTTTTGTCCATAGTTGATGTATAAATTGTTTACTTTAAAGTCTTTATTTCACAGTCTTGAATAAGCTAAATATTAAGATTAAATTAAAATCTTCATATTTCACCTCGTCCAGTCTTCTAATTCGACTGCAGTTTCAAAGGCTTGGCAGCTTCATTTTCAGTAATTTATCGTCGACATGTTATGTCGATCAGAAGAACTACTTATTTTCCCTATGTTGGTAGACCAATAAACCTCTGGATCCAATCAGAATTCGCAGGAATTTCGAAGTTCATAAGTTTTTCTTTTTTGTTTATTTCTTTTATGTGGATTTTTTCCCAAACTGTGAGTTCTTTTTGTTTTTCTATTTGTTTAATTAGACTGGCTTTTGACTCAATTAGGTGTATTTGAGACCAAGCATGAGCAGCTACTGCACACTTTTCCACTTCACCATTTTTGACATTTCTAAGATGCTCTTTCATCCTTGTTTCCAAATTTCTTTTTGTTTTTCCTATGTAAATTTTGTCACAATCCCTGCATTTGATCTGATAAATTCCTGATTTTTCTTCAATTTTTTCATTTTTATTGGTTTTAGTTATCCTATTTAGACTGTATTTGTTCTTCGGTGCCAATCTTATATTAAACTTTTTGAAATTTTTTTATACTTATGGTGTTTCAATGTATTATATATATATATATATATATATATAAATTATTAACCAAATTATGCATTGAACATTTTTTTTCATATAATAGGAAATTTGGTTAAATTATTAACCAAATTATGCATTGAACAAATGTTTTTTTTACATATAATGGAAAATATTACAAACAAACTTCTGGATTTTCTAGGAGAAACCCCCTATCGCCCTTTTTGGCTAATTTATTTATGGGAAGTTTTGAATAGAAAATAACAAGTGGATACCCTTTAATCTTCAAATTTTGGAGTAGATATGTTGACGATGTAATTGCTATTGTGAATCATAAACAAATAGAGGATGCTTTAAAGCTTTTGAATATTCAGAGTAGATAAGAATCAAATGAATCATGAATTCTTCTTACCTCATACATCTACATTTTTAACGCAGAACTGCAGTATCAGGAAACATCATTCCTATCTTCAGCTGTTTTCACGACTGTCAATTTTTCATTGTGCCGGTAATTTTCTAAACTGCCATCTGGTGTTAATTTTAAGAACTTTGTAATCAAATTTGGTTCGTCCAGAAACTCAAAATTCATTGTTCTAGTATGGTTTTTTGAATGTATATCTTTTCCCAAACTGTTCATTCCAAAGGTTTAGATAGTTGTTTCAAAAATTTTGCTTCTTTTTCAATTCTATGATTCTCTAAAACTATGTGCTATTGCTGATTTTTCAATTTCACCATTTTTTGAATTCACGATTTATTTGATTCTTATTAAGAAAACCTCGTAATGTATAAATTCCCAACTTCATTATATGAATTCAGAGTAGAACTATAAATTTACCATGGAAAATGAAATTAAAAGACAAATCCCATTTTTATATCTAAATTTATCAAGAAAACAATATAGAATTTGGAATATACCGAAAGAATACACGTATAGGTAACTATATTAAAGCTTTGGGATTCAACCATTTTGCTCACAAAGAGGCAGTGTTCAATAGTTTGACATATAGATTAGTAAATATACCTATGAGCAAAGAAAATTATGAAAAAGGAAAAGAATGCATAATTAATGTTGCAACAGAAAATATGGTACACAAGAAAATAAATAAATTTAAAAGACAAAAATGTATTAATGAAAGCACACTTATAAAACAAAGAGAAAAAAAAATTCAAGAAATTCACTTACCATCCATTGAAACACCACAAATTTAAAAAAAAAATTCAAAAGGTTTAATATAAGATTGGCACCGAAGAACGAATACAGTCTAATTATTAAAGCCAATAAAAATGAAAAAAATTGAAGAAAAATCAGAAATTTATCAGATCAAATTGTGACAAAATTTACATAGGAAAAACATAAAGAAATTTGGAAACAAGGATGAAAGAGCATCTTAGAAATGTCAAAAATGGTGAAGTGGAAAAGTGTGCAGTAGCTGCTCATGCTTGGTCTCAAATACACCTAATTGAATCAAAAGCCAGTCTAATTAAACAAGAAAGAAAAACTTATGAACTTCGAAATTTCTGCGAATTCTGATTGGATCCAGAGGTTTATTGGTCCATCAACAGAGGGAAAAATAAGTAGTTCTTCTGATCGACATAACATCAGTCAACGAGAAATTACTGAAGATGAAGCTTCCAAGGCTTTGAAACTGCGGTGTAATTAGAAGACTGGATGAGGTGAGGTATAAAGCATTTTAATTTAATCTTAAATTAAACCTCATAGTGATTTTTTCCTATAAAAGTTCAACCTAAATATTAATTATTCTTAGCAGTGAATTCACTCCCAAATAATATATTTCTTATATTTAGAAGAAGTGACACAATAATATATTTCTTATATTTAGAAGAAGTGACACTATGAGGTTTATTTTAATTAATAGTAGTAATAGTAGTAGTAATTAATTTGAGTTGTATTTTGAGTAGTAGTAGTAGTAGTAGTAGTAGTAGTCTAATGCCCATTAGCTTGGATGTGTTCCATTTGCTTTCTTGCTTCCCAATAGAGTCCAGCCAGAGTTCCTGTAGGTGACATCTTGAGAGCCTCACAGTTAATAAGGTAGTCTTTGTCTATTATTAAGTAATTACCGTATTTATGCGTATATAGGCTGCACCCAAGTTTTGTGATTATAAATTAGGGAAAAAATATTTGTCTTATATTTTTGCTAAGAGTCAGTGCAATAGACAGAAGTAGGCCTACATCACTTTTAAGTCTGGCAATGTTGTAAATTCCAAAGCTTTTGTTCCCGGCTATGTAACAGTGCATTCGGGTAAACGGAGCAGTCAGTTGGTAGGGTACGGCATTCATTGTCATTCCTGTTCACTGTGTGTAAACAGGTTGGTGCAGAGCAAGTTATACCTCTAAATTCAAGCTACAAGTGGTGCTGCTATGCAGCAGAACACGGAAATAGGACAGCAGGAAGAAAGTTTGTTGTGGATGAAAAAAATGTGCGACGATGGATCTAAACAAAATATGAACTTGAAAACATATCACAACATCGACAATCTTTCTGCAGAAAGAAAGCGAAATATCCACAGTTAGAAAGACTTCTGAATTACCTACAAAAAACAAGGGCAGACAGATTTTTGTATCCGTTGAAATGATACAGTTCGAAGGCCTTAATATAGCCAAGAATATGGATATCCGATGCAATGAATTTAAGGAAAGTTACGGCTGGGCAAGGTGATTTATGACATGTCATGACCTTGTAATTCGGCGGCGTACATCAATAGTGCAGAAACTTCCTGATATGTACCAGGAGAAACTGTTCACATTCCAAAAACATGTCCTCAACTTAAGGAAAACACATGATTGTGGCCTTGGAGCAATGCTGATGAGATGCCTATTTTCTTTGAAATGCCAGGAGACACGACTATGCATAAGGCTGGCAAAAAACTGTGCAAGTGCGAACGTCAGGAGCAGTAAAGCAACGGTACACCGTAATGCTTGGCATCACTGCTGATGGACGAAAAGTTCCACCTTTTGTTATTTGTAAAGGAAAGAGCTTGATAAAAGAAAAACTGCCTCCAGGAATTTTGGTAAGGATGCAAGAGAAAGGGTGGATTACCAAAAAACTGTACGTGGATTGGTTGAAGTCAGGGTGGATTACCGAAGAACTGTACGTGGATTGGTTGAAGTCAATGGTTTTGGCAGCCAGGTGCACTCTTACGTCGGTGATCCATGTTGATAATAGGCAGTTTCCAAGGTCATTTAACATAAAGTGTAAAAAAACAAAATGAAACGTGAAAAGTGTGACATGGTTGTGATACCTGGAGGAATGACTGGCATTTTACAACCACATGACATTTCAATTAACCGCCCCTTTAAAATGCATTTGCAACGTTTCTACCGCGAATAGAGATGCACTTCCAAGGAAATGACGTCGAGCAGACGATTGAAGAAACCTTCAAAAAATGGATTGTCACAGCAGGGGAATATTAATACCACGAGACATGGTTACCAAGAGTTTTAAAGTGACATCTATTTCTAATGCCATGGACAGGACAGAAGATGATGCATTGTAGACTGCCTCATCAGGCAGTGAGGGCTCTAGCGGATGTGTTGATGAAAGTGACATGGACGCATCAAGTGATGAACAATAAATGCTGACAACACACATATTGGATACATTTGTTGGAGTATTTGTAAGGTATGTGGGCCTTGTAATTAATTAGATAAATTAGTTCTAAAATGAAGCAGATTTTCTAGTTATTTCATGTATAAGCCGCACGCTAATTTTGAAGCTTATATTTTAGGTAAAAAAAGTGTGGCCTATACACATGTAAATACGGTATCTGGACACAGTATACAACTTGGGGGGTTGAAGATTCCAATGTGTGTAGGTGTGCTGCCAGATAGTCATGGCCTGTTAACAGTGTAAATGTTGCTACTGCTTTATGCCTTGGTTGTTCAGATATGAAGTTTTTATTCTGCAAGATAGTCGCCCATGATTTCTCATTACTTTGTGCTTTAAAGTGCTCCATCAGTCCTTTATGGAAGTTTCTTTTAATAATAAATTTTGCAGAATGATTCTGTTTCTGTAAAATGTTAGTTTCCTTTTTTGCTAAAAGATCCACCATTTTGTTTCCATTATTTCAATTAATATAGAATTAGAATTTTCATGACTTACCTCATATTTGTATATTTCTTGAAGATCAGTTTCAATATATTACATATCATTATCAATTCTTTCTAACTATAGTTAGATTTCTTGAATACCAGTTTTGATATGTTACATATCATTATCAATCCTTCCTAACTGGTCTTCAAGAATTCTACAAATATGAGGTGAGTCGTAAATTCTTTATTAATTAATATAATATTTATTTATCTAAATGTCATAAGAAAATGGGATTGTGAAATGTGAAAAAGTCCTGAAATTATAGAAATTAATATAACTAAAAGAATATATATATATATATATATATATATGATATGAAAAGAAAAATGAATGCTTGAGTCGGGATTCGAACTCGAGTCTCTAAAGTCTGTACCTTTAGCGCTCTAACCAACTGAGCTACTCAAGAATTCCAATACAAGCATACAGTTTTCTTATACATGTAGTATTCTCAATTCACACAAGAGGTAGCTGAAATTGTTCCAACTGCCATCTCGCGGCTAACGTAACAGTTAAGCAAATTTTTAAAGAGAATATTTACTTTATAGCAGTAACGCTTTTATATATAGATATTATAAATATATTTTTGACATTTGGCAATGAAGGCAAATATGATATGAAAAGAAAAATGAATGCTTGAGTCGGGATTCGAACTCGAGTCTCTAAAGTCTGTACCTTTAGCGCTCTAACCAACTGAGCTACTCAAGAATTCCAATACAAGCATACAGTTTTCTTATACATGTAGTATTCTCAATTCACACAAGAGGTAGCTGAAATTGTTCCAACTGCCATCTCGTGGCTAACGTAACAGTTAAGCAAATTTTTAAAGAGAATATTTACTTTATAGCAGTAACGCTTTTATATATAGATATTATAAATATATTTTTGACATTTGGCAATGAAGGCAAATATGATATGAAAAGAAAAATGAATGCTTGAGTCGGGATTCGAACTCGAGTCTCTAAAGTCTGTACCTTTAGCGCTCTAACCAACTGAGCTACTCAAGAATTCCAATACAAGCATACAGTTTTCTTATACATGTAGTATTCTCAATTCACACAAGAGGTAGCTGAAATTGTTCCAACTGCCATCTCGCGGCTAACATAACAATTAAGCAAATTTTTAAAGAGAATATTTACTTTATAGCAGTAACGCTTTTATATATAGATATTATAAATATATTTTTGACATTTGGCAATGAAGGCAAATATGATATGAAAAGAAAAATGAATGCTTGAGTCGGGATTCGAACTCGAGTCTCTAAAGTCTGTACCTTTAGCGCTCTAACCAACTGAGCTACTCAAGAATTCCAATACAAGCATACAGTTTTCTTATACATGTAGTATTCTCAATTCACACAAGAGGTAGCTGAAATTGTTCCAACTGCCATCTCGCGGCTAACGTAACAGTTAAGCAAATTTTTTTTTTTTTTTTTTTGCTTAACTGTTACGTTAGCCGCGAGATGGCAGTTGGAACAATTTCAGCTACCTCTTGTGTGAATTGAGAATACTACATGTATAAGAAAACTGTATGCTTGTATTGGAATTCTTGAGTAGCTCAGTTGGTTAGAGCGCTAAAGGTACAGACTTTAGAGACTCGAGTTCGAATCCCGACTCAAGCATTCATTTTTCTTTTCATATCATATTTGCCTTCATTGCCAAATGTCAAAAATATATTTATAATATCTATATATAAAAGCGTTACTGCTATAAAGTAAATATTCTCTTTAAAAATTTGCTTAACTGTTATGTTAGCCGCGAGATGGCAGTTGGAACAATTTCAGCTACCTCTTGTGTGAATTGAGAATACTACATGTATAAGAAAACTGTATGCTTGTATTGGAATTCTTGAGTAGCTCAGTTGGTTAGAGCGCTAAAGGTACAGACTTTAGAGACTCGAGTTCGAATCCCGACTCAAGCATTCATTTTTCTTTTCATATCATATTTGCCTTCATTGCCAAATGTCAAAAATATATTTATAATATCTATATATATATATATAGGACTTCCAGTTCTCTTAAATCATTTGTCTTTGCATACACAGAATTCCTGAACTATGAAGATGAGAAATTTTCCAAGAGCAGAGGTGTAGGTGTGTTTGGCACAGATGCTAAGGACACAGGAATTCCATCAGATGTGTGGAGATTTTATTTGTTGTATGTAAGACCTGAATCTCAGGACTCCAATTTCAGCTGGGTTGATCTAGCTACAAAAAACAATTCTGAGTTACTCAACAACTTGGGAAACTTTGTTAACAGGTAAGGTATGCTGTTCTTGCTATGTTGTTCCTTCTTTAAAAAAAAACCGTTATGCAAATTTATGTATTCACGTAGACTTTCACGGCCGGAGTTGCTATGATGATCTTGAAGAAGATCATAGTTAACAAATTGTTTATTTTTATAGTTAACCAATACCAAGAATGTGCTATAAGGCAGTAATTATTAAATTTAATATTTTTTTTGAAAAAAGAATTAACACCTGAATCGGGATTTGAATCCAAGCCCTCTAGCTTTGTATGCTAATGTGCTACTACTGCACCATTTTTCGTCCGAGACAGATAACCGTCACTGCCAGTGCCACTCGACAGCTTAATATTTGTATTATAACATTGAAATATTAAAATTAGGTTGGAAATATACAAGAGATTGAACCAGAGATGTACTCCAAAACTTAATGGCATAGATGGTCCTTGGCCTACCATCTGCTGCTGGCGTCATTGAGGTGGACAATGATCTGGCCAGTAAAGGGATGACATGTGTTCAGCATGTCAATTCCTACGGCCAATATTGCTAGTTTTCTCAACCTTGAGTGTAGTTATTGTAGCTACGAATACACAAATTCCTCATGATGCTGGATGGACACTGGTCCCATACTACCAAAAATGTTATAAGAAAATTTCTTTCTTCTGGGGATGCAAACCAGCTTATGTCCATAGCTCTGCACCAAGGCACAATGCTTTAAACCACTCAGCTACAACATGGATAGAAATACATACTTCATCTCATATTTCCTCACCTGGACATGTTTTGAAATTTGAAATTATATGAGGTGAGTTGTTAAAAAATAAGTTCTCCACTCACTATTAATGATATAACCTCATATTTACTTCCCAATATTAATTTAAATATAAATAATAATACAAGTATCAAAGGAAAATTATTTTGAAGAAAAAATTATTCACAAAAAAGTAGACGAGTACAAAAAACAAAAATTGATGAATGAAAGCACTCTTCAGACAGAAAAAACAAATTGGAAAGAAATACAGAAAATTTACATATCATTCATGGGCACACAACAAAATTTCTAAATTTTTTAACAATTTCAACATCACGTTAGCCACCAAAAAATGATTACAACCTAAATAAACTAATCAAAACCAACGTAAATGAAAATATTAATGATGGCAAAAAATCAGGAATATACCAAATAAACTGTGCTGAATATTAGAACCAGTGATAATCCACTAAGAGATTGCCGATGATAATTTTAAACTGTGATGCCTAGACTCCAGAGACCTCAAGTGATTGGCAGGAGGAACTAACAAATTACAT